>JAVSCE010005428.1:0-536108 GCA_032199065.1 Smutsia gigantea | reverse complement strand
CAGTGTGTTCCCCCAGTAAGTGGCAGAGCCAGGACCAAACGAGGTGTGGAGCCCACATGGTCTCTTGGGCTGGTCAGAACCCACTGGTCCAGGGGCCAGCAGAGCTCTGGAGGTGCCAGGCCCCTGCCGGGGGTGGCGGTGCGCACAGCGGCCTGCCGACTGCTGCTCTGTCAGGAATTGGGTGGCTCATGCCTGTAAAATTCATGTTCACTTTGGATTCAGGTCAGTCACTTATTTAGAATAGCGGGATGTACTGGTCAACTTAATGCTTTGGAGACACTTGGTGCCCTCAGAAAAACTCTAAGCGATTTTACTGAAAGGTCTGCTAGTCTGTCCAGTGACTGGGTTTTCCACAAGCACCAACATCTAGGTGTGGAGTAAAGGTGCACCCTTGCAAAGTGGCAGGGTCTGGGGGAGGGGTCGGTGGTCACATGCTGGCTGAGACACTCAGGCAGCACGCAGGACCTTGTCCCTCACGGCCCCCTTTTGCCTTCCCCTGTGCCGGTAGGTCATTCCTCCAGGACAGCCAAGCTGGCTCGACCAGACATACTGCGGCGCCTTCACCTTTCGAGTCTGGCAGTTTGGACGCTGGGTGGAGGTGACTGTAGATGACCGTCTGCCTTGTCTTGCAGGGAGACTCTGCTTCTCCCGGTGCCAGAGAGAGGATGTGTTCTGGCTTCCTTTGCTGGAGAAGGTCTATGCCAAGTACGCACACTGGGGACTGGAGGGGGTGCTGGGGCCCCACATCTTTGCTCTCCTGGGCTGTAGCACCTTTGTGAGCTCCAAGGGTCTGGTGGCCAGGCATGGAGTGGGGCTGACCGTCCAGAGACAGAAGCCCTGGGAAATGGCCTGTGGTGGCCTCTCCCCTGCCCACTTCCTCTTTCCCTGCTTTCATTCCAAAGTCAGCATAAAGGCACCACCTCCAGAAGAAGAGGGGTTATGTCTCCCCCTTTCTCTTCCCTCAAACCCCAGCAAAAAAGATGTTTCCATCTGTCTGTTTCTCACCCCTGGGGGCCAGCATCCTCTTTGCAAGATGTCAAAAGGAATGAGGTCACCTCAGTCTCAGTCCTTGCTTATCATGGTCCTGACTGAGACCATGACACTCACCTAGGGTCTGATTTGAAGAACTTTCCCCTCAGAATGCATTTGTCATCTTGCTAAAAGAGGCTGGCCTGGTAGGCAGGCCTTTGCACAGAGGAGGAAGTGGAAAGGCCTGCTGGGGACGTCAGTGTGACTGAGTCCCCCATCCACTGGCCAAGGCTGGTGATAAGGGGTTTGAGCTTGAGAGATGGAGGAATGGGTGTTCATAGCCTCGGCACTGGCTGAGAAGGTGGTGCTGGGGTATCAGAGGCAAAGGATAGAAGAGAGAGGCGGGGAGCCCCAGTGCCAGGGCCTCACTCCAAGATTGTCTCCTAGGGTCCACGGGTCCTACGAGCACCTGTGGGCAGGGCAGGTGGCTGATGCGCTCGTGGACCTCACTGGTGGCCTGGCGGAAAGGTGGACCCTGAAGGACTTGGCAAGAGCCAATGGCCACCAGGACAGGCCTGGCAACTCGGAGCACAGGGCTTGTCGCCAGCTGCTCGGCCTCAAGGACCGGTGTCTGATAAGCTGTGCGGTGCTCAGCCCCAGAGAGGGTAAGGTGACAGGTGGGTGGTGGTGATGGGCCTGCACACCTGTGCCCGGCAGCCACCCAGCAGCACCAGAACCTGCTCCCGTGGCCCTGTCAGGACTAAGGAGGAAGCAGGATGCTGTCTTTCCAGGCAGGTGTCCAGTGTGCAGCCTTCCCCTGTGGCTCGTCCTGCCCTAGAGGGAGACGTCCCTTTTCCTTTGACCAGGACCTGCCCTAAAAGCAGGCAGGAGCCTCTGTCGCGACCTGCCATGTAGACACATTCTAGCGAGTGGCTGGTGGCACTGTGGCCTGGCCGGAGGCCTGGCATAGTCAAAGTGTAGGTGTTTGTTTTAGTAATATACGTGCCTAGTAGGAAAGCTACCGAAAGAGAAAGGTCACTCAGCACAGCCGCCTTTGACTTTTTAGGGCAATTCCTCCATTTTTTTCATAAACACATGTACATTTTGCATTTTATGTCATATATCATTTTATGTGGTGTTGTGTAAACTTTGTCAGCATTCTTCGTCACGGGCGTGCCTGCCCTGGTTTGCCTACGCGCCCCCTAACATCAGGTGTGTGAGCTGTTTCTGGTTTTGTACTGTGAGTAACATTGCGGGGAATACCTCCATGCAGAGCGGTTTTTGGTCGAGGACTCTTAACATTGAAGTAAACCGATGCTGTGGAGCTGCCTTGGCGTGTGTGTGGTCGGCACAGACTGGGCCTGGGTCCCCCACAGACAGACCCTAGGCTGTGGTTCAAGCGCACATACGGGAGGGTGGGAAGTGCCCCACGCGAGCCTTGCCTGAGGGTGAGGGGGCTGGCCTGGTTGGCATCAGCTGCTTCAGGATGGGGCAGGGCTATTTCTTATCACTTCAGGCTTTGGAGAAACCACCAGGCAAAGAGATGGGGCCGCTGGAGGTCAGCCGGAGCCCACAGAGACGGCAGGGGGCTGGGGACATGCGTGAGACACCCAGAGTGGCTGCCTCGGTGCCATTCTAAATGAAATGTTTAAAGACATTCTGGGAGTTTCTTTGAACCTCCACCCCTCAGTCCCTCCCGAGATGGGTGCCGTTCTCTCTCTGCTTCTCCACCTCGCCGTCATTAGTCCCCCGGCCGCTGGGCCTGCAGTGCCCCAAACTGGTGTCTGGTCAACACGTCTGACTGTCCCCTGCCCCCTAGCTGGCCTTGCCGAGAGGAGGTTCTCCCATTGCCTGGCAGCAGCCTGTTGCAGGATGGCCCTGTGTCCGGCATCCTGCACTGCCATATGGGCTGTCCACCCGCCCATCCAGGTGCAGGCCACAGGCCTACAGTGGGAAGGATGCCAGGCCTGGTGCCACGGAGGCAGAGCACACACCCAGGTTCTCCATTGCAGCACCATCTGGCTGAGGCCACTCCTAAGCCAACTTGTCCCTGGGGGTCCTGGGAGCCTGTGTGCCCGTGCAGCTGTGGCCGGAGGCTGGAGGAGCAGGACCCCCGGCCTGTGACTGAGCTGTCCTTGCCCAGGTGCCGGGGAGCTGGGCCGATTCCATGCCTTTGTTGTCTCGGATCTGCGAGAGCTCCGGGGTCGGGCTGGGCAGAACATCCTGCTGCTGAGGATTCAGAACCCCTGGGGCCGGCAGCGCCGGCAGGGACCCTGGACAGAGGGGTGAGTACAGGCACCAGGTGGTGCTGGAAGAGACCTGGGGCCCTCAGGAGCAGCCGTGTGTGTGCCTGGGCCCCGGTGCCCGTGGCACGTGCTGTAGTCACCTCTAGCTGGTCAGAAAGTGCTTTCTTAGTCCCTGGCAAGGCCCACTTGGCACCTGCTTGTGGCTACCATGTTCTGCATGTGGCCAGATGAGTCAGGAAGGTGGCTTAGTGCTGTACACTGGGACGAAGGTAGCCCTGGCCCGGGGTCCTGTCTTTAGGGTGCCATGGATGGCAGATGCCCAGCCAGGCTGTGGATGACAGGGATGCCTGCACCACAGACCCCAGCCCAGTGGAAGACCGTTTCTGGCTCCGGGTCAGCTCCCCTTGGCCAGGCCTGGGGCTGGCGGGCAGATCCCATGCTTCCTCCTGCATCAGGCTGCCGAGGGGCGGCGGGCAGATGGCCTTTGTTTACTCTCCCAGCCCTGGTGAGACACATCCAGAGGCGGGAGCCACTCTGGGAAGGAGGGGTGACTGCCCACGGGCAGTCCAGCCACGGGGCACATGTGAGTGGGGCCACTGGGGCCGTGGGGCCATTGGGGGCCGTTGGGGCCTGGGGCTTTCTGACCCACTCCCCGCCCCTCCGGCCCCGTTCCGGTCAGTGCTGTTGTTTGTCAGAGGAGAGGCCTCCACTGAAGTGAGCTTCCATCCAGGGGCGAAGGGTGGCGCCTGCTGGACCCCGCAGATGCGTCTGAGTTGCTGTCGCAGCTCCAGGAAGGGGAGTTCTGGATGGAGGAGGAGGAGTTCCTCCAGGAGTTTGATGAGGTCACCATTGGCTACCCATTCACAGAGGCCGGCCATCTGCAGAGCCTCTACTCAGGTAACAGGCCTGCACCTCACCTGGGCTAGGCCCCTGTCGGGGTGCAGCGACCTTCTGAAGTGGGAGGGCTGAGCAGGCCCATGTGCCCGTTGGTGGCTCTGGTCACAGCCTCGCCCCAGCCCCCACTTTGCTCCTCTGCGATGCAGAGAGACGGTTCTGTCCCCTCTGTCCTGGGGGGCCCTTGAGGATGCTGGGGCCTGTGAGGGAGGAAAGGGCATGGAAGCCATCCCCAGAGGTGACATGCTTGTGTTGCTGCCCTAGAGAAGGTGCTACGCCACACGCAGGAGCTGCCTGGGGCCTGGGTCGAGGGACAATCAGCAGGCGGCTGCAGGAACAACAGTGGCTTTCCCAGCAACCCCAAGTTCTGGCTGCGGGTCTCGGAGCCCAGCGAGGTATACGTTGCCGTCCTGCAGAGACCCAGGGTGCGCACACTGGACCGGGCAGGCTGGGCCCGGGCTCCCGCGGGGAATGACCGTACTGCGTGGAGCCCCGTGGGCTTCCTGAGCAAGGACTACCAGGCTGTGGGCCTGCACATCTGGAAGGTAACTGCCTGGCTGGGCCCCTGCCCGAGGGGTGTGGGGATGGGGCTGTGGAGGCCCATGGAAACCTACACCTGAGGCCCAGGAGCTGCGGTGCTGGGGTGCAAGGGTCTGTCTGGAGCCTGCGTGCCTCCCTCCCACCTGCCGGCTCTCCTGGGGTTGCGTGCCTGCCAGCACTCCCACCAACATAGCAGTGGAGAGAGTCCACCAGGCTCGGGCCCCCCCGCCGACCTTGCCCAGTGAGTGGCTGACAGAGCAGCCACCGGCAGAGCCTGCAGGAGGTACCGGGCATAGGCTTCTGCTTGGGCCCTTCTCTGTGAGAAGGGGTGTCAGGACCACGGCCAAAGGGGCCAGCCCGTTGAGGCCCAGAGCCCAGCTCTGCTGCTTCCCCCTCCCTGCCTCCCTGTGAAGTGGGGAGGGTCTCGTTCTAAACTCCTGCCATTGAGGTTCAGGCTGCGGCCAGTGGAGCGCTGGCCTGCCCTCCGAAGGGATGGGCAGGTGGCCAACACAGGAGCCAGCTGTCTGTGTGCTTGCCCTGCTGCTTGACCTTCAATCTCCTGTGCCCTGATGAGGTCTCACAACTCAGGCCGTGCCCTCCCTGCCCCTTTGCCAGAGGGCCTACGTCATGTTCCCTTCCTCTTGGGAAACAGCTGCTGGCTGACCTTTGGGCAGCAGTCTGGGGCTGCACTGCCCTTCTGTCCAGTTCACCTATTTCCTGGGGCAGCAGTGCTCACACGACTCACCTCTGGGACAGGGACCCCCTGCCCCAGGGCTGAGCAAAAGCCCCAGACTCACAGGCATTCCAGCTGACCCTGAGCGCCACAGAGAGACCAACAGGCCTGGGTGACGCGCCTGAGGGGAGGGAGCCTGGGCAGTCTGTGGTGTTGGCACCAGGCCTCTTCTGCAGGTGGAGAAGCAGCGGGTCAGCCTGCCCAGGGTCCTGTCCTCGCCCCCTGTGGCTGGCACCGTGTGCCACGCATATGACCGGGAGATCCATCTCCGCTGTGAGCTCGCCCCAGGGTACTACCTGGCCGTTCCCAGCACCTTCCTGAAGGATGTACCGGGGCAGTTTCTGCTCCGGGTCTTCTCCAGCGGGCGAGTCTCTCTCAGGTGAGGGGCACTGGAGGCCTCTGCTGTTCTAGCTCCAGCTCGGGAGCGGGAGGGACCTGGGTGCTTCCTCGGGGGCTTGTGCCTGTGACCAAGGCTGGCAACACCTGGCACTGTCTGTCTCGCACAGCGCCGTCAAGCCTGTGGCCCAGAGTCCTGCCCCCAGGGAGGCCCTGCCATTAGGAGAATGGGAGACCGTGCAGCTGCGGGGCTCCTGGAGACTTGGCCAGACAGCGGGTGGCAGCAGGAACTTCGCCTCCTACCCCACCAACCCCTGCTTCCCACTCTCGATCCCCGAGGGCCCCGGCCCACGCTGCGTCCGCATCGCCCTGGAGCAGGAATGCCGGGACGGCGAGTGCCACCCCATTGGCTTCCACGTCTTCCAGGCAAGATTCTCACGCTGGCTGGGGGCCGGGAGTCAGGGCCTGAGTCAGGCCAGGTGGGCTGCAGGGAGGAGAAGGTCGCTCAGGGTCTGTGTCCGCGCAGATGGCCAGGTGTGGTGCTGAGGCCTGGACTTTATCCTTTGGGCACATCGGCCAGGCTGGCTGGGCACATGCAAGACTTTTCTAGGATGCATACAGTCTGTAACTCACTAGGGTCACAGGTCAGCTCAGCCCATTGTCCACTCACCCTGGCTCTGAACAACTGTGTCATGAGGTCAGTTCTGCTTCCCAGACACCACCTCCCACCTAGGAGACCCAGTGGCATGCACCGGGGCAGGTTGTGCACCAGGAGCCACCCCAAAGCCACAGACAGAACCCCACCTTTCCCCAGCCAGAGGCTGGTACTAGGCTGGGAGCCAGGAAGAAGCAATGGCCGGGCACTTGGAGGGGCAGAAAAGGGATAGGGGAGGCCCACACTCACTAAGACAGTCTGGGGACCTGACAGACACCCCCCAGCGGTGCTGCCAACAGTCAAGTGTTTGGGGAGCTTGCAAGGTGACAGGGGCCACCTCCAGGCCAGGGAGTCCAGTATGAGGGCCCCGTGGGCTCAGCAGTGTGGGGTGGGGCCTGAGAAAAGTGCCAGTGCCAGGGGCCAGATGACCGTGGGACGGGGCCTGGGCAGTGTGCTTCTAGTGGTCCTCCCTGCAAGCGTGGGCACCTGGCAGGGCTGCCTGCCCCCCTGCCTGGGCCTTCCGCAAGGGCTGGGGAGCTCTAATGCATAGGCAGTCCGCCGTTGCAGGCCTGGCAGTTCCTCCTCCTTGGAGAAGGGTGTGTGTGATCAGGAGGGTTGGGGGCACTGAGCCCCAGAAGAGCCAAGCAGACCACCGCTCCTGCCCAGGCGTGCCCGGCCTAGGAAGGGAACGCAGTCCTTGTGTGCCTCAAGCTGCCGCAGGCAACTCCACCCACACATCCCTCCCCAGGTGCCCCCGGGTGGCAGGGGCCCAGGCACGCCCTCCCTGCTGCTCCAGGAGCCTCTGCTGAGCTGTGTGCCCCATCGCTACGCCCAGGAAGTGAGCCGGCTCTGCCACCTGCCAGCAGGGAGCTACAGGATTGTGCCCTCCACCTACTTGCCAGATTTGGAGGGGGTCTTCACAGTGACCATAGCAACCAGGATAGACAGGTGAGGCTCAGGGCTGTGGTCCTCAGCATCTTAGGCCCACCTTCCCCGCTCTCCCCAACCTGCCCCACACAATGCAGTTCTTCCCGTTCTGGCAGGACTCCCTGCCTGTCAGCCCATGGGAAGAGACTCATGTCCATCTAGTGCATAGCTGGGCGGGTGCGTGGCTGCCCTTCCAGACGGTCACCGGGAGGGATGACCATGGTGCACTCCCCTGCAGGCACTCCATTCACAGCCAGGAGACGCTGGGGCGGCTTCTCCAGGAGGTACGTGTGGAGGTATGTAAGCTCACTCTGCCTCAGGGCTGCCTAGGGCCCTGGCATCCCCCAGCCCCTCCTAGTGGCCAGGCTGCAGGCTGGGCTGTGTCCTGGGACATGCAACTCTTTCTCTTCCCGTGAGGGCCACTGGGCAGGGCTTGCGAGGGCTGTGAAGCTGGGGCTGTGGTCCCAGCCCCTGGCCGGTGCCAGTGGGAGGCTGAGGAGGCCCCAGCTCAGTGTCCAGGGCAGCTGCTGCCCACGCCTCACCAGTGCCCTCTTGCAGGCCTCCTTTATGGCCGTGATGAAAACCTAACTGGGAGATCCTGCGTGTCAGCTCCAGCGACAGGCCTGAGGGGTGTCCTCACAGGGTGCTGCGGCAGCTGGACCTGCGCTGGACAGCCGCGCGCGCCTGGGGGTCCGGGTGAGGAGCCCCGTTCTGGGGAGAGGCCGTCCTGGGGTTGATGAAGTGCCATAGGAAGGACAAGAGAAACTTGGAGGGACATGTTTGCTCCATGCCACCGACGGCAGAGCCTCCCAGAATCCGTTGCATCCCCCTCTGGCTCCAGAGAGGCCTGGCCGTGGACGAGAGGACCGTATCGTGACAAAACTTGATTAAGACTCTTTATCTGAGACACTTTTAGGATGTAACTTTATAAACAGACGTGAGTATTGAGCAGTGTGCAGGTGTGGCTGGTTTCAGGTAGCTGTCGGTGAATCAGCCCTCCCTGAGGGAGTGGGGACAACCGCCCCCGTGGGGGCTCTCCATCCAGCTGCTGGGACACTGGCCATGATGCTGGCCTGGGAGGAGGGCAGGGCTGGTGTTGGGGAGAAGGGGTGGTGATGAGGAGAAGTGACGTTTGGGGGCTCAGGTAGGGCCTGCCCCAGGACGGGAGCAGGAGGGAACCGCCCCAGGAAGCTTGCTGGACCTCCCTCCACCCAGCTGCCTTCTAGCTGTGTGGGTCCCAGCCCCATGGTATGCCCGGCGGGGAACTGCTGCCAAGGGCAAATGGAGAGACCCCATGGCCTCTGCTTGCTTCCAGCAGGAGGGGCCAGGTGCAGTCCTGTGCTCTGGACTCAGCCAGGGACGTCGCCCCTGGATCCCTCATCACTGCTAACTCAGCAGGCTCTGATCGGGGTTCTCCCACCACCTCTTGTTCTTCCACCTTGGCACCTGTCATCACATGATCGGGGTGTCTGGCCAGTTGGGTCTCTGTGCCATATTATGAGATTCCTGGGGAGAAATTGCCAGTGCCTATTGTCTGGTCCACACACTACTGATACTCCCAGACTCACACACCTGACCTCAGGCCTTAGTGACGGCCTGCCTGTGGCCACCCCTCAGTGAGCTGCAGTCTACACCATTCTGGAATCAAATGGAAATGTAGGGGCCCACCCCAAGTTTACAGAGCCCCCAGGGTGGTTCTAATCTCCAGTGTGCTGCTAGGTGAGGCCTTATGGTCTCAGCCCCCTTGGCCCTCCCAGCTGTGATCTCTGACCCCAGTGAGGGTGTTGGTTGGTTGCCACGTCTCAGTCCCAATCACGTGCTTGGAGACCAGAAAATGGCCATGAGCCCACCATAAGCCGGTCCTGGCAAGACTCCATTATTCACTGCCCATGTGCCCACTCTGCCAGGGCCCATAAGGATGCCCCAGGGGCCAGAGTCAGCTCAGGACCTCTGTGCCCAGTGGCTCTCGAACATGCGGACACCCCTTCCACTCCCAGCGCACAGCACCGAGTAACCACAGGGTGGGGGTGCAGGCATTCTGGGGGTCTGGGTCATGTACACTTGCTGGGGGGAGGGTCCTTTCTCTTGGGGCCTGGCCGCCTTTTCAGTCAGTGGGTTGGGTCTGGCTCTGTCCCTTGTCTGAAGCTTCTTTGCAAGTGACTAGAGACTTCCTCATGGCCAGCCTCCACAGCCTGCCCTGTTTGTTACCCAAACCCGGGATATGCAGGCCTGTTGGCCTGTGCCTTTCCCCAGCACCTTTGCAGTCAACCCTGGAGCTGAGGTAATGACAGAGCGAGACTACCACCTCGGCCAGGGGCCACCAGAGGTGGACAGTGAGTGACCCAGATCCGAACCCTGCAGCATGGCTCCAGGACTGAGGCTGGATTCTCCAGAGGCAGATGGCTCTGGCAGGTTTGGGGTGGAGAAGTTTGTAAGGGAAGGAAGAAGTCAGGGCCAGCATAGCCTGGCCACCCCACTAGGGGCTCTGCAGCGCCCAGTGCCCCACATGGCTGAGACGCCAGCATGTCACTGCCCCTTTGCTTGGCATTGTCATTTGGGTGGGAACCACAGGTCTGCCTGGTGGCTGCCTCCGTGAAGGTGCTAGAGATGGAGTCGTTCCCCCAATTCCTGCCCTGAAGGCCTGACCCCTGTGTGATAGTGTCAGGAGGCAGGGTCGGTGGAGGTGGTCAGGTTTGGGTGAGGTGGAATGTGGGGCCCTGTGGTGGGATCAGTGTCCTTGTAAGGGGACCCCAGAGTTTCACATGACACAGCAAGGAGGTGGCAGTCAGCAAGCCAGGGAGAGGGCTTTCCCCAGGAACCGACTTTGCCAGTGCCCTAACCTTGGGCTTCCAGCCCTTGGAACTGTTCGAAGTCATGTCGTTTAAGTCACTGCAGCCCTACCCGAAGCCAGAGCCAGCTGGGCTGCCCCAGGCTCCCCGCCAGTGGCCTCTCAGCAGCCCTCTGGTAGGCTCTTTGCTGCTGCCAGGGCCTTGAGCTCAGTCCAAGTGCTGCATGTGGGAGAGGCCCAGGAGGCCCCCACATCCCTGCCCAGCCTTGGAGCCCTGATGGCCCCGCCTGTGTGGTCTGTGCATGGTCTGCCAGGGTGCATCTCCCAGTGTCACCGCTTGTCTGCTCCTTCCACTTGAGCCGTCAGGAGGCCGCTGGGCGCACTCAGGCTGTGGTGAGCTCAGCTCCATCCCTCCGTGCGTCCTTGTCAGCTTTGCCGCAGGGCGTTTGGTTCACAAAGAAGCCTCTCACCCATGAAGAGTCAGGCTGGGTGCCCCTGCTGGAGCGCCACCCTTCCAAAGGAGGGCTGGGGGTGTGGGAGTGCCTGAAAAAGGAAATGGCTGCTAAACCGCCCTGCCCTATCACATCTGGGCCAGATACCCAGAACTCTCCAGAACTCTAGAGGGCAGGGCTGGCCTTTCCACAGCAGAGTGGTAGGGGCCGAAACTGGTGCAGGCTCCTCCCCAAGAGTTTGTTGGGTGACTCACCCTTTCCTCTTCAAGGGACTGGGTCTGAGGTCTCGTCCAGGCCCCACTGTGGGGTCGGCTGGAGGACCAAGGGAGGACCAGGACCTGCGGGCACCACGGATAGAAGGGCCACCAGGGGGAGGCAGCCACCGGCTGGGCTCTTAGGACGTGGGGGGCAGCAGAGTACAGGCCTCAGCCCTGAGCCAGAGACAGGGGAGTGCCCTCCTGCCCCAGGGCAGCCTCGGTAGCTGGGCAGACCTGGCTCCCCTCAGCACTGCCCCATCCTAGGAGGGTGATCTTGAGAAGCAGGGGGTGATCTCTGGGCCTCAGTGCCCTTGCTGAAAACACCCAGCTCTGTCTGCACTCACAGTGTGTCTCATGTCCCGGCCTCTGGCTCTGGTTTGCCCTGGAGTCCTAGACCAGGAGGAACTTGTGGGATGGGTGAGCGGACCTGCCTGCTGAGGAGGGGAGGAAGGAGAGTAGGCCTGTCCCCAGGGCACTCTGGGGTCTGAGCCCATAGGGGCTGCAGTGGTCGCCCCTCCTCTCACCCCGTGGTGGAGCTCCTGATGCATGGAAGCCTCCAGCCTTGGTCTGTATTCTCACGCCTGACCACAGCTCCCCCCCACATCCAGTGCGGCTGCCCCAGGCTGAGCTGCCACTGCAGACCACAGGGCCCCCTCGGACTCTGGGAGGGCCCGGGGGCCCCAGGCAGGCCCACTGCTGCCTCAGCCTCCACCACAGTGGCTGATGGGGCCTGGGGGCCGCCCTGGGGCTCCATGGCGTCCAGCGTCCATGGCCTGCCACACCAAGCTGTGCCTGGATTGGGCACCACCTGTGCCTCCAAGCTGTGGGCCTGCGGGCAGGGTACAGTGTGGGGTGAAGACCGCCTCTCTCCCACATGCCGTAGCTCTGGCAAACCCATATTTATGAGCGGATCTGGGTGTGTGCAGGTGAGGAGGACATCTTCCCCAGCCTTCCCAGTGGACTTTGCCCCAACAACCACCTCTGGGCTCCTCTGTCACTTCCTGCTGCAGGCAGGCGGGCAGCACCTCCTTGGTGGGGGCCCGTCCTTCCCCATTCTGCTCCTGGGCCAGCCTTGGGGTGGCAGATCTTCTGGGGTGAGTATGGGAGCCTGGTGCCCCAAGAACAAGTAGTGCAGGAGGGCCTGGTTGGAGCAGGGCTGCCTGGCCAGGAGGTGAGTGGATCCAGGCTGGGTGGCCCAGGGCTGGCCAGGCTGCTGGCTTCTCAAAAGCTTCAGGCTCTTCTCTCTGTCTCCATTCACAATTCTCAGTGTCCCATGTCTGCCTCATTTAGTTTTACTAGATTTCTCCCCTACTATTTAACAGATTTAAGTTAACTTTGCTGCCTTCTAAAATGGCTGGAAAGCCACTTTGTTCCTGAGGACACTTTGGAGTTCTGGACGCCAACATGAGGCCGTGGACACGACTGCTCCACTGGGGGAGGGCCTTTTCTGGTTTTGAGGATGCGCTTTGGGGCAGGCTAGGCCAGCCCCCAGCTGCACTCAGTACTGCGTCACTGGGACCCCATCCCTCCCTACAGGAGTTCAGATGGTGGCCGTGGGCTCTGGCTGTGTCCAGTCCACACTTGGACCCTCTGGCAAGTGCAGGCTGTGTCTGCAAAGGCAGTGCTGCCTGAGTCTGGCCTGGGAGGCTGCTCACAGGGCCAGGGCCCAGGCCCTCCCATCCTTAGCTGCCTGGGACTGCTGGTCCCTGTACAGATCTGCCAGGAGGTGAGGCTGCTAGGCAAGGAGTCACTGGCTTGGGCTGGGCTGGGGCTACTCTGCTAGGGCAGGAGCTGAGGCTAGAGAGGTCATTCAAGGCCTTGGGTCCACTGAAGGAGCTTGGGTCTTATTTCTTGGGCAGTGGGAAGCCCCCGCATAGTTGTAAGCAGGACCCGCTATGTGTGTATTTGACATCTCTGGCTGAAGTCTCAGGATGGACTGGAGGTAGTGGACCAACCAGAAGGCAGTTGCAGACATCCAAGGGAGGGATGTTGGTATCCTCACTAAGCAGGGGGTGGGGAGGCCAACAAGAGGAGGTCAGGGTTGAGGAAGCAAAACCAGCAGGAGGTGATGCTTGCTGCTTAATTGGATCATATAGCTCAACATGGGAGAATTGGCACCCTCAATCCATGAACGTAGTACACCTTTCCATTCATGGAGGGCTTTAATCTCTGTCACAAATATTTTGTAACTTGGAGCTACATACTGTGCACTTACTCTTAAGTTCTTTGTTTGCAAATGATGATGTATTTTTAGTTTCATTTTTCCAGTTTTTTGCTAGTATATAGAAATACATTTTTGTATGTTAATTTTGTGTCCTATAGCCTTGCTAATTCACTTATTAGTACATAATTATGGGGGTACATTTCTTAGGATTTTCTACATACACAATGTCATATGTGAAAATAGTTGTACTTCCTTTCCTATCTGAATGCATTTTTTTCTTGCCTTATTTCTACTGGCTAGATAGGCTCTTCAATCCATTTTGAATAAAAATGGTGAGAGCCAGGTTCCTTTTCCTGAGCACGGTGGGAAAGCATTCAGTCTTTCAACATTAAGTATGATGTTTCCTGTAGATTATCAATAGATGCCCTTTATCAGGTTAAGGGAGTTTCTATTTCTAGTTTGCTGAGAGTTTCTATCTAAAAAGGATGTTGAATTTTGTTACTATTTTTTGCATCTAATGAGAGGATTATATAAATGTTCTTTATTTTATTAATGCAGTGAATTATTGATTGATGTTCCAATATTAAAGTAAACCTTACATTCCTGAGATAGTTGTTCATGATGTTACTTGTTTTATATCTTGCTGAATTCAATTAGCTAATATTTAATTAAGGATTTTTGTATTTATGTTCTTGCATGTTATTGGTCTATAGTTTTCTTTCCTTATAATAACGTCCAGTTTTGCAATGAGGGTAAAGCTTGCCTTTAAAAATGACTTGAGAAGTGTTTCCCCTTTACCTTCTGAAACCGTTTAAGATTGATATTATTTTGTCTTTAAATTTGATAGAATTCACCAGTGACACCATATGGGTCAGGAGTTTTTTTGTGTGTGGAAAGATTTTAAATTATGAATTCAACAATTTTAATAGATACAGGAGATTTAGATTTTATATTTCTTGTATCAGTTTTGCAAAGCAATCTGTTACTTTCAAGGAATTTGTGCATTTCAACAAAGTTGTCAAATATTTGCATAGTTATTAATAATGTTCTCATTCTTCTAATATCTAAGATCTGAAGTGATGCCTTCTCTTTCATTCCAGATATTATCCGTGTGTGCTTTTTTTTCTTGGTCAGTTTAGCCAACCAGTTTGCCCAGGGCAGGCTCTCCAGTCCCTCCGTGTTCCTCATCAGGGACGCTTACCTAACCCGCCTCTGGCTGCCAGACGGCAGCTGTCCACAGCCCCGCAATCTAACCAGTCAGCCGCACTGGGGTTGACTTCCTGCCAGGGCAAGCCCCACTGGTGGGGGACACCGTGCAGATGTCCCGGGCAGAGAAGGGGAGGCTGGCCTAGCTCAGGGTCTGGCAGAGGGTCGCTGGCTGTCCCCTGCCCTCTCTAGCTCCTGCCGGTGGCTTGGTCAGAGGTCACACACGGTGCGTCATCTAGTTGCTTGATCAGCTTCAGGTGAGACTTTTGTTTTTGGCAAGGACACTTCATGAAGTGGCTGAATTGTGTGTGTGGTTTTTTTAAGGATAAGTACACATTCGTGGATTGAAACATTTTTTGTTCCAATTCATCGAACTCATTCTCCTTATTGATATTCAAATAATCGCACCTTGGCCAGGGGGGAAACTAGGCTCCTGAGTGCCTCTGACCGTGCCGACAGTCCTGATGCGCTCTGTTCTCTAGCATGAAAAGCTATGCCGGGCACTTCTTCACATCTCCTAACTCGGACCTGGGAACAGCCACTGACAGGAATGGTATGTAGAGACCACAGTCTGGATGAAGGGGGGCTTGTTTTTAGGCCTTGGTGGCAGACAAGGACATTTTCTTTTTGAGAGGAGACAGCTGGAGTGGGTACTGACCTCACTCAACTTCAGAGCTACATGGTCCACTTAACCTTACTGGGGACACGCCTGCGTCTCCTCTAGCAACCCGGGACCCTTGATGGTGTGAGTGTGATCGTCCACCCGGCATCTCCCACAGCACAGTGGGCTCAGGTACCAACTGTCAGCAACATGGTTACTAAGAACAGTTTCACACATTTTTTTTTATCTTTAAAATCCTTGGGTTATATAGATGTGCAGACAAAACAGTGGTTTTTCCAAAATTATTTGGAAAATGAAACATTTTGTCACGCTTTCAATACCCAAGTTGTACGGATCTGCACTGAAGCCCTGGATCCAAACATCTCTTGGCAGAGTTGGTAAGGTGAGGACACCACCTGATGATGGACTTAATTGCTTTCATCCTGCTTTCAAGTTTAAGAACTCCTTTTACAATTTTACTTGATTTAGTAATTACATAAATATTTACATGGTCCCAAAGCCAAATCTACCACCCAGGGTATAGTCATAGAAGTCTCAATTCTATCCCCATCTCCCTTCACTTCATTCCATCGGTTCCCTAAAGGTAACAACTTAATTTAGAACAAATTTAGTGGCTTGTCCTTCCACTTGTAAAAATGCAAGATGCTAGCTCTAAATAAGGAAAGAAGCTCCAAGCCCCTTTGCCCCTTAGCAGTGCACCCTGAGAAAACCCACCTAGTGCACAGAAATGCTTCTCCCTCTTTACAACTGCCGGGTGCTCTGTGGTGTGGACGGGGCGTACTTCACGCAGCCAGGGCCCTGTGGACAGACGTTTGAGTGGTTTCCAGGCTGCTGGGTCCACACACCGAGGGTTCCACACTCCTCGGCTACAGCAAAAAGCCTTTCAAGGATTTCCTACTCTGCCTGACAGATTTCTAGATGATTCTTAGAAACAGGGTCAGAGGGTAGTGCATTTCTAACTTGGGGGCGTGTTGCCAAGTCCTCTCCCTGGGGGTTTGTACCATGCCGAGTGTCAGTAGGTGATATCTGAGGGTGTCTTCCCCATAGGCTGCTGTCAAACTCCTAGGTTTGGCCCATCCACCAGGGAGAAATGGTACTGCATGGTCCTTTAATTTATTTCCCTTTTTCTGAGTATGTGGGCATCTTTTCATATGCACAAGCAGCCCTCTGTCTCCTCTTCTGTGAACAGTCTGTCCTTATGTCAGTGGGCATCTTGCCCAAACTTCAGAGGAAGTGTCTCAAAGGCCAGTGGTCCTGGGGGCACAGGGTCAGACATGGATTGCTAGCAGAGCACTTCTCAGGGAAGTGGGGCCTCCTGCCTCAGGTCTCCTGGGGCTGGCTAAGCTGGGGTGGGGGGAGAGTTGCTTCCTGCTCCAAAGCCAGCCGCTGGGCTTCAGAGTGGACTTTAAAGCTGCGGTGAGATGCGCTCAGCACATGCTAGCCTTGTAAGCTGTTGCTCTGGGCCTGAGGTCCCTGCCAGAGTGCGGGGCAGTGGGCAGCTGGCGAGGACCCCCTGGAAGAGGAGCTCTCCCACGGAGGGGGCGGGGTGAGTGGGGAGGGTGCCCCAGTTGGGGGCTAGGACCGCTGTGGCTTCTGGGAGAGAGGCTGGACCAGGGCTGCGCAGGCAGCGTCACCAGGAGCAGGTCCTGGCCTGGGGCCAGCAGCCAGCCTTCCTAAGAGAAGGCCTCCAGCAGAGGGAGGGGAGCAGGCCTGGGAGGGTCTGGAGCGAGGCAGCAAGAATGGGGAGCCGCTGGGAGAAGCAGGTTCCCATGGCCACTGGACTGCCACCACCACCCCCACAGGGGCTCTGAACAGCCCAGGAAGTGGGGCGGGCAGCCCCTTGGGACCCAGCGCAGGCGGTGAGCTGACCAGGGTGAGTGCACTATCCTGGGTGCCAGGCAGGGGTCAGCGCGGGCAGGTGCCCTCAGCCCAGGGTGTCCTTGGCACCAGCCCAGCTGCACCCTCCCTGCCAGGCCTGCTGGGCGAGGGCATGGCTGCTGCAGGGGGGACGCTTGTCATCTGCCACTTCCAGATGCCCGAGGCTGCAGGCGGGGACACAGGTGCCCCAGGGCTCCAGGTGCCCTGGCCCCTGAGTGTCCGAGGGCAGAGGCTGCTGGAGAAGGGAGGGGCCTGGAGGGGGCAGGGTGCTCCCCTGGCTGGGCTGTGTGTCTGTGCTTCTGCGGGAGTGTGGAGGGCGGGTGGTCACACTGCTTCCCTGCTGTACCTCCTCCCCTGGGTGGGACCCAGGACCCACAGAGGAGCACCCGAGGACTCTCAGGATACCTCAGGACCCCTCGTTACCCACAGTCCCTTGCTCTCCTGTGATGGGGTGTAGGCCCCCTTTTCAGGCCAAATCTCCATCTGGAGAGGCCGTGGACATGCCTGAGCACCTGGCTTGGCTGCACCCTTTGTCAGGCGCTTTGGGGTCCAGGGGAAGGTGTGGCTGAAGGTGGGGTGTGTCAGGGGGCCGAGTGCAGGTGGGTGCTGAGGAAGGGCGCACAGAGCAGGAGTGGGGCCCACGATGGCCAAAGCCAGTGCTGCACCTGCATGTCCTGCAGCGTGGCCTCTGCCCGCCGGCTGGCATGGGCAGGTGGTGCGCAGTCCGGAGCGGCCGTCTGACCAGAGACCTCTGGGTACCCTGGGAGCCTGACCCCAGGCCCGCCGTGGCTGGAGCCTCCCTGGCCAGGTGGGGCCCAGGCCAGGGTGGAGGCCCAGGCCGAGGGCAGGCAGGTGCTGTGGCCAGAGGCCTCCCGTCCTCCCTGACTCTTCCAAGCCGGGCTCCTTTTGTCCTGCACTGTGTTCCTCTGAATGGGTCCCAAGCACCAGCTATGACACAGCGGGTATCCAAGGTGGACCACAGCTGCAGGCCCCATCCCCCATCCCCAGCCAGGCACTGAGGGGGTGCCGCCCCCACTCCCACCCTCCGTGGCACCCCTCCCTACACCCTCGTATTTGCTAACTGTGCACGTGCCTGACCAAGTGAATGACTGGGTGAGTGTGCAGCCCTTGTCTCACCACCGCATCAGGACTTCTGTGCAGGGGCAGAGGCAGGAAGGTGCCCCGTGGGGGAGCAGGTTTCCTAGGCAGAGAGGCACCGGAAGCCTTCCCACTAGAGGGAACTCGCATGGCAGGAGGGCTGGGAGCTGGGCCGGGGGTGGGAGCCGAGGTGGGGTCTCCCGCCTGGGGTGGGGCACTTCTCCCGGGAGGCTCTGTCCCTGTGTGTCCCAGAGATGGCAGACACCGCCTGCTGCCCCACCTAGTCACGGGGACGAGCCTCGGCCTTCCCTGCACGCCCACCACGTCCCGTTTGCAGCCCCCCCTCTGCCGTGGCCTGGTGGGGGGAACTGAGTGCACAGAGATGAGTCACAGGTCACATCTGAGGCACTGTAGACCCTTCTGCAGCCACGTTTCCCTATTTTTATTAACTTTTTATTATGGAAAATTTGAAATACACCAAAGTAGGCAGTCTAGTTCAGCGATCCCCGTGGCCCTGGTGCCCAGCCCCACAATGACCAACTCCCGGGACCCTTAGTTCTTTGGCAGCGCCCTCCCGCACTGAGGCTTCCAGCCAAATCCCAGGTGCCCTGTCGTCCCAGCCTCCACACCTGAGTGCGCATCTCTGGGAGACCAGAGCTTCCTGACGTCTGCCGCAGCGCAGTGCCCGCGGATGTGCCTGTCCACCCAGTCCGTGGCTCCATGCTTGGCGTGGCCCGGCAGTCTGGGTTTCCTTGTGCTGGCCAGACCGGCACCCAGGGCCACTTCTGCCTGTGGTCTGAGGCCAGAGGGCACAGCGGCTCGTCCAGCTGCCCTGTGGCTGGGGAGCCAGGAGCCAGGGAAAAACCGTGTGCAGGGCCTGGGGGTGCAGGGCGGCCAGTGGGTGGTCTCCAGAGGAGAGGGGCTGAGGGCACCGCCTGTCGCCTGTCGATGGGACACAGTCCCCTTCCTCCCCCGTCCATCGGGGTCTCGGACGCCAGGCCTGAGCCTAACAGAGCCCAGGACAGGGGAGGCCTCAGGGCGACCTGAAGACAGGGTGCTGGGGGCTCAGGTTTGAGGGTTCAAGCCTGTTTCCACGTGATAAGGCCTCATTTTCCTGTGAGGACGGGCAGTGGCTTGGTGGAGAAGGAGGCTGGCGGAGGTAGGAAGGGACTCTGAGCAAGAGCAGGCGGGGCTCCCTGGTGGGATGGCCCCAGGTTCCCTTCCCCTCCACCCCAGTGTCCCCATCACCCACCATCACCCACCCCTCCCCCTCCCCCCTCGTGCCCTCCCCCTCCCTCGTCCCCCAGCCCCTGCGATGCCCCAGTGTTGGGCCCAGAGGGCAGAGAAGGCCCCAGGCTGGCTCTGGGCCAGACCAGCGGGAGGGTGCGGGCTGTTTCCCAGGCCTGGTTTCTGTGAAGAGGGGAACAGAAAGTGCAGCAGAGACAGCATCCCCAGCCTTGTCCTTTGCTAGGGCTGAGTCCAGGGCCCAGTGGCCTTGCTGGCTCTGAAGATGCTCTGGGTCCCACCCATGGGCGCCTGGGGCAGGGCTGGGCCAGGGTGAGGCAAGTGAGGCACCCCCAGGGAAGGACGTGGAGATGGTCAGCTTCAGGGTAATGTGGTCACGCAGCGGCAGGGCTGGAAGCCTGCTCTCCCGACACAGGGCCCGTCTCCCTGCAGACCGCCCGGCTGCCTCCCCCTCTGCAGCTGAGATTGTGAAAGAGCAGTGAGCAGGCCGTCCCTCCCGCTCCTCCAGCGGGGAGCCGATTCCTCTCCCAGCTGCCGGCTTCCCCTCTCTGCGCGGCGCTCAGCCCCATCCCGCCTGCAGGAAGCCCCTCCCCATCTCTGCCTCCTCCGGCCTTCCAGGCGCAGCTCAAGAGCCACATCTCCTCCAAGAAGCCTCCCAGTCATGGCCTGCCTGCTATGAACTTCAGTCTTCCGCCCGCTTATCCATGTGAGTATGTGGTCCCTCCATGCCAGGGGACCCCACCTGGGCATCTCCCCACTGCCGTGCCCAGCATGGTGCCCACGTGTGGGGCAGCAGGGGGTGGAGCCAGAGAGCACACGGAGTGAGGGGGGAGCAGGGTGGGTGCAGATCAACCCAGGAGGAGGGCCTGGGTGGGGGACCAAGTGGCCACACTGTTGGCCCAGGATGAGGGAGGGGTGCCTCTAGGGGCCCCCACCTGTGTGTCCTGGGGTCTGAACCCCCACTCTCAGGGCTTTGCTTCCTGTTGCCGTGGAGGGCAGGTCGTGGCACCCACCCCAGGTGGGCAGGCTCAGGGGTGCCGGAGCCCCGGGAGTCTGCTGCGTTTCCTGGGCCGGCCCCTGGGCCTCACCCAGTTGCCCCCCTTGTGGTGACGCAGCCTCTCCTGGGCGTGCTCCCTGAAAGCTCGTCTAGATGGGGTAATGCCGTGCGTCTGTCAGCCACGTCGGCCAGGAGGAAGGGGCAGGGAGGGTTTCCCGTCAGACTTGTGTCTGGACCCGCCGCACCCAGGCCTGTTGCGTGAACTCCCCAAGTGCAGCAGGTGGGTAGCAGGGCAGAGAGCTGGGACAGCCGAGGGGTGGCAGGCCGGAGCGAGGCCTCAGAGATGAGGAGCTGTCTGTGCCGGGCAGTGGGGGCTCCTGGGGCCTGGCCAGGGCGCCTCTGCAGGCTCCCTCCCTTGGTTCTGAAGCTGCCCAGCAGCGGGATAATGGGCCTGGTCTGGGGCCCGAAGCCTGCCAGGCATGGCCGGGCTTGGGACCTGGCCGTCCAGGGCCTTGAGGAAAGACTGGCACTGCCCTCGGCTGCCCTCATCCCATGGAGAGGGAGGGCCCGGGGGGCCAGGCACCCCCGCTGGGGGCTGTGGCTTCTAAGCTGGCGGCCATAGCGCGTCAGGAGTGCCTGCTGGGAGCCCAGAAGCCCCCGGGGATCCTCCTGGCAGGGCCGCACCAGCCACTTAGCGCACGTAACTGAGGCTCCACTCTCCTCCGTGTCACGGGGTGACGCGCTGGTAGCAGGTGGAGCCCTCGCCACCAGCGAGTGCTAAGGACACAGAAGGACTGTGTTAATTCCTGAGGTCTGGGGAAACACAGCCAGAGTGGGGTGAAGGAACAGGGGAGAGAGAGAAGCCCATGGTGGGGCCCAGGCAGGCCCAGGACAACCCTGGAGGAGGGCGGTGGAGCCCTCAGGCAGGGGCCCTGGTCCCAGGGCCAGGAGGCCTGGGCCAGCCATTTCCCCCCCTGCGAGTGCACAGGCTGAGGCGGGAGCTCTCCCTGGCCCCTCATGGTCTGTGCAGGGATGCACGGGTGGGCACTGCTGAGGAGACAAGGTCCCTGCCCTCAGGGTGCATGGGGCTACGGGACCCGCAGGAGGGGCCCAGAACACCCCACTGAGCAGATGCTCCCCACCGTGGGCTCCGAGGGGAGAGGCCCGCCAAAGGAATGGAGGCCCCAAGGAGCTGGCTGGGGGCTGGAGAACATTCTAGATGGGGGAGCAGTGGTCTAGAAAGAGGCCTTCTGAGAGGTGGGCTTGAGGGGCACCTGGTGGAGGGGAGGGACCTCTGGCAGCTGACAGG
Organism: Smutsia gigantea; assembly: GCA_032199065.1. NCBI lineage: Eukaryota > Metazoa > Chordata > Mammalia > Pholidota > Manidae > Smutsia > Smutsia gigantea. The sequence goes on along the minus strand of JAVSCE010005428.1, from coordinate 514,792 downwards.
AACCGCAGGAGTTAGCTCGTCTGTCCGACCCTGCCCCACTGGGCTGCAGGTCTCAGCATCCACAGGTATGGGCCGCTGGGATGCTGGTGGGACAGGGACTCTGGGGGCAGGGACAGGCCTGGCGCTCTCCAGAGGAGGTGGGTGGGGCGGGCAAGAGGGCTGCCTGAGCGCCGTGGAGTGGCCCCAGCTCTTTGGCTGCTCACAGAGCAGAACTAGGCTGTCATCAGCAAGCATGCTGGTGTCTGGAGATGTGCGTGCAGGTGCCCACTTCCCCTCCGAAACTCCCTAGGCAGCCCTGCTCTGGGCCTGCATCAAGGAGGGGTGCCATCCCGCGCACTCCCAGCCCTGCCTTCCCACTCTCTTCTCACGCAGCCCCTGCCCCGGCTTTGGCAGCTCGGTTGGGGAAACCGAGACTGGCTGCAGGTTTGTGCCGGCTGTGGGGCCCCGGGTCTCAGAGTGGGGGGTGGAGGAGCTGCCAGGCAATGGGGTGGAAAGGGGGCATCGGGTGTAAGCAGCAAGGCTGAGCAGCTGAAGGTGTGCGGAGGGCCTGGACCCACGGCACAGGGGTGCACTCCCTGACCAGCGCCTGCTGCTGGAGGAGGAACAGCTGAGCGTGGCTTTCCTGGGGTCACAGCTCCAGAGGCCTCTGTGGTGCCCAGGCAGCCCTAGACCCCACTCAGGCAGGGCCGCCCAGACAGCGGAAGGGCCTGGGGGCACAGGGGGTTCCTGTGTTTGGGGCTTCCCAAATCCAAAGATCTCTCCCCGGTGCTTGCCAAGGTGTGTCAGCGCAGAGTCACAGGGCGCTCCTCCTTCCTGGCTGGGAGGCCGCCGACCTGGCCATCGCGGAGGAAGCGCTGCCTCTGAGGAGATGCAGCCTCCCCCGCACAGCCTCCCCACCGGAAGCTGAGCAGAGCTGCCTCAGGGCGCCAGCCGCATTGCGATCCTGCCCCAGGCACGGGCGAGGCACCCACACCACTGGGGCCCCTGGGACTTGACTTTCCAAGCTTTTTGGGGGGGCCATCCCTCACTACAGAGAGGAGGACCCGTGGGCAGGGCATTTCCTTAAAGTCTCCTGTGCGCCTGAAATTTCTGCAAGGCTCACACCCTTGTTCCTGAGAGTCAGGAGTTCTTGTTGCTATAAAAGGGAACGTTTAAAGACTGCAGTTAGGTTTGTAAACTTTCTCCTGTAAAATATCAGGCCACACTGAGGCTAGACTGAAAGTTACACCCCCAGGTGCGTGACTGGAGACCACGCCCCTGTGCAGCCATCTGGGGTGGCGGGCATCAGGGCTGGGCACGGCCCACCACCCCTAAACAGTACCCTGCACTGCTGGAAACCCAGACCGGCTGGCGCCGTGGGCCAGGGCAGGTGGGCAGATGGCGTGTCCCCGCAGAATGGCGTGATATTCCCAGCAGCCTCTGAGGATCCTGGGCCGGTGGAGGACCTCACAGACTAGCCTGCGGGGTCATGGGGGTGGGGGTGCGGTGCAGGGAGTGTTTCTGGGCTGTGGCCAGGCAGGAGGGCGGGGCAGGTGGGATGGGAAGCGCCCAGCCGTTGGCTCCAGGGGGTGCGGGTCGGTCCCTGGAGCCTCAGAACCTGGGCAGAGTGAGGGCTCCCTCACAGAATGGGCGACAAGGAGCAGAATCCTCCCAGCAGGCAGAGGAGGGATCGTAGGGTGTGGGGAGACCGCACACTGGCGGAGGGTCCTGCGACTTTAATTGCTGGCAAGTGTGCCATTTATAATTCAGGAGATGGAATGGGATCATTTGCTGGAATATTTGTTTCTGACTGGAATCTGTGCTTCCGCTGCCCTAATGGGCTGTGGTCTCTGGTTTCCGGGGACCACAGCTGCAGAATGACCCTCCCCACCACGTCAGGCACTAATGGGCGCAAGGCTCTGCCCACACTGGGTCCTAGGCATTTCTTCCCTTTCCATGTGGGGAGGGGGCCGTCAGCAGAGCGGGCACAGCCTGACTCGGGGCCCTTGCCTGGGTGGATGACTCCCTTCCGTCCACCCTAAAAGGCAGGCCTGGTGCTTTCTTGCAGAGAAGTCATTCCGTTTCACCCCCCAGGCCCTTCCAGCCAGAGAAAGGGGCGGGGCAGGTATGTGCCCTGTGCCGGACACCAAGCTCTGGCCTCTCATGCACGAGCTCTTTAAACCGCCCATGTGACCAGCACCCCTGGGACAGGGACGCAGAGGTTTTGCCCAGCTCAGGGTGAATCCAGAGTCCACAGTCGCCACACCACGGGCCGTGCTCTGAATGTCAGACCCTGACCAAGTCCTCCCAGCCCTCCTGGGCTGTGTGATGGAGTACGTCCTGGGGAATGTGTGGGCAAGAAGGTGAGGCTGCCTGGGAGCTCCTGATGGCCGGTTGGAGGCTGGCTCTGGGCTGCCCCGCCAGCCTGCAGGAGCAGAGCCATCCTCATACCCTGACCACAGGGGCCTGACACTCCTGACTCCAGAGGGCCTCGGCCTCCAGGCATAGGACTGGGGCAGGTGGGCACTCAGAGGGGATGGGTGCCTGGTGTGGAGGTCCCTCAGGAAGAGAATTAGGGCTGCTCTCAGCAGGGGAGGGAGGGAAGAGGCCAGGGGCCCAGAGGTCTGGAGTTTTCTGGGGGGGCTATCAGCCCCTGCTGTCCTGGACTCTGGCTCCCAGGAATGGCCAGGCGGGTGGCTGCTGGCCAGCCTGCTCAGTGGCAGGCCCCTCCAGCAGCCACAGGGAGCGATAGGGGCAGTAGGCGCCCTGACTCTGTCCCTGGTTGAGCCCACCGCTGAGAGAGGCCCCTGGGGGTCAGGGAGCTGGCTGCTCACTATGCGGCCTTGGGCGGTCCTGGCGGCTGGAGGCCTCCGTGCAGGAAAGGGCTTGGCCTGCAGGGTCCCGCAGAGGTCTTCCAGCTTCTGTCATTTCCATAGGGAGGTGGGCTTTGGGCTCCCGCATTTCCTGCATCCCTGGCATGCGGTGGGTGAGCCCTTGATGGCCCAGCTGCCCTCCCTGCCTGCCCCTCTCCTGCAGCCACCGCCATGAACAGCAGCAGCTGCAGCTCCAGTGAGCTCGCCTGGCCCCAGGTCGTCGCGTCTATCCTCCAAACCTACACGAGCCTGCTGCTGGTGCTGGGCCTGGCGCTCAACGGCCTGGCGCTCTGGGTGCTCTGCCGCCGCCTGCAACAGTGGACGGAGACCCGCGTCTACATGGCCAACCTGGCCGTGTCCGACCTCTGCCTGCTCTGCACGCTGCCCTTCTTCCTGCACACTCTGAGGAGGAGCACCGCGGACACGCCGCTCTGCCAGCTCTCCCAGGGCGCCTACCTGGCCAACAGGTACATGAGCATCAGCCTGGTCACAGCCATCGCTGTGGACCGCTACGTGGCCCTGCGGCACCCGCTGCGCGCCCGCGGGCTCCGCTCCCCACGGCAGGCCCTGGCCGTGTGTGTAGGGCTCTGGGTGCTGGTGGTTGGCTCCCTGGTGCTTCGCTGGGTCCTGGGGATGCAGGAGGGCGGTTTCTGTTTCTCGAACCCCTCCCGGCAGAGCTCCAACACCGTGGTCTTCTCGCTGCTGGGATTCTACGTGCCGCTGGCCGTGCTGGTCTTCTGCTCTCTGCAGGTGGTGGCCGCCCTGGGTCAGAGGCCAGCCGCCGATGCCGGCCAGGGTGAGGCCACCCGGAGAGCTGCCCGCATGGTCTGGGCCAACCTGGCTGTGTTCGTGGTCTGTTTCTCGCCCTTGCACGTGGTGCTGACCATAAGCTTGGCCACGAGCCTGCGCACATGCGCCATCCACCGCGCCCTCTTCATCACCAGCAAGCTCTCAGACGCTAACTGCTGCCTGGACGCCGTCTGCTATTACTACATGGCCAAGGAGTTCCAGGAGGCACGGGCTGGCCCCACCGCCAAGGCTCACAAAATCCAGGAGTCTGTGTGTGTGACCGTGGCCTAGGGAACCAACCTGCACGTGGGGCCAGATCCCAGGCTCGCGGGGAGGTGCTGCCCATGGGGGCCGCTGGACTCTCCTTGGGCTCTGGCTCTCTGCAGGAGGCCCAAGTGGGCCCAGACGAGCCAGGCCCAGAGCACCCCTGGAGTGGAAGAGGGACGACAACGGCAGGAGGTCTGAGGCCTGAGCAAGGCCAACCCTGCGGCCTGGGAGGGGGCCACACTGACACGTGCCCAGCATGGTCCCTGGGGCTGGGGTGGCCGCCTGCTGAGTGCTGTCGGGCCGCAACGGCCAGCCTTCTGCTCTTGCCCCCTCGGACCAGAATAAAATTCTGTACCACGCTTGCCTGCTAGGAGGTGGAAGGCGGGCATCCTCACGGATGACTCTCCAGAGGTCTCCACGTGGGGGCCCTCCTCGGCCTCCCCTCCTCTCCCCATCTGGGGGCCCGGGGGGCCAGGAACCCCTTGGCCCCTCGTGGGGCTGCACAGCTGCACCAGGTGGGGGCAGGGGGCAGGAGGAGGTGGTCAGGGTCTGCCAACAGGGAGCACCCCCCTGTGCTTCCTTCAGGGAAGCCAGAAGCCCAGCTGGCAGAGGCAGGGACTAGGCGCCCCAACTCAGGCTGGAACCGGAGCTTTCCAGAGGCCCCTGTGGGAGCTGGTCCAAATCAGGCCTGAGTTCAAACCCAACTCCGCCTCTTCCCACCTGTGTGTCTTGGGCCCCAACTCCCTGCCCTACTGTCCCGCCCACAGGACTAGAGGAAATGTGGCAGCCACACCCTGGCAGGTCAGCCTCCCTGGCCCCCAGGTGCCTACGGCACACTCCACCAGGCACTGGCTGCCCGGCCTACCCCCACCGTCCCTTGCCACCCCTCCAATGCCCCCTGCAGCCCAGGGAGCCCTGTGAGTACAGACCCTGCTCAGCACCGCTATGTCCAGCCCCTTGCGCACAGCCTCCCTCTCATCTGTGTGTCCAGTCCTGCCGGGGTCGCATTGCATGCCTGCCGGCCCAGTAGTCAGCCTCCACCCTCCCTCTGGCTCCTCTGTCCTCTCGCCCACGGATGTGCCCAGGGCCAGGCGGGTGCATTCTGTGCTGGGAACACACACGATGGGCAGGCCGGGCAGGCCTGATGGAGCGAGGAGGGGCCGACGCCGGGGTTGGGGAGCAGAGGCACGGACGGCAGGGTCCTAGGCAGGCCTGCTCCCGCCTCCCTCCATTCTGCCCCTTCTGTGGCCTCAGGACACTCCTGGGATCCCAGACAGAGACGTCAACCATGGGCCTAAGTCTCCCAGGTCTCAAGAGGGGCTCTTCATGACCTCTTCACCCCTCACCCCATCCAGGGCTCCCCACGACCCCACACCTTCACCTTGGCCCGGGCTCTCCATGAGCTCACACGCCTCACCCAGGTCAGGGCTCAGCGCTCCACATCCCCTCACCTCGTCCAGGCTCCCCCAGATCCCCACATCTCCACCCCGGCTGGAGCTCCCCACCTCCCTGGAACCCTGCTGGCTGCCATCACAGCCCCTCCTTTCTGGGAGCCCAGCCACACTGACAGTCACGGTCCCCAGCTGCTACTGCCCGACCCTCCAAGGTTTTCATTTTTAAAGGGACCACAGAGTTCATGGGACCATATCCTCAGGTGGACTGCCCACTGGGCCGGCCAGCGGAGCCGGCCAGGTGTAGCATGCAGTCCTGTCCTGGGCCAGAGCTGGGGATCCAGGGAGGTGGGCAGAATCGGGCCTGGGACAGAGCTCCAGTCCCCACCCAGCCAGTGTTGTGGGGCTGAAGAGCCTGGGCACGAGATGGCCAGTGCAGAGCAGCAGTAGCAAAGAGCTTTAGACCGAAAGGTCATCTCTCAGGAGCTGGGAGCTTCCCAGGGCCCGGGGTCAAGAAGGACTCTGATGCCCCCAGGGGTCAGTGGTACAGCACGCATGCGGGCACAGGTCCGGGTGAGCCCTCCCCAGGGTGGAGAAAACGAGAGCAGCGGAGGGAGAGGATGGCCCCTCTGGGGACCTCTGAGGGTCCCCTGGTGGCAGGGCAGGAGGACCCACCAGCCCCAGGGGTGCACAGAGCCTGCAGGGGCACAGCTGCCCACCTCCCTGGCCCTCAGGTGCTGGCCCTCCCAGTCCCTGGCCGCACACATCCCCTCTCCCTTCCGCTTCTCAGGGCTCCCAGCACAGTGATGATAGCTGGACTTTGACAAAATCGCTGCAGGAGTATATGGCCCAGAGCATGGAGGACACCAGCTCCTCCCTCTGCTAGGGTCACCGGCACACCGTTTTACCTGGCTAGGGACACGGTCTGCATGGGACCACAGTCACCCTGGAGGCTGGCGAGGGCCTGGTGACCCCGACCTCGGGAACGACCAGACCAAGTGTGCGACGTCCGCTGAAGGCAAGGTGCCTCCCAGGAGGTGGTGGCCATTGGCAGCGTCCAGGGTGGGGACAAGTCTGGGTGGCTGCTGAGTACAGACCAGGGCCAGGAGGGATCCAGAGAACTGCCCGGAACCAAGCTGCTTCTGATCAGAGTTGAGTTTGATACAGAATCTCAGTGGCTGGCAATTTTCACACGGAGATGGAGGTGCTGCTGGGAGGCCCCAGGCCACCTGATGTCGCGTGGTCTGTGGGTGCGCGTCTGGCCCCTGTCTGCTGTCTGCCTCCCCATGCAGGCACCTTCCCCACCGCTGGAGGTGCACCCTGGCTGCCCTGTCCTGGGAGATGGCGGCTGAGGGCGGGTGGGCGGCTGTGCCGGCCCTGGTGGGCCCAGCTGCCCTTCCCCTCCATTCTTAGAGCACGCCTGCTGTTGTGCCTGGTGTCCCCATGGTCTGTGGGCTCCAGAGGAAGCTCGGCTAAGCCACAGGTCCCGTCTGTATCCATCAGAAGTGAAGTGCTGGGGGCCTGGGGCACTGGGGGCGGCCGCTACAGGGCCTTCCCTCCTCCCAGAGGCGGGCTAGTGGAACGCAGAGTCCAGCTAACCAGAAGGTCACCACCTCAGGAAACTGCTACCCACATCCCCAAAGTGACCAGCCAGATAACAGCACTCCCACGCTGGGCGTCTGGACTGCACCATCCCCTGGCGGCAAGGGCGTCTCCCAGCGCCCACCAGCTGGGAGAGCACAGGGCAGAAATGACGCCGACCACAGAGAGAGCCCCTCGGGCGGGGTGGGCAGGCTGGCCGGGGGGAGCACACGCCACTGCCCCACTCTCAGGGTGCCTGCCACGTTCCAAGTGCCCACCCTCAGCCCCGTCTTGGGGGTGTGAAGAGGCTGCTCCCGCAGTGTCCCCAGGGCACCTGCTCCCACACCTGCACGGGACGGCTTGTTCTGCTGCGGTGTTTCCCAGATGTGTGGAGACCATGTGCACCACTCGTCACCCCTGCTCTCCTCTGGGTGACTCTGAGCCAAGGCACGGGGGTCCATTTTCTCTGGCTTCCTTCCTCTTGCAGGCAGGCCTGGCCAGGTTCCAGGAGGGCAGCCGGCCTCGTGGGGCCCGAGCTCTGTACCCACACCTGCCCGCTGGGGCTGCTGGCAGCTGTGTGTGGCCAAGGGGGGCCACTAGCCAGCTCGAGCAGGAATTTGCTCTGACGTGGGCTCTGGGGGCCTCTGAGATGGAGGTCTGCACACTGGGGTTTCCTGGGGCATCACTCAGAAGGGTGTGCGTGGGGTAGGTGGGCCGATGTGCCGTCCCCGGGTGCTCTGTGCGCGTCTGGCCTCAGAGCCGACCACTGAGCTGGCTGGTGGATGCGTGGCCTCTGGTGAGCCACACAGCCGTGCTGAAGGCAATTCCAGGGGTTAGGGTTAGGGTCTTGTTGGGCCATGATCCCCAGCAGGCAGGACAGGGTGGGCCGCGTGTTCCTTGGTCCTGAAGGGGCCCCATGGGCAGCACCCCTCCACCCTCAGGCCAGGTGCCTGGACCCTGAGCGGCAACTGCACAGGGCTGTGGGGTCAGGGTCCCCAAGTTCTCTTGGGGTGAACTGCGAGGACACCCTTATGGGGTCTCCCAGCTGGTGCCAGTCACAATGCACACGGGGAGGGCACCACCCAGCTGACCAGGCCTGCTGGCAGCTGTGTGTCAGGCCCCTCCCCTCTAGCTGATGGGCCAGTCTCCTGGGCTGCTGCTGAGGAGGCAGAGCTGTGGTCAGGAAGGGAGTCTTTGCAGAGGGTCACACACAGCAGGCAGGGGGACCAGGAAGTGCCGCCTACCTGCCAGATGCCCTGGGGGGTGTGACCACACCAACTCGCCCAGAGCAGAGAGCACAGTGGTGCCAACCACAGCCTGGGGGCCCAGCCAGGCCGCCCAGGTCCCTGAGGCCCAGCTGCCTAGCGCAGATCGCTGAGTCCGCCCCAGGCCAGCCCCCACCCTGCTGGCCACTGTTGGGGGCTCCCTGGAGCAGGGTGTTGGGCTGGTCCCATCTGGCTTTGTGCACCCCAGTCCAGGGCCAAGCTGAGTGTGGGCAGCTGGTCCTGAGCTCTGACACCAAGCAGGTGCAGGGTGGGGGCAGAGGGGACAGTTAGTTTCTGTGTCAGGCAGGTGGGACAGGCGTCGGCGAGGGTTTGGGAGGAGCCCCTGAGAGACAGAAACGGTCTGTGGAATAGAGAACAAGGAGGAGATGGGTGGTGGGGCAGACAGGAAAGAGCAGGGGGCGGGGCGAGAAGGGCGCCGGAGAAGGGACGGAGATGGGGCAGAGGGGAGCTGGCCGCGTGAGCAAGGCAGGAGCGGCAGCAGGGCCTGGGGGTTTAGGGGTGACAGACACAGATGGGGGCGGGGGTCTTCCCAGTGCCAGGCAGGGTTGGGAGTCCCAGAGACAGTCCTGAGACCCTTTATGGTCCCTAAAAGGGGCCCCGAGAGTGGGTGGGGGTCCTGGGTGTTTGGGGAAGGACCCTGGGCCAACTCTGCCTGCCAGAGGAGTTTGGGGTCCCCACTCCTGGGACCAAGGCCCTGGGGGGGCAGAGCGGACAACCGTCCTCAGCTGAGCTGAAGCCTCTGGTCAAGAGGTCTGGAGAGGAGCCCCACACAGAGCCCTGGGCCTGGCCTTCCCGCTGGGCTGGCACAGGAAGTGTGGGGAGAGAGGGAGAGAAAGCTGGAGTAGGGCAGGAGAGGAGGAGTGGGAGAGAGGCGACGGCCCTCCCCTCCTGCCCAGCACGGCTGGCCTGGCGGGCGCTCCTCATTCCGAGCCCTGAAGCGCCGCCAGCCTCCGGCCCCTCTTAGGCTGCAGCCACGGTGTCTGTGGCTATGTGGCTGCCGCGCCCAGAATAACTCCGACGGCTGCAGCGTGCTGTCGCCGAAGGCCACCAGGGTCTCCATCTGCCTCACCCAGGCGCCAGGCCTGCTTCTCAGCAGCCTGGCACTCTGGGCCTCCTGCCACCTGCACACGGGGACGGATGCCCTCGCCTACGTGGCCAGCCTGGCCGTGGCCGACGGCCGGCTGCCAAGCCTGCCTGGGATCCTGCACGTGCCGGGTGGGCGGAGACCAGGGGCGCCCTGTGCGGGGTCCCACGGAGCTGCAGGAGCACGTGGCTCATCAGGGGGGTCGTCACCGCCTCACCTGGGCGGCCCTGTGGCTGTGGTCGCGGGTCCCTGGCTGCGTGCAGGGAGGCCCCAGGACCCTGGTCTCCCTGCCGCTCCTCCTGAGCCTCTGCTGGGGTGGGTGCCCTGGCGCCACCTCAGGCCGCTGCCGTGTGCCCAAGGGCCTCTGTTTCCCCTCACTGCCTGTGGCCTTGCTGGCCAAGCTCAGGGCCCCGTGGACAGGGTGCGGCCCCCCACACCGCAATGCCGATGGCCGTCAGCTGCCACCTCATGGCCATGGGTTCCAGGAAGCAGGGGGCCGTCCTCACCAGGCCCGGCCTTTCTGGGGATGGACGCAGGTGCTCCTGCAGGGGCTGCCGCTGCCCGGGGGCCCAGGGGAGGCTGCAGGAGGGGCTCACGCGGAGCCCTGTGGCACTCCCCAGAGAGCCCCTCGTCCCCAGGAAGTAGCCCCCACCCCCCTCCCCCAGCAGTGTGATCTGGGAGCTCTCTGAGGGCTTCTGGGTCCTGGGGATGAGGGCCATCCCTGGGCAAGCAGAACGTACTGAAGGGCTAAAGGATTGCCGCCACAGGGCGCTTTTCAAAGCTCTGCTCCCCCTGCCTCAGGCACACACTCCACCCTCCGCCCTCAATCTCTGTGATGCAGGGTGACCCTGACCTATGCTGGGTGACCTCGGACCTCCATCCTCTGTCCATAAGGCGCTCGGCAGGGCGGGACCCTCTGAGTACCAGACTGGCACTGGTTGGAAACACTGGGGAGGGATATTCAAACAGAAACAGGACATTTTTTCCTGCCACCTATAGATTATGATCAGACTCCAAAATCTATTGTTACAAGCCCCAGGTCACCCTTCAAGCCTTTAACACCATTGCAGACATAACTTAAGTAGATCCCAGGGCTGCAGGGCACCCGTCTAGCCCATTATCACATTTAGAGAGACACAGATGCTCAATACATTAAAAAAAATTCCTTTTAAAAAAATTAACTGGGCTCTAAAAGAACATCAAAGAGGTCTACTCCTTACCTTTGAGGGGTTTCTCAGAGCCCCATTCCCATCCCACCTCACGCCCCAGGCACCCTCTCAAGTCCCCAGACCCCCCAGTTCCCCTGAGCGGTGCCCTCGGCCTCCAGCTCCGCGCAGGTCACCTGATGCCTGTGGGCCGCGCTCCTGTCTCACTGCCAAGAGGCCTGCCTGTTCCCTGTCTGATGAAGCGCTGGGAGGCTGAGCGGGGGCCCTGGACTCCACCTCTCCCCACAGCTCCCTGCCGGAAGAGAGGGCTGCCTTGCAGCAGTTACAGGGTCAGCACAGACGCAAGGAGCCCAGGCGGGAGACGGTCCTCAGGGCGTGTGGTGGGGGCTGCAGTGCGGCCCCCAAACTGGGGCTGGGGAAGCAGAGGGGGTGCTCCTGACAGCCTCAGGTGACCAGGTGACCCAGACCCCGGCGCCCGTCTGCATGCCCCTTTCTCTTCCCCCCTCCTATGCCCACAGCACCCTTGGGTGGCCCCCTCGGCCTCCCCAGCCACACAGGGAGATTTGCATGGGCAGAATGAGGGCAGACACACCTCTGGCAGGGCAGCGCCCCAGTGGTTTGTCTTCCTGCAAGGCCACCAGCCTCAACCTGAGAGAGATGAACTTTGTGGCCCAGAAACAGCAACAGCTCTGGACCTGCTGGGCGGTCCCTGGGGCCTGGCCATCCCTCCTGGTCTGCGTTTGCAGGTGCCCCACCTATGCCTGGCCCTGGTCGTCCGCTGCCAGGAGGCCAAGCTCACCCAGGGCTGCCTGGCCACCCTGACCATGGGCCACAGCACACCTGCCCCCACCCACTTGTGCTGGTGAGGTGGCAGGACCCCTGTGGGGCGCTGGGGACCACCAGTCAGCGGGCTCCCCAGAGAAGCCGTACATGGGCCAAGGCTGCCGTCAGCGCTGATACCCAGGCTGCTGCTCCAGGGCCGAGGCGTCAGGAGCAGGCGTCCTTCCTCAGCTCCCCCGAGCGCCAAGGCGGGAGCACAGCCCCACGCCTCCCTTCACGGTGGCTGCAGGAGGCGGGGAGGCCCTGTGCTGCCTCTACTCCCCCACGCAGAAACTACAGGACATGAAGTTCACCCCACCTGGTCTGCTCCCACCCACCAGGAGCGGAAGGGGCTCCTGACAGCAGGCACACCTGCGTCCCCGGGAAGATGGGGTGCCTCGGGAGAGAACACTGAGTCTGCAGTGACTTGGAGGGCTGGACGCTCTGTCTCCACCTGTCCACCTGTGCTCAGGGCACTGGTGAAAAGTCCTGGCTTTGGGAGGCAGCCTTGACTTCTTGAGGCCACCTCTGAGGTGGCCCACCACATTTCCTGGCCGAGGCCACCCTCCACCCTCGGCCTAGCAAGCAGGTTCAGCTCTAGGGAGATGTGTGCAGCTGGTCCGTGGGAGCCCTCCCATGCAGAGGCCCAGGGGAGACGGGGGCCGTCGGCCGACATGTGCAGGCAGTGGGCTCACCAGCCTCCGTCCTCACCCCTGCCACAGAGCCACCTTGGGCATCTTCCCCAAGCACCAGTCCCCTAGAGTCACCTTTCAGGACCGATCCCTTTGGGGGCCCAGCCCTCCCAGCCTAGGGGTGGTGTGGAACACAGCAGGCTGCTGAGCTAAGGGCTGACATTCCATGACTGGAACTTGCTGGAGTCTTTTGAACTGCCCCCAGCGCCCCTGTCCACTTGTAGGCAGGAGAGCTCCTGGTGGTGACTGACTCATGGAGTTGCAAAACCCGCCACACTGTGCACACTGATCTGGGTGCTGGGCCCCAAAGCATGCCTGTCTGGACCCTCACGGGGCCTGCTTGCTGGGGTCTCCCATGTTGGGGCTGGGAGGAGAGAGGCTGGGTGGGATCCCAGCATTTTGCAGAGGATGGCAGGGCTTGGTCCCTGTTCTGAAGGTGCTGGAGCCACGGAGGGGTTTGCATCAGAGCAGGAAGGCCATTTCCTTGGGCTGCAGGCTGGGTACTGGATGTGGGGTCAGGGCTGGAGGGTGCTCTGGGGGTCGCAGTGGGGGGCAGGCTGGCAATGGCAGGGGGTGGGGATGGGCCCATGACAGAGGCCAGGACCTCATGGGAGCGCTGCGATCCTGATGGGGGGCAACAACGGGCGGCCTCTGTGGGACAGCTAGGCGGCTTGGCTGAGGAGGAGCTTATGTCTGTGCCTCAGAGCCTGGCCTTACCCCCAACCCAGGTGGCTGCCCTTGGAGGCCAAGGGGACCCATAGGCTGACGAGCTGCCCGTCCCCCAGGGAGCCCAAGCCTTAGCACCATCTGTGGGGACAAGCCAGGACCCCTGGCCAGGGAAGGGTCCGTGCTGCCTTGCTCTCCCTTTACAAGGAACAGCCCCTGGACTTGCTGGGGAACCCTGGAGCCCAGGCACTACTGCCTGTGGTCCCTCTGTCAGTGACATTGAGATCAGCCTGAGAGGCCTAACATTGCCCCAAATGGGCACCACGTCCCTGCCAAAGTGCTCCAGCAGCCCTGCCCCAGACTCGGGGGAGTTGCCCCAGGAATGGCCTGAGTTGGGATGTTGGCCTTGGGCCTGGGAATGAGAAAGCCGTTAGAGGGGCAGTGTACGTAGCCACCCATGGTGCTTGACACCCTCACTGAGCAGTCACCTGTATTGAGGTCCAAGGCCAAGCCCACTGAGGTGCCCCAGCAGCCAGTGTCTGGTTTGTTACTCATGACAGCAAGGTGGGCGCACACCTGGGAGCATGCTGGGCATGCACAGGCCTCTCAGGGGGGGGGCCAGGACTTGCTATAGGATCTGGGCTTGTGGGAAGTGACTGTGGCAGAGCCCGAGGGAGCGGGCTCTGGACGGGTGCTGTCAGAGGTGGGGCCGCCAGGTAAGGGTGGCATCCCCATGCCTTTGCGGTGAAGGCGGGTGGAGGGAAGCTCGGCCCAGCAGCCACTGAGAAGCAGGAGCCGCTGTCCGCTTGGGCCGGGTGGGTGATGCCAGCTCACACTGGCCGGAGCCGGGGACCCTTCCGGCCGTGTTTCCACATAGACAGACTCCTCCTGTGGCATGCTGCTGAGCTAAGGGCCACGGCCACGACGAGGACTCAGCTGCTGCCAGAGCCCCATGAAGCCAAGGCTGCTTTTCTCCCACGGTGCCTCCTCTGGCCACAGGCACCTGGGAGCAGCGAGGAACATCCATGAAGCACCAGCTGCCCTTCGCCGGACGCCCTTGCACGGGAGAGCTGTGGAGCTGCGGGGCAGCTGTCAGCAGTCCGGGGCTCTGAGAAACAAAGCGCCTGCTGGCTGCTGCACAGGGTCCAGGCCGGTGGTCAGCAGGCATTCACACAAAGGGCCAGAGGGTTCATGTTCTGAGCTGCCTTTCAACTCAGTTCTGCCACTGTGTGAGAGCAGCCAGGGACACCGCGTGAATGAGGGCAGCGGGCAAAAGCCGTGTTCCAACAAACCTTTATTTACAAAAAGCCGCCTCGGGCTGCATTGACTCTGCAGGGCTTGCTGACCCCCGTCTGCATGTCCGGGGCCAGCCGGTACAGGCGGCTTGTTCTTTCAGCCTGTTCATGGATTGCTCTTGAGCTGTCGTACTCGAGAACATGCAGCGCGAATTCCTTCTGGTGGGCTCCCAGCCGCAGGAGCTGTGCATCTCTCTTCAATGACAGAAGTAGCAGCCTGGAGGTGGGGGGATCTTTGCTGCAGGGGCCTCTCCCTGGTGCCTGAGGGCACAAGGCCCACAGAGGGGTGACCACGGCAGAGCACCTCTCACGCAGGCCGGGACAAGTGTGGTTCTGACCCAGAGGGCTCAGCAGAAGCGCCCACAGTCCCAGGGGGGCGGCCACAGGACTCGGACCAGGGAGGGGACAGTGGGCCTGTCCCCCGCGCAAGGTCCTAGATGCTGTGGCTCAGCTGGACCATCTCAGTGACCCACGTGGACGGTTACTGGCCGTGACCTGGTACTGGGCACCATGTCCTCGACACCTACCAGCAGTTCAAGCCCCATGGCAGCCCTGCCTGACCCGGCAGCCCTGGGGAGGGGGCTTGATTCTGGGCACTCCAGGAGGGGCTGAGGGGTGACAGTTTGACTCGTGAAGTTCTTTCCAACCCAAGACCAGACTTGAGAGCAGGGACGGGGCCGGGGGCCCTGGAAGACCTTTGCCTCCTTCACAGTTTGCCCCGGGGGGCCTGGCTGAAGAGTGGCCATGTGACCTGTGGCCCCTGCAGGGCCACGGGGCACTTCTCCCGGCAGAAGGCCCAGGCGCTCACTGGAGAGCCCACCCACCATGCCCTCAGGGTACAGCTGAGCTCAGGTCCCCTCTGACGCCCACGGCCCACCTCATCTGCAGGGACCCCCTGGGGGGACGGCACGGGGAGGGGAGGGTGCACGGGAAACAAGTGGGGGACCGGCTGCCTCCGGGGAAGCACCCATTCGAGCTGTAACTGTCAGGAGCTGGACTCCAGCTGAGGAGGGAGGCGGCCACGTCCCCAGGGCAGCACCAAGCACTCACACGCTCACGGGGTGGGTGTGAGGGGAAGGACTGTCAGTGACCACGTTGCCCGGGCCTTTTAAACCTGAATTTAGTGAATGGACCACGTTAGTCGTACAACTGGAGCAAATCTGGCCCTTGGTCCCCCCCAAGTTCCCGTCGGGCTGAGAGCCGGCCGCACCCAGAACCATGTGTCCCGGCAGGGCAGAGGTGAGGGACAGACGCTGGGGACCCTCATGGGCACCCCGGGGGGTCGCGGTCCTGAGGCTCCAGTGTGAGCCACCATGTCAGGGTCACCCAGAGCAGCAGTGAGGCCACCCGGCAGGAAATCCAGTGTCAGTTCAGGAGGGAGACAAAGCCGGCACTTCTGGTCAATAGAAGCTGGTCTTTGAGCCACGGTGACAAAACATTCTACTTGCTCTGTCTGGAAATCAAATGAGAAGTGACAATTTTGTAACGAGTCACATTTACATAATAAACATTTATAAAATGCTATCCCCAAAGTCATATTGCATTAAGTCTCTATTTGAGAGATTGTGTCATCACTTGCATAACAGCAATGAAACCAAGTGAAAAAAAATATCAAATTTATTTTAGAAGACAAAATTCTTGCTGTTTCTGGATTATTTTATTACACTTGTTAGCAATAACAAAATACTGTAATTACCTTCTAAGGATCATCTAAGAAACTACAGTTATAGAACATTGTCCAAGAATTATACAATCTGTCACTGAAGAATTCATTAGTCACCCTGAAATAAAGATCCTCTCTTTGAACCTGGCAGAGGGCTTATAAGCCTGGAAACATTCACTCCCACAGTTAGGATAAATGTTTCATGGAGTCCAGGTCATGCAAAGGTTTTTATATCCCTGGGAGAGAGGCGAGAAAGGAGTCCATCCATTTATGTAAATATCGATGCCAAAGGCAGGGCTGGGCACACACGTCTCGGCACCAAAGGGGGTGGCAGGGGAGGGCAGACCTTCTTGCTCACCTGTGTCCTTTAGCAGGAATCCAGACAGCAAAGGACAGGTGTGGTACACACCTTATTCAGCTGAAGCCTGGTTTTAATTAACAGGTGGTATTAGAGTTCAGAAGTTTGCTTTCACTGGTGGCCATTTGGTGTCTCCCAGTTAATGATACTTCCAACACTTAGGCCTTGGAAATCTCTCAGTGGTCAGCTTTTCTACATGTCACAACTCTAGGAGGTTTCCATGTTAAGTCACTGAGTGACCCCTTCATGGCAGTAAAACTTAAAGAAGACCAAGACTGTTTCAGTAGAAAGCGTCCTGCTGGGGTCCTGATCTCCGGAAGCTCACTGGAAGGTGGGCCGCTTGGAGGCCAGTCCTTTGACCCAGGAGCCACATGCCTGTGATTCCAGAACCTACTGAGGAAGTCCCAGCAGGAGCCAGAGTCAGACTGGGATGGTGTGGGGACATGCGTGGGACTCTGGAGAGCACACGTCTGAGCAGACCACGGGAGAGCTGGGGCCGGCTGCACCTGCCGGTGGAGTGCTGGAAGACAGAGGCACGTGAGCTCTCTTCTCAGCTGGGATTGACTGCACACCCTAAATGGGGACCGGGAAGACCGCCGAGCCCACGGGAGCAGGGTGACCTATCGCAAAGCCAGGGAGCACCGCCAGCAGTGACCCCTGGGGTGCTGGACCAGAAAACCTGTCTGAGGGGCAGTTCGCTGGCTACCGGGCCTTGGTGAAGACGGTGCCTGTGACCAGAGACCTGAGGAATCCTGAGCCTGGGGACGCCCAGTGCACCCTGAGTGACGCAGGGACGCATGCCCGCGGGGACGTCAGTGGCCAGAGTTCCAGAAGTCGGTGGGAGTTGTATGCTCGTTTCCCAGGCGTGTGCTCCCTGGTGCCCCTTCGCACGAGCAGGGGCCCTCTTTCCCCAGCACTGACCCTGGAGCTCCCTGAGACTTGCCAGACTCCGCAACCCTATGAGCAGCTCTCGACTGACCCACGAAGGGCAGCTTGGTTTGTGGGCAGCAGCTAGGGGAACGGGTAGCACCCTGCACGGACGGCCACCACCCCGATCAAAGGAAGCCAGACATGCTTGGTGGGCTAAACTGCGTGCTGTGCGCCTCTCCAGGTTTACTGGCCACGTGACCAGGCAGATGGGCAATGGGAAACCGGTCCCTCAAAGAGATGGTCTGCAAATCACTGGGGACACTTAAGGGGCACGTTCAAGAGGGCACGGCAGTGTCCATCAGAAAGTGATTGGAACTGGCAAAGAGACAGCCTGGCGCTCTTGCTTAGGGTGGCCACCAGGGCCCTGAGGGGCTGCAGCCATGCCGAGATGGGCCATGTCCAGCCAGACATGTCCCCCTGCCCTCTGAGGCACACAGTGCCAACAAGAACTGTCTGTCAGCAGGAGGGACTGCCGCGGGGAGGGGCAGGTCCCAGGGAGGGCCCCACAGCTGGCACTGCAGGCTGACACCCAGTAGCCCTGGGAGGTGACGTGGGTCCTGATGGGAGTAGACGCTGCTGTGGACAGGGCTTTGCTTGCTGGGTGGGGACTCTCGTGTGCAGTGGAAGAGCCAGAACAGAAGCTTTGGCACCAGTTCAGCCTGCCGAGCTGCATCTCTTCAGACCAAGGAACACGCTTTCAGCTTCACAGTGTGATAGGAAATGGGAACTGGCCAAAGCAGGTTGTCTAAGCTGGAGCAAGGCAGGCACGGAGCAAGGCAGGCACAGAGCACAGACCTGTGCTCACACTGGAGGCAGAGGGCCGAGGGCCGTGCCCCACTGGAGAGCGCTTCTGCTTTCTTGGGGGATCCTGGGCAAAGGGGTCGGGGAGCCTTTGAACGGGGAGGATGCCAGTGCGCGTCAGGGTGGGCTGCACTCGACAGCGACAGCTTGGTCCTGGTGGGGCAGGAGCGCTTCTGTCCCATGACGTCTCCACCTGGAGATTCCCTTTGGTTCCCTTTGTTCCCCCGCCTGCGTCTGGTATTAACACAGGCCCTCCGTCTGCAGCTCAGGTCTGCCCGGTTTTCTCCAGCTTTTACTCCCAGCTGCCTATGTGGACAGAGCAGACTGAGTTTCTGAAAGATGACACCGGTTGGGGCCACACTTTTATACCCATTTACCAGGATCTTCAGCTGGTGTTCAACGGCATACATTCACATAGAATTGGGACGTGAGGGCTGGATTCTGCTGTTTTATTTCTATTTACTGTTCGTTCCTGTTTTCCGTTTGTCTTTTTTTCATAGAATTTCATCTTTTATTTTCATAGATTTTTGTTTTAGATTTACAGAAATTTTGGAGATAGTACAGACAGGTCCCACGTCTCTGCACCATTACCCTATGTTAACATGTTCCACTGGTATCAGTACTGATTCTTACTGTTACTGACTAACGTCCCTGGGTCACTCGCCCAGTTCTGTTTTTGTCTAACAAGCCCTTCCGCACCGGGGCGCCGCCCAGGCTCTCACATGTCCCGGTCATGCCCCAGGCTCCTTGGCTGCGACAGCGTTTTGACGACTTCAGCAGCCTTGAGGACCAGTGGCCAGGTGTCTGTAGGCTGTCCCTCTATTCGGGTTTATCTAGCTTTCCCAGCAGTAAACTGGGGCTGTGGGTTTGGGGAGAAAGACTGCAGGAAAGTGCTCTCGTCAGTGGCGCCAGGCTGCCCACAGTGTGACTGACCCCTGCGGAGTGGCTCCTCACCGCCTGCCTCAGCTCTTTCTGTTGATGAGGTGCTAGAACCAAGGTCTCTGACCAAGCCGTGGCCGTCATCCCGCAGGGTGTCCCCTTGGCCTCACCGTGGCCGCACCCCCTGGGCCTGTGCGCTGGGGCCAGAGGAGGGGACAGAGCCTGAGCTCCAGAGAGCCGACCTCCCACAGGGCCTGGAGATTTCAGGAGCCCGGGATCCTGCAAGCATTTGATCCTATTAGCCTCCTGGAGGCCAGCCCCACCCCAGAGGACACTTGCTCTCTGAATCTCTGTGCCCTCACCCAGAGTTACACCACTCAGGAGTCACTCCTTTGGCCAGATCACAGCATCTCCAAGAGCCTAGACAGGGTGACACTTGTAAGCACAGACATGGGGCAGGACGGTTTGCCCAGTGAGGCAGCTCCCAGGCTCCAGAATTGGGTCAAGGCATCTGCCCACCTGACTGGCTGGCAGAGTGGGTGAGTGGGCCCCAGGGTAGTTCAGCCACGAGCAGGGGACACCCAGTGGAGGGACAAGTGCTGCCCGGCATTCCTGCAAACCCTCCTGGAAGCCTGGACTCCAGCCCAGGGCTGCAGGGCAGCTGCAGAAGGTCTCAGGGAACAGGGTCCCAGCGTCAGGTCTGGGCTCTGACTTAGAATGGGCCTGGAGAGCAGGGACAAGACTGGACAGGGCCGCCATCAGGGGGACTGCAGCTCAGGAGGGGCCTAGGAGGGCTAGACTGGGGGCTCAGCGTTGGGGTAGAGAGAAGGGGCGGGGTGTGGCGACATGTAAGAGGGGGTCCCAGGGCCCAGGAATGGTGCCATCTAGGAATGGGGGTCAGGGTGAGCTCGGGTGTCTGCCCTGGCTGCCTGGGAGCCGGGGGACATTGGTGGGCTGGCAGTGGTTGGGGTGGGTGGCACAGAGGGGTTCTGGGTTCAGTTTGGTGGGTGTAGAGTTTGGGGCCCCTTCAGGACACCTCAAGGCCATGTCATGTGGTGCCCGCAGTGGCAGGCAGGGGTGCAGTGGGGTTGCCACACCTCAGGCAGTGAGCAGAGAAGGGCAGATGGGGTCATGGCTGCTGCCTTGGGGAGGTGGGGGGATCTCCTGTGGGGCGAAGGAGGCATGGCCAGAGGGCAGAGGCCAGAGGCTCAAAGGTCCTGGGTCAGACCTGGCCAGCACAGCAAAGCCAGGCCCAAGGCCAGGTGCGGGAGGAGTGAGGGAGCATTGCGCCTGCCGAGCAGGGTTCGTCAGCAGCCTGGCAAGCACAGGCTGGGGACCCCTTTCTCAACCCCGCCCCTCCAGCACCTCCTCCTGCACACAGGCCCCTTCATTCCCAGATACCCCTGGAGGCTGTCTTTAAAACCTACCCAGGACACATCCGCCAGGGGCCCCTCCGCAAGGCAGAGCTGGGGTGCGTGGGGATCCTCACCCACGGAGCAGGGTTCCCATAGCTCCTGTTCCCTCCGCTCTCCATTGTGCCCAACCTGGCAGGTGGACAGTGGCAGGGCCCCACCCCAGTCCTGCCAAATGGCTTCCAGGGACAGATGGTGGCGGAGGGCCCCCCCAGCTGGAGGCCGAGTCCGGGAAAAGGAAATCCTGGAGCAAAATACTTCTAAAAACCAATATCAGTCAAAGGGAGAAACAAAGTTTAAAATCCGTTTATTGCTTACAAACTGCAGTCTGGGGCCGGTTCTCTCTCTCCTGCTCCAGCGGAAGCAAAACCGGCCCTCCCCTCCCCTCTCAGGTTCAGAGAAGCCCTCCTGCCCAGGTAATGACCCACTGGTTAGGAGATGAACTTCTCTCCACCCCTGAGGAATGATGCAAAGGCACTAAAGCCATGCTTCTCTCCACCTCTGAACGCCTATTGATATGCAGATGTACTAAAGCCAGGCGAGATATTCTGGAAATGTTACAATTTTACCCACACCACGCTTGTCCTGATGAGGCTAGCCCCTCCCTGGAGGACACTGAGACCACCGGCCTTGTGGGTTTGCTTGGGGAGAGGCCAGGTCGGCAGGCCTCGAGCCACAGCCACTGTCTGCTCCGTGCTCCTGTCGCCCCCTAGTGCACCTGGCAGCCATGCGCAGCCCATGAGGAAGGCAGATCACCTGGTCTGTGGGCCCCCCCACAGGCTGCTTCTGCACAGGTGGCCAGGGCATGTCCAAGGAGGCAGGAGGAGGGCCCTGGGCCTGGGGGACCCCCACACTGCCGAGGCCTGGTGTCTTGCCAATGGGTTTCAGCCCTGGGCAAGTTCACTATGGATTCAATGAGACTGAAAAATGACAATGGAACATTCTCAGGGTGAAAAGGTTTATTCCCAACTTTATTCCCACGGTGGCAGGTCAATCTCTAGAATCCCATCCACTCAGAGCAAGTCTGCATGCAGCAAGCCAGTCTCTGCCTCTGGGCCCTTCCACCCCCACAGCCGTCTGTCTCTGTCCTCAGCACTGCCACCCCTCCAGCCTCTGCTCTCCTGCAGCCATGCAGCCATACCACCGTGTCGCCCAGAGCACAGGGCAGGGCTCTTTATAGAGAGTCAATAACAAGGCATTGCCCACACGTGTGTAGTGAGCCAGCCAGCCAGGGCCAGGTGAGAATCCCGGCCACAGGAACCTTCACTTTCTCCACACTCCACCCCTCCAGGATTCTCGCCTCTCAATCTATGTGCCCTCAGTCCTCTGCAATGGGCCCTCTGCAAGGAAGGTGGAACATTGTAACCAAGTTCCATAATAACAACAGAGGCTACAACAATATGCAAAATAACAAAAATTACAAATTATAATAACCCTCAAGCCTGAGGAGATCCATTACCACCAAATGGTCATCCTGGCTGTATTCAAACCAGTTCCACTCAGATGAGTTAACCAGAGGTCCATGGGTGGGCCTCACAATACCCGCCTTCCCCAGCCTCTCCAGCAGAAAGTCTTGCAGACACACAGGCTGGTCTTGTCACTTTGTCTCCGGCTTCTGCTTCTTCCTCAGCAGCCGGAACCGCTGCTCTGGTTTCAGTAGTTGCCACAGCTCCAGTAAGAGTCTATCTGACTTTCCATCCAATTTCTCTCCGTCTGCTCCTGCCTTTCTCAAATCAACACACATCTGGGTGCTTGTGACCTTCATGGGGCCCTTTAAATTCTTCCTTCGAGTAGCAGACCGTATTTCCTTTTGTGCTTTCATTGCTTGAGCCTGAGTGTAAGAGCAGAGCATGGAGTGCTCCACGACCTGGGGAGGGGGCTGCACCCTCCTGGAGGAACCCACGGCTGCCGAGTCCTCTTGGCTTTCCACCAGCTTCCAGACGGGTGGGGTTTCCACTGAGCAGGGCCTCGGCCCCCACCTGCTTGTCAAACCTCCGCTCCTCCATTCCTGGGGCTGGAGGCTCCACTATCCTTCACCTGCCCGCCGGCACCTGGCAGCCTGCCCTCTCGTGCTGCTTCCTCTCAGGCCACCACGACATCCTTTACCATCCACAGCACCTCATAGTGATGCCATTTCATCACCAACAAATGTTTTCCCTCCTCAACGGCACCTCGCAGCTCATGTTCTCATGCTGCCCCTTCTCGTGCTTCCTATAGGAGAGTGTCTTTCTCCCTTACAGCTTATCTCAATATTGTGAGAAAAAAACTCCCCACCCTTCCTGCAGCCTCACAGGCACTCTGTTTCTCTAAGGAGTTCCCTGTTTTGCTGAGGGCCAACTTTACTGCCTCCGGTGTCCCTTCCACCCGTTCCCAGTCCTCCAGGAAGCAAGCTGCATGGGACCGCACACCCACGGGGGACACTCGGATGCCTCCCCATCCGCAGGTGCAGCCCGCCAGAGCGGCACTCCCATAAAGGCAGCCCGTTCTTTTCTTTGGTCGGCAATGAATCCTGCCGTGGCCAGTTGGGTTCCAGCCCTCGGCAAGTTCACTACAATGAGACCAAGGAATTGATGCCAGGGTCAAAAATGAACTTAGCAAACAGTCAGGGTAGGAGAGCCAGGGAGAGGCTTTTGTTTAGAGATGCAGTGAGAGGACAGAGCTCCTGGCTCGCACCGGGAGGGGACAAGAGAGCCCGTGGGGGTGCGTTGTCTAGGGGATTTATAAGTGGTTGAGAGACAAAGAGCTAGGGATGTAGACCCACCGAATGGTCTCTAAATGTTTATCTTTGAAGAGACACTAAGTTTCTTATCAGTTTTCCGGACTATTTTGCAGAGTTAACATAAGAAATTTACTACTTTGATCCTTTCCCAGAACAGCAGTTTCTTGGTTTGGGAGCACATCATTCAAGGCCGCTTGTCTTGCTCCCAAGGTGGCTGAGTTATTGTCTGTCTGTTAAAGAGTAAGTTAAGAATCTTACTTCTAACTTCTTGGGTGCAAAAATGCAATCTTATCTTTAAGATGGAATCCTTCCTGCCTTTCACTATGTTGTTTACAGCTGGGCCTGCCTGTTATATTAATTGCCCAGGTTATATATTACTTGACTAGGGGCTGGAGGAAGAAAAGCAGCGTTTGGGCAAAGTTAAAGAAGATAAGCTGGGCCTTTTAGCAGGCTAAAGTAAATTTCACAATAGCCTCATTTAATTGACACAGTGGAGACATGGGCTGTGCTGAGGTACTTTCCTATCTGGGGGATGTTCGAACATTCCAGGCCAGGTTATTCCTGGCTTTTTAGTTTCAACTAATCTTCATTGAAGAATGCTTATATTCCTAGTTTGATATTTTACTTTAGAGAATTAATGTGACTCTGATTTTGCTTAATTGTTTAATACAGAGTTTTGGTAGGGGTCCTTTTCCAGAGGCCCGCACCCTACTCTGACCACACCCACGGTCCCTGTCTGAGAATGACAATGGAACATTCTTGGGGTGAAAAGGCTTATACCCACTTTATTCCCACGGTGGCAGGTCAGTCACTAGAATCCCGTCCACTCGGCGAGTCTGCACGCAGCAAGCCAGTCTCTGCCTCTGGGCCCCTCTGCCCCTGCAGCTGTCTCAGTCTCAGTGTCTGTCCTCGGCACTGCCGCCCCTCCAGCCTCTGCCCTCCTGCAGCCGTGCAGCCCAGAGCCATGGGCGGAGCTCTTTATATAGAGTTAGTAACAATGTATTGCCCACACGAGTGCAGTGGGCCAGCCAAGCAGGGCCAGGTGAGAATCCTGGCCATAGGAACCTTCACTCACGCCACACCTGGTCAGGGCTGCGCTCCCCACACCCACCCTGTAGCCTGGGCTGCCGTGGTTTCTTAGGCAGGGGATTTGGGGTGCACTCAGCCCTGGGCAGTGGGGCCCAGGGAGGCCCTGACAGTGACCCTCAGGTGTAAGGTGCCCCTGCACAGGGGCTGGGTGCCGAGCCATCTACCTGCCAGGCCCGGGGTGGTCTCACAGTGCCCTGCAGAACCTGAGTAGCGGAAGCAGCTTGGGTGGCCTGTGCGAAAGCACGGGCTCCCCGCTGTACCCCAGCCCCAGCAGGTCGGTGGGAAGAGTCCTGGATCTGGGGTCGGGGCCTGGCTGGTGAGCCCAGCTTGGGCCGGGAGGCGCTGAGGGCCCCTGGGCTGGGCATGGCCCCTGCTGTCCAGTGGCTGCTTCCTCTACGTGTCTCTTCAGCTGGTGGGGACCACCCGCCACTGGAGGTAGGTGGCCCTCCCTTCCCCCACCACCCATGCCTCCTCAGGCCTCCTGGCCACAGACTGGGCCCTGGGGAAGCAGCAGGTCAGGGAAGATCCAGGCCGAAGAAGGGGCAGCAGGTCCAGGAGGGTCCAGCCCAGGCCTGGGGCAGCCCTCAGGGTGCACCGTCAGGCCCAGCAGCATCTTGGTGCTGCCCAGCGCCGGGGGAGGGCTTTGTCAGGACTGGCCAGGCACAGGAGGGGGGCATTGTCTGCTTGGGAGGCCACAGGCTGCTGGGCTGCCAGCTCTGAGGCATGTTTGTGTTTATCAAACGTAAGATGCTTTATACATGATTTGTCACTGAGTATGTTACACTGCACAACCCGAGTCCCTGGGCTGGGGCCCCCGTGTGAGGCTGATGCTGTGAACCTCTGCACCTGGGTCTTCCTGTCTGAAAGCTGCGTGTGTGCCAGAGGGTAAGGATGTGACGGGGGCAGAGCAGGAAGTGGGAGCTCCACTTCACGTGAGCTGCACCAGAAGCGGCTGGGGCAGGAGTGTGCAGCATGGCCGCCTCCTGCTCTCTGCTGGGTCAGCAACAGGTGATCGACAAGCTTTATACATGACTGTGGTCAACTCTGTGAGCCTTTGCCTTAATGTCCTTAAGCTCAGAGGCCCCCTTCCTCTGACATAGACGGTGTCCTTGTTACCCCAGAACACAAGAGTTATCTCACAAGAGGTCTCATGTCACAGTCCAGGGTCCTGGCAGCCCCATCAGTGCAGGTGTTTTTGTGGCTGTTTTATCCTAGAGCCAGGACCCCAGTGGGGCCCCACTGCACCATCTCTAACCTTCTCATTAGGGACAGGCCCACCTCTTGGTTTTTCACTTTGCCTGCAGAGCTCAGGCCAGTGCTTCTGTGGAACAGCTCACATCCTGGACATGCCCATGGCCTCCTGGTGTGGGGTGCTGTACCCCACCCTCCCTGCGCTTCTTGTAAATTAACATTGGGGCACACATGCATGGTAAAAACTTCAGAGATGACAGGCTTTCCAGGGAGCTGCCCTAGGGGCTGTTGTCTGCCCAGCCGATTAGGGATGCCGTCTCTTTTAGCTGCCTGGGGGCCCCGAGAACAAAGGGGGCCAGAACCTGAGAGACCAGATCCATGGGGGCACGCGATTATGAGCTCCTGAGAGAGAAACCAGCAGATCTCCCTGGTTTGGGAATCACATGCACAAGCCCTGAGAAGTCATATACCACAAAAAAGGTCCAGAGGCCCCTAGAATGCCTAGCCAGGCCGGCTGGTGAAGGCCTCTTGAACAAGGCCAGTCTGTAAAGACTGGGAGAGGTAGCTGTTTTTGGAAATGCACAAAACTCAGCAAAAAAAATTCACAAGGTTCACAAAGGAATAGGGAAACCTGGCCCCATCAAAGGAGCAAAATTAATCTCCAGAAATCAACCCCAAAGAAGTGGAAATCTGTGAACCACCTCACAAAGACTTTAAAATAATTGTCTTAAAACTGCTCAGTGATCTACACAAGAGCACAGACAACTAAATGAAATCAGGAAAACGATTCATGACAGAAATAAGAATATCAACAAAGAGAAACAAATGAAGCTGAAGCTCTGGAGGGGAGAGCGCAGCAGCTGGGCTGAAAGTCCAACACCCCCCGCCCCGCCCGCTGGAGGGACGTTCAGGGCACGGGAGGGCGGCTCACTCAGAATCACTGAGTCAGAGGAGCAAACAAGAAAGGCTAAGAAAAATGAAGTGTGTCTAAGACTTTTGGTGCACGTTGCTCAGACAAACACACGCATTACGGGTTCCAGAAAGCACCCGGCAGAACGGCAGTAGAAGTCCATGTCTGTCGGTAATTAGACATGAATGGACAGGGTGGCTAAACAGGTCAAAGAACACAATGTATCTATATGCTGTGTACAGGAGACTCACTTCAGATGGAAAGACACACACAGGCTCAAAGTAAAAGGGTGGGAAAGGTTCTCCATTCACACGGTTACCCAAAGAGAGCAGAGGGGGCCATGCCTTCATCAGCCAGCAGGGCCGTAAGTCAGAAGCCTCCACAAGTGACAAAGAAGCCATCATGTATGATCACAAGAGCGTCCGTGAACCAAGAAGCTACACAATTGCCATATGTATGCACCAAACATCGGAGTACCCAGATATATGGAGCAAACATATGAAGTAAATAAATGAAAGGAGAGATAGACACTATAGTAATAGCAGACTTCAATACCCAACTTTCAATAATGGGTAGAACACCAGATGGAAGATCAGCAGGGACATAGAGGATCTGAATAACCCTGCAGACCAAATGGGCCTGACTCACACACACACACACTCACACACACACTCTCTCTCTCTCTCTCACACACACACACACACACACACACAGAGCTCTCTGCGTGGATGCACACTCTTCTCGACAGACCCAGGACGCTCTCCAGGAAAGATCATGTCGTAGGCCTCAAAACGTCTCAACAACTTTAAGAAGATTGAAATTACAGTATATATCTTTTCTGACCACAGTGGAATTAAACTAGAAATCAGTAGGAATGGGAAGAAAGGAAAATTCATAAATATGAGGAAATTATGAAACACACTCTTCAATAATCAATGGGTCAAAGGAGAATTTAAAAGGGAAATTAGAAAATGGTTTGGTTATTTTAAACCAAATAACCTGATTTTAAAATGGGCAAAGGACTTGCACAGACTTTTCTCTAAAGAAGACACACAAGTGGCCAGAGATGCTCTGCGTCACTAATCATTTGAGAAAGGCGATCAAAGCCAAGGTGAGGTGCCACCTCACACTCGTTAGGATGGTCACTGTCAAACAAACAGAAAATAACAAATGTTGACAAGGATGTGGGGAAATAGGAACCTTTGCGCACTGTTGGTGGGAATATAAAATGAGATAGCTGCAATGGAAAACAGCATGGACGTTCCTCAAAAAATTGAAAATAGAGCCACCATATGATCCAGCAATCTTACTTCTGGGTGTATGTTTAAAAGAAAAACAGGATCTCAAAGGGTTATTGGCACACCAACATTCTTCCCATATTATTCTGTGCCAGGAGGGGCAGAGGGCAGCTGAGGCCACCATGGCCACTCCGTCCTGGCCTCGGACTTGAGCTCTGAGCAACACGCGGCCCTGGCCTGGGAGGGCGGCTGTGGCCCCAGTTCCATCTGGTGGGACCACCAGGCCCCGGGTGGCACGTGGTCTTCATGCTTGGAGCTCGCTCTCAGGGGCATTCTCCTCCACCTGGACACACCCGGGTGTTTGCAGCGACTGGCAGAGCCTGCACCTGCCCCATGTGAGACGTGTGGCTTTCATCTAACATAATAAATAATACTTTATCAGTGCGAGATCTGGATTGATCATGAAATTTTCCTGGCTTCCTTTTCTGCAAATTAATTTATCAGGCCATCGAAATGTAAACTTTCAGCAACTTCACTTTCGGTCATCTAGTTGAAAACATCAGTCACTCTTGGCAAAAGCAATATTACAAATCATTTGACAATTTTTAACTTCAAGAAGGGTCTCTTGGATCCCAGGATAGCCTTAGAATCCTTTCTAATAAATGATTTTTCACACATAAATTTCAGTACATTTGGAACTGGTGACTGATGCAGAGCAATTTCTTTCTAAAAAGATTTAACTCTCATACAATCAGTTTTGTCGAAGTTTAATTTGAAAGGCAAATCTTTGTGTGTCACTGTCATGTTTCCCTGATGTTTCCTGTGCTTGTGGGGATCATATAAGAATGTGATTCACGATTTACATGTCACTGAAAACACCTGCTTATGCATTTTATCTCTGTATATTCAATAGAAAAGTTAATTTTTAAGTTGCTTCCATGTTAACAACTGGTTCATCAAAGCCACTTATGAGAATTGTGTTCTTTTCCATCAGATGCAGTATTTTCTCAATTTAATTTTTGTTTCCAAGTTTGTGGATTTCGTTTTACAATGATGAGTTTTTCCAAAAGAGAGATGCTAAATTCCTCAAATAATTCCAATAATTTACTGGCATGCTTTATCACAATGTGCATGGATGTGCTTTTTTGTACTAGTTCA
Organism: Smutsia gigantea; assembly: GCA_032199065.1. Lineage (NCBI taxonomy): Eukaryota > Metazoa > Chordata > Mammalia > Pholidota > Manidae > Smutsia > Smutsia gigantea. The sequence continues at coordinate 486,556 of JAVSCE010005428.1, read as the reverse complement.
CTGATGAAATCTACTTCCTGAGAGGCCAGCAGTTCTGCCCAGAAGTACTTATGCAGAGGCCACAGGGACCCTCTATGGGGACAGTTTGCCAGCCGGCCTCCTATCTGGGTGGGGTCCTGGTGCAGCTCCACAGGAACCCCTCTTCCCTGCTGCACTATGACCCTTGCCTTCCCGAGCCCCACAGACTTCCCTGTGAGCTGAGCTGCTCGGCCCCATCCCATGGCCACCCCCATGTGCTCACGCCCTCTTCTGGAAGCCTCTGTGCAGCCCATTGGGGCCTATCCCGGGGAACTTTCCAGAACCTAGGGACTCCTTAGTCCTCCCAGGGTGGAGCCATCCAAGTGGAGCAGGAGGCTGGGCCCCAGAGAGGCCAGCCTCCCTGTCAGGCTGGGCGGGGAGTGGACTTGAAGGGAGGGAAGGGGCAGCTGGCATGGAAGACAGGTCCCACATGGCATCCCCAGGGAAAGCTGGCCCAAGACTTCTTGGCTTCTCCGTCTTGTCTGATCAGCCAGCGGTCAGGAAGGGGCCTTGGGCGGCAGGCCCTGCCAGCTTCGCTGGGTTGCAGCTCCAGGTACCCACAGCTGAGGGCACTTTGGCCTCCTGGGGTGGAAGATTCTGGATCAGCTCTGATCTTCGGGTATGAAATGGCTGGGGAGAGCCTGATGGGGTCCCCAGGATTCTGCAGTGAAGCCCCAGTGAGTGGCGAGTGTCTGCCCGGCTCTGATCCTACGGGTGGTCTCCCTGGGGCCAGCCTATACAGCCTCAGGCTCCAGCCACCACCTCAGCGTCTCCAGCAGGTCTCAAGGCCTCCGGGTCAGTGGCTGCTCACCCTCCCTGGGCCGTGGGCTCTGGGGCATGTGCAGGGCAGCCAGGCGCCATTCACGGACACTTCGGTCCCTGGTTCTCAGACCAGGTTGGCTCACCCTGGACCTCTACCTCCTCCCAGGTCTTACCTTTGGCTTTGATTCTGTAAAGAGGCCTGAGAGACCTCGTGGGGTGTGCAGGTGAGGCAGGCCAGCCTTCTGTGCACTTGCCTAGCTCCTATCTGCCCTTCTGGAAGCCTCCGTCAGGCCCAGGGAGACAGGCAGATCCTAGGAACGGTTTATTGACAAATGGTTTCCAGGGTGGAGGGGTTGCAGGTCTGAAACCTTCAGCTCAGGGAGGCCCCAGGGCCCGGCCAGGGACCTGGCCCTTACTCGATGCTCACACGGACCCTGCCGGCTCAGCTGGGGCCCACCCGACTCCAGCCAGGCTCCTGGCCTCTGTACCCCTCTGCTGTCCGTGTGTCTCCAGGCCCTGGGGCCAGCTTCCCTCTGGGGGTTCGATACTTGTTTCTCTGGCTGTATAACAGGTTCCGCTGGAAAAGTCGAGGAAGGTGGCCTTGATATAGCAGGACAGCCAGGACCATCCCTGCCGGAGACCAAGAGTCAGACCACAGGGCCTGGCGGGCTTACTGCAACCCAAGGCATCTGGACACTCACAGCACATTGCCTCACAGGACGGGTGCGCCTGCAGAGCTGGGGCCCTGGCACCCCCACCTCCAGGGTGCCTACCCCTTGGAGGTGAGGACAAGCCATTGGGAGCTGTGTGCACTTCCAGACCATGCTCTGGGGACCTGGGCTCGGCGCACCCCGCTCAAACGTCCCGAGTGACACACACGGCCTGCTCAGCTTCTTTCCCCGGGCTGCCTCCCGGAGGGGGCGTGTTGTCCTTGTGGTGGCTGTGGGGGGGCTGTGGGGGGCTGGAGGGGGGCCTGGCTGAGTGCTCGTCCCCAGGTGCTACCCAGAATTCCCAGAGTGGAGAATCCTGAGTTCTCACCCAGCCATCCAGGCCACTGGGAAGGTGAGTTTGCCAAGGCAGGAGGTCACCCCACCAAGGGGCCTTTGTCACGGCTCCTCTGCTGGGTACAGGGTGCAGGAAGGGAGGCTCCTGCAGGACAGGGAGCTCATGGACACCCCTGGTGGGCTGCCCCAGGCCACAGCCCCGCATGGGTGGCACAATCCCTCACGTTCTCTAACTTGGCCTGCACTCCCCTGGGGCTCCACGGTGACGAGGAGTGGGGTCTTTGAGAACGCCTGAAGGGGCCCCCATGGCGGCACATACCTGCTGTGGGCCCAGGCCCTGGGCAGGGGTCCGCCTCCCCACTGACCCTCTCAGCAGCTCCCTCCGTGATGAAGTTCAGACCAAGATGGGTCATTCGCAGCCCTGTCCCCCACAGGGGTCAAGGCGGGGCCCAGGACGCAGGGAGCCTTTCCAGCTGCACCAAGGAGGCACCCCCATGTCCACACCAGAGGGGCCATGTCAGAGCCCCACAGGGGCAGCGGGAATGTGGCCTTGGGAAGCATGCTTGGTACCAGCACTCCCTGAACGGAATCCCTGCCCAGGAGCCGGACCTGAGGGCTTGTCCACCTCTAATGTGTCATCCCCACCCAGACCAGGAGCCACTGCCCAGGGCAAGCCCTGGGGACTCCCGGAGCTGGTACAGGATCCTGCAGGCCTTACCTGTCAGAGGGCCCAGCCAGGTGAGCCCCGAGCAGTGGAAGGTGAGGGAGGCGGCCAGGGCGGGGCTGAAGAAGGCAGAAGTGAAGGGCCCGGCCTGGGAGGAAGCAGACAGTCCCCAAACCAGAGCCCCCATCCTGGGCCTTGCATGAAGGCCAGGGGCTCCGGCCATCCTTGCCCCTTGTTCTGATGGGGACACAGGCAGGAGGACCACTCAGTCAAGGCCAGAGGTCATGAGGTCAGGGAACAGCCAGGACAAGCCTCTCCAGGGACATGGGACACTCATCTCAGCCTCTCACCCTGATGGACTCACCTCTTCAGCCCTTCTCTGAACCCCACACTGTGCAAGTCTCCTCTGAGAGGGAGGGACAGACAGAGGGAGACAGAGACAGAGGCTTAGAGAGATGGAGAAACATGGACAGATAGAGACAGAGACAGGGATAGACAAAGGCAGAGAGATAGGAACAGAGAGACGAGAGATACAGAGATGAAGAGAGAGACAGATGTCAGGGGTGGAGGCAGAAGAGCGAGATGGTCAGAGGGACTCGGCATGAGGAGGGGAGGAGCCGCAGGGCGTGCGCAGCAGGCGGGCAGAGGCCTGGGAGAGCACTGGGCCCCTCAGCCCCCACCGGCAGACAGCACCAGGAGCAGGGCCTCCGCGTGGGTGGGGCCAGAGCCAGGTCTGGGGAGCCCCCAGCTGGCTCTCAGAGGGGCCCTGGGTGTCTCCCAGGAGGGGGGCTTCTCCCAGGGTGGGGCCAAGGCAGTCCAGCTGGAGAGGCCTGCCCTGGCAAGTCTCTGCTCACCCATGCCTCAGTTCCCCCACTTTACAGAGGCTCTAGCTGCATCTCCCACCACTCCGTGCTCCAGGACCCTGGTGTCTGTCCTATGCCAGGCCATGTTGGCCTTTCGGAAAGTCAGCCCCGAGCGCTGGCTCTATCCCTATGGGGCCTGTCCACCCCGAGTGGAGAATGGAGAGCACGGCTCCGGCCTCTCCAGTTGTGACCCCAGTGCCCTAGGCAAGAATGGCCACCTGCTGACTGACTTGCAGCCCCACTGCTATGGAGTGCCCATCCCCGAGGGCCTGTCTCTAGAAGGCCCTGTCCACTCCTAGCATGGGGATCACGCAGCAACCTTCCTGGAAGCCAAAACCAGTCCTCAGGGGCAGAGCCGGTCCCTGCCAGGAGGACCCCTCCTGGGGGGCCAGCCCACAGACAAAACGATGGTGGAGCCCCTTGGGAATCAGCAGCCCACAGGGCACCTCTGTCCCCATTTCCAGGGACAGCTGGAACATGAGGTCAGCAGACCGTGTGTCCCACACCTGCTGTCCCACCAAGGTGGGAATGCGTCTCCAGCTGTGCTGGGGGCAGGCCCTCCTGGGGGAGCCCAGGACAGGTCACCAGAATCTGAGGGCTGAGAGCAGAGCAGTGGGTGCTGGCTGAGGCTGGGGGCCCCCTGGAACCTTGGTCAGGAGGCTCTGCCTGGGGGTGGGAGAGGTGCTGCCCACTTGGGAGACATGTGGGGCCAAGTGAGGAGTCGGGAGAGGCAGGCCAGCATGACAGGACCCACACTCTCGGAAGGGGTGACAGGAGACACAGGGGCTGGCAGACCAGAGTCTGGGCCAGGCCCTGTAGAACTGCCCCAGCCGCCCAGGTGGAGACCTTTGGGGATGAATGGGACAGTTTGGAGCCTAGAGAGGCCTTGTCCAGGGAGGATGACTCTGCCAGGGCCTGGGTCCCCCAGGAATGGCCACCCCAGTCTCTGCACCTCCTCGGCTCACCTGTGTAGGCCATGATGTTGACCAGCAGGGCCACAGCTGGCACCCTATACATGGGAAGGCTGCTCCGGAGGTGGAGGAGGGTCAGATGGAAGAGGGAGGCGCAGGCACCTTCCAGCAGCGCTCCGTGGGGCACAGTCGTGTGCAGGGCCGAGCTGCAGTGGGTGTCCAGGAGGCTCTGGAGGACTTGCAGGTCGCTGAGCTCCCAGGCCCAGTACAGTCGGGGCAGGGCACAGGCCGCCTGCATGCCCAGCCCCTGGGCCACCAGCTTCAGCAGCGTGCTGGGCAGAGAGGCCTCGGCCAGGAGGAGCTCTTGCAGGGACACAGTGGGGTTGGCCGAGGCCCCGTCGAAGGTTATCCCGTGTGCCAGGAAAATCAGCGTCACCAGCAGGTCAGGGCTGAAGCCCCCAGCCCAGGACCTGATCTCTGCCAACATCTGCATCTCCAGGCAGCAGGCCCCCAACTGGGCCACACCTGCAGCCTCCCGGGAAAAGCTGGTGTAGGCGCCCACCGAGAGCAGGGCCTTGGACGCCCTCCTGGCTGCCTGGCAGAGGGCAACAGTGACGAAGAAGAAGGACAGGGACACGTTCAGAGCAGCCATCGCCTGGTGCTCCCCAGGGCTCTGAGCTGGAACGACAGGCACTGCCGGGCTCTGGCCCCAAGGGCAGGGCCTGTGGGAGAGCCCTGGGAGCACCACACCTGTGCCCCGACTCCAGCTGCATGAGCAGGCCTGGAGCTCCAGGACCTCGGCACCCGCACACACAGGCAGGCATCAGCCCCTGACCGCTGCACAGGTGTATGTGGCTGTGCTCCCACGTGGGCGAGCGTCCCCGGCTCTGCCTGTGCTCGGGTCACCACCACCAGTTCCCCTGGTGAAAGGGTTACTTAGCTACCCAGCTCACTCGCAAAGGACACGAGAACTCCATCAGCGTGGTTTTATTCCCTGTAAGATAAACAGACAGAATGGCTGTCTCGGAAAGGAGAGAGCAGCAGTGGCAGCAAGAGGGGAGCTGCTTATATAGGAATTTAGGGCCTTGGTGAGCAGGATGGTGGCCTTGGGACTTCTGAGAAACAGAAACTGTTGCAGACGATAGGGAACTTAGAAACTGCTGTGGGGGACTTAGAAACTGCTGTAAGTGATAAGGAGCCGCTGCTCCTGGAGGCAGTTCAAGGTTGTGTGTTGAAGGGGATCTAACATTCCCGCATTTTGTTTTATTTCTTATGCGAAGTGTAGGGAAGAGGGGCGAAGCATGGCTGATGGCTCGGGCTCCCGTCAGCACTGTGTTGTCCGCTGGCAGGATCTTTCTTCCATTGGAAGGCAGTGGTACTCCTGCCTGATAACTGATTGAGTGTTTGATTAGTGATTTTTGAAATTTGAGTTTGAATGAGGTTTTTTAGAAAATTAATTAGGCAGGGACTGAAGAATAGAAGGCAGAAAATGATGAAAGGCATGAGGAGAGGAAGTAGGATGTCTCTCAGAGTTGATCTAAGCCCACGGTCCTTGTCTCATTCCCTCCTCTACAGATAGAGACTCTAGCTGCTGCTAGGGAAAGGGGGCGATGACAGCTCTGGCTGCTTCATGCTGAGAGGGGGTGCAGTAAGGGGTGCAGCTACGTCTCCATCAGTGGTTGGTTAGGAGGGCCTCGGAAGATGGGAGTTTCCATCCTGGGCTCTATGGCTATCACCATTTGCAGCTTCATGGCCTCTAGGTGAGATAGAACAAGTCATGTCACTAGGTTAAGCAGCAACATCTGGAGTTGGATTTTCTGTTCTGGAAGAACAGACTTGACAAGGAGATTGATGAATGCATGGCTGAATATGAGGATTAGAAATAGTAAAACTCTAATTGAGAATCATAGCTAGATATCTTGGGGAAACTAGAATTCTGGATTTAGTCTATGTCCCAATGACTAGTATTAGAACTCAGTATAGGTAAGGTTGCATTATTGAAACAATACTTTTCTCTAAAATCACCCTCATTTTTATTAGAAGTAACCAGATTAAGAAAATAATTAACACTTGGCTTGATTATTTGCATAAGTACAGCAAGAAGAGCAATTGATTACATAGGCTCTTTTAAATTTGCTTTGCTGTAACTTTTTATAAGGAACTTCAGATTGGACTTTTAAAGGCCTCTCAAGGCCAGAAAGCCAAGCCAGACTTGCCATCAGGTTTTGCCTGCAGTACCTGTAGATTTGGGTGAATTCCTCTCTTCTTGAGGTCCCCAAGACATTCTGAGGTTCCTGCACCTGCCAGGAAGTGACCTTCTTTACTCACCTCGTAAGGCTGCTGGGAATCCTGTAAGCAAGGTACCAGACCAGTTCTTCTAAGGGGCTCTGTTGGCTTTATAAAGTCAACTTCAGTTCCTTAAGGCTGCCTGTTAATATGAGTTTACACACGTGTCTCTCGGGTATAACATTCCAGTCAAAGCTTTGGTAATATAACCAGTGTTTAATTGGTACTCTTACAAGGAAAGCAGATTCTTATTGAACTTATGCAAATAAACATACTGCTATGAAATATGAAAGTAGTTACTGAGTTTTTAAATTCTGGAGGGATCAGGTAGAGAGAAAGATAAATGTTTCAATTCTGCTTACAAAGGTATTGTCATTTATTAAACTGTTGTCAGCTTAAGAGAAAAAGCTTAAAACACTTTATCAGCAACATTTGAACTTCCTTAGTTTACTTAATCTTATGTAATACATGTTCTGCTGAAATCTAGTTTTTTTACTAGTTTAGGAGTAATAAAACAGTGGCTATAAATGGCAAAAGACTTATAAATGACAGTGGCTAAAGATCTAATGAGAGCTTACTATAATACAGTTGACATAAGGAAATTTGGATATTTCTGCAACACAAAACATTTAGTAACAAAGTTTAGCATTATTCTGACTGACAGTGCTTTCCAGGTAATTAAGCTAATTATATATCAGATAAATAAGCTGAATTAGCTAAATACTTTCTCTAATGAGGAGAAAAATTCTTCTGACATGTTCCAGGGGCTCTCTGGAAAATATTAGAGTTAACTAGAGGTAAAAGCACTTTTTTGAATTTGATTTTGGAAAGTTGTTAAAAGAAAGTTTTTAAGGCATTTGCCTAAATCAAATTATAGGTTATTAATACTTATTATTTAACTAGAATGACAATAAAAAGGCTTAAATGCAAATACAGCTTACTCAGTTGTTAACATTTAGCTTACAGTCCTTTTAATATGAAGATTTCATTTTCTAAATACTCAGAAAATAGAAAACCTTTTGCAATCTTACAATATTAAGAGCATATAAAGAGTTTAAGAAAACTTTGTTTTTTTAACTGAGAAAAAATTCTAATTTTGCTGTGTACTTGGTATTGAGACTCATTTGCTTTAATTTCACATAGCATGACTGTATCAATTCTTCCACAAACTTTCTACAACTTTCTTTTACATTCAGAATTCTCCCTTTTTAAATAAACAGCTGTGCTTTAGAAGTTATCTTCTTTTACCCTCAACAAAATGAATTTTTATTCTTTATACCTTCTCTTATTAAACACACATCTTTTCTAGCAAGCAGAGATGTTTTCTTTATTATATTAAGTAGTTTTAATTAGAACTTAAAACATTAGGTACTTTAACCTTCAATGAACCCTGAAAAATAGGCTATTGTAAACTGTAACATTAGCATTCCTCAGATTGATATATTTATGAACACTTTTTATCATTTCTGGAAATGTGCCTTACAGCACAATTTTTTACTGAGCATAAAACATCTTCACATAACTTAGCAAAACTCTAAGAATTTTGGTTATTTGCAGATATAAGATTTGAGTTACTGATATCCAATTGCCTTCTTTCCTTTTAGCTCATTTGACTAAAAGTATCTCAGTTTTCAAGAATACACTCTAAAAGGCAAGCAGTTTACATAACTGGGTTAAGGTTTAGATGGCTCCAGGCTAACAGAGCCAATGAAGGCTCTGAACTGATAGGGACTGTGTGTGTCTAGTTGGCTGGAAATGAAATGCAAGTAGAATTTTAACACCAGTCATTTAAAGCCAGGCTGTATTGCCGAAGATAAATCTCTCTCTGGGATACTGGCTTCTTGGTCTAGGAGCATATCAAAAGGCGGCCTGCCCAGCCTCCAGGGTGGGCTGAGGTATTATCTGTTTGCTAAAGAGTAAGTTAAGAATCTTGCTTTCTGAACTTCCTGGGTGTTAAAATGCAATCTTATCTTTAAGGTGGAATCTTTCCTGCCTTTTACTATGTTCTTTACAGCTGGGTTTGCATGCTAAATTAGTTGCCCAGTTTGCAAAATTACTCTATCAGATCTGAAAGAGGAAAGACAGCACATAGGCCTGGGCCTTTTAGCATGCTAAAGTGAATCTTACAAATGATTAGCATAATAAAAACATGGGCTACTCTTCTTTTGTCTGGTTTTGGATTTAGATTGATATACTGTAAAAGGGCATGCATGAGCCTGTCTAGGAAGACTGAAGGGTTTTCGTCTTTATCTTGGACTTTTGTCAGTGGGGCTAAGAGGTGAGTTTTCGTGTGACTATGAGTGGCGGGTGGGCTGGGAGGCAAGGGGACTGAACAGGGGTCAGGGTGAGGAGAAAGTGGGGGAGGTGGTATGGAGGCTGTGGAAGGAGAAGAAGGGAGGGGTGGAGGGGCGGAGGCAGGCGATGTAGGAGATGGAAGAGGGGGGTATAGGTTGTGGGTAGCAGTAGTGAAGCTGGAAATAGACGAGTTAGATGTGACGTCAATAAGAATGGAGGTGGGTGGTTGCGTCCCCGTGGCAGGAACAGAGGCAGGTGGGGGAGGGGAATTGACTGAGCTTTGGGCTGCTGAGCGATAAGGGGGGAGTTCATCCACAGGATGTGGGTCTAGGGAGGAAGGGGGATGCTTGGAGAGCTTGAAAGGACAGCAAAGACATGTTTGGGGTGACAAGAGCTACATAGAGATGGCTTGTTTTGAAGATAGAAGAAAGCTAGAACATAGGGAATTTCCTTCCATTTGCCTGAATGCTCACAGAAGTTGTGAAGATCTTGAAGGCCTTTAGGGTCTAAGGACCCATATTGAGGCCAAATTGTTTTATTGTCTAAAGGATATTGGGGCCAAATCTGGCTGCAGAGCTGAATTAGCTTGGAGGGTTTTAGATCTGGATGTAGATGAAGAGTTTTGAAATTGCTTAGGAGGCAGCTGAGCAGGGAATCGGCAGGGATGGAGGGGGACGCGCCCATCGTGACTCTTACAGTGGAGTTCCTGTAGCACACTCCAGGCATCCCTAGGGGGCTTAGAACTCTGAGAGAAACCCGACTCTAAGTGAAGGGTTGTCATCTCTGTCACTGGAGGGGTGAGCTTGCCCCAGGCAAGCGTGCCAGCAGGTGCCTAGCGCTAGGACTTTTCGGCACCACCCCGGGTGGCGAGTACAAAAGTATGGAGCCTGCTAGAAGCGGAAGAGTCACAGTGGGAGCGATCTCTCACCTGCTGGGGACAAGAGGAATTGGACTGGGGGCATCACTGACCTGCTGTGGGCCTAGTGGGCAGTCTCTCGCCTGCTGGGGACAAGAGAGAATGGCCTGGAAGTGACTTAGGGGCACAGCCATAGCCATGAAGGCCATGGTTGGGGGCAGTCCCCCGCCTGCGGTGAGGCCATGAGGGTGCCAGACACTCAATGGTCAGCCCTCAGGTGCTCACAGAGGCATTTTAGTCACTTGATGGGGGAGGGTGACTCACTGCTCCTTTGGCGTGGGTGGTGGATGCTGGAGAGGCGTTCAGGGAGATGGAGGGCATTGAGGAACCCTCGTGTCTGGAGGGGCAGGGCGCTATTGGACTCCCAGTGCAGCTCAAATTCCTAGGGAAGAGCAGGCGACCGGGAGATCCTAAACTGGGCGGAAACACCAATGAAAGGGTTCTTTTAACTACTTGGCTCTCTCGCTTGCAAAGAAGGACACAAGAACTCCATCAGCATGGTTTTATTCCCTGTAAGATAAACAGACAGAGTGGCTGTCTCGAAAGAGAGAGCAGCAGCGGCAGCAAGGGGGTAGCTGCTTATATAGGAATTTAGGGCCTTGGTGAGCAGGATGGTGGCCTTGGGACTTCTGAGAAACAGAAACTGTTGCACACAATAGGGAACTTAGAAACTACTGTGGGGGACTTAGAAACTGCTGTAAGTGATAAGGAGGCGCTGCTCCCGGAGGCAGTTCAAGGTTGTGTGTTAAAGGGGATCTAACACCTGGGGACAGCAGCTGTCCACTGGGTGCTCACAGGCTGCTGTGATGGGCCCACCTCGCCCAACTTCAGTTTGTCTGCCTGGCAGTGTAGACAGAAAAAGGAGTTTCTAGGAAGCCCTGTGTGGCCATCCCGAGCCAAATGGCCTCCTTGCAGTCCCAGAGATGCCCTGGACGGGGGCACCTGCTCTGCGTGCACGGTGGGCCTCTTCCTGGAGATGCATTTCTGTGCCGGGACTTCCAAATCCTCAGGGCCTGGGGACAGCATTGCTGGTGACCCTGTACTGGACCCTGGCCTGGCTGCAAGGCCAAGCCTGGAGTCACAGTCTCTGGGCTCAAGGTCACCAGCGCACCATGGTGACCCAAGACATGATAGAGGAGGAGCGGGTGGCCCTCGCAGAAGGTGTGGGATGCCAGATGGGGTGGCCGCTGGGTCACAGAGGGCCAGCTGGAGTCCCTGGCAAGTCCCAGGGGGACAGTCATTCCAGAAAGAGGGAACAGGCTCAGCAGAGTGTGGCTACCTGAGAAGGGGAAGCTTGGGCGTGGGAGAGGCCTTGAGCTCTGAGCCCTCCCTCAGGACTCCTGGCCAGGGACGGGGGCAGGCTGAGGGCGGGTGTGGCCCAGAGGAGCACTGCGGCACAGTCTCAAGGAGGAACGGGTGGAGGAGGGACAGCGGGGCTGCTGTCCAGGTCCAGGCCCCTGGACCAGCCACACCGTGCAGGGGCCACGGCAGTGGGCACAGCGGGGCAAGGGCATCAGCAGGGCAGGTGGGCTGCAGGAGGGGGTGTCCCGACCCTTGTCCCCTGCAGATGGCTGAGCAGAGCCAGGGAGGTGGCCTCTGAGCACAGGAGCCTTTGTAGGGCGAAGACCCCACTGTCCAGACATTGCCGGGGAACCCCCAAGGAGGTAGTCCCCCTGCCCCACCCTCACCTGTGCCCTCCTGAGGACCCTCCCGCCTCTCCCGCACCTCCCCTTCCCCGTCCTGCTGTCCCACACTGCCTTTCCGAAGGCAGGACCCCTGCGCCCAGCAGCCTCCCCCTCCTTCTTCCCAGGAACCTGTTCCAAAGAGTAAAGAGCGAGCTGCCATCAGAATCTGTGGGACTGTCCTGAGGAGCTCTGCGGGGCACAGTGCCTGGCAAGGCTGGCCACGAGGCTGGGGGTACAGGCTGGGCCTGGCTCGGCTCCTGAGCCCTGTGCCTGTCATCGGCCGCATCACTAGGTTTCCCAGCACCGCAATGCCAAGGCGCCGTGGGAGGGGAGCGGCTGCCGCAGTGGAGGGTGGGGCCGCCAACCTTCCTCCTGTCCTGGAAAGGGCTTTGGGTTTCTGCCAAAGGCCCCTCCAGTTCTAATCGAACGTGTGTCCCTCCCAGCTCCCCCTGCAGAGATGGGTCAGGGACAGGGAGGGGGATCCTCAGCACAGAGGACAGCCGAGGCTGTTTGGTTGTCCAGGGGACACACCCTGGGAGAGGGCTCTGTGCCCCGAAGGCTGGGCCAAGGCTGAACTCACTGCAAATCTGCCCAGCTCCCCCAGCCCCGAGGAGCAAGGAACATTCTGGAAGCCACAGAGGCCTGGAGGCAGTGCATGGAGACCCGGGGTGGGGGTTTCCCTCAGGGACCACAGGGAAACTGCTCCAGCCCACAGGGTCTGGACCCTGTACGCCATGACCCTCCCACTGTGAACACTCCAAGCCCCACTGGACGTCAGTGTCATTCACACTGAAGAGTCAATGTGGACTGCTTTTATTTCCAGATGCTTTTTAAATTTTTAGATGAAAAAAGGGAATCTCACCAATCGTAAGAGTAACTTCCTGTGTCTGTGACAGACACATGGACCTGGGTGACCCGCCCATTCCCAAGAAAGGAGACAGTCTCCCCAAGTCCCTGCCCACTCAACTCCCACCCCTCAACGAGGCCGCCCCTGTCCGGTTCCTGGCCTCACAGGCTCGTGCCAACTAGAGGACAGTCACACACAGCCAGGTCCCGGCTCCCGCCACTTGTCTGGCCGTGTTCCTGGAGGCAACTGGCAGTGGGTGACTGAGTGACTGCGAGTGTCAGGGTTTTGTCTCTTTTTATTGCTGAATGAATTCCGTTTTATGGGTGAGCCACAGCTTGCTTCCTGTTGAACATTCAATTAAAAAAATTTTTTTTGATTAATACAAATAAAGCTGCTAGAAGCACTTTTATACAAGACTTTGTAGACAAAGGTTTTTATTTTTTTCAGATAAATACTTAAAATGCCCTGAGTTGCTTCAGGGACAAAGGCGGCTTGACTTGGTAAGGCACTGCTTGGCCTCCCCAGGGGAGCTGTGGGGCTGTCGCCCGGAGCGCGGTGCCCAAGCTGGGTGGCGTCTCTAAGAGTTGGTGTTGGAGGATTTAAACATGTCTGTTCCCACCTGGGGCACCGTTCTCTCCCTTTGTGGCTTAAAGTTGCATTTCCATGATGCTGTATAATGGTGAACACTATCACCTTATGAGCTTATTGGTTATTCAAATACTTTTTGCTCAATTTTTTATTTTTTGTTATTGGGTTACAGTAATTTTTCATTTTTTCTTTGTATAGTCTGGACAAATCCTTTGTCGCACAGTTGTTTTGCAAACATTTTCTCCCAGGTCCTGGTCATTTTCTTAATGATGTCTTTTGATAAGTACTTCTAGAAGTTTTGTGTTTATATTTGAGTCTAAATTTTCTTTTCTTTTATGGATAGGGTTTTGGTGTCATGTTTACATAACACTATGCCTAGCTCTGCATCCTGGGGATTTTCTTCCAGGAATTTTATAGATTTCTATTTTACACTTATTGATCTATGATCAATTTTGAGTTACTTTTCGTATAAGGTATGAGGTTTAGGCTGAGGTTCACGTCTCGAAACAGATCAGTGTCCAGCCGTTTCAGTATTACTTGACTATCCTTTCTCCATTGTATCACTTCTGTACTGTAAAAAAAAAAAATCAGTTGGTTATCATTTGTGTGGGCCTATTTCTGGATTCTCTCTGTTCTATTGATCCATGTGTCTAATGCATCTTGATTACTGTAGCTTTACAGTAAATAAGCCTTAAAATTGGGTGGTGTGACACTTCCAACTTTATCCTCCTTTGTCAGATTTGTTTTAGCTATTTTAGTTCCTTTACTTTTCATATAACTTTTAGAATCAGCCAGTTGATATTCACCAGGAATTTTGATTGAGAATGTGTTAATTGATAGGTCAACCTGGGGAAAGAGAACATCCTAATGAGTATTGAATCTTCCGGTTCTGATGACGCAGTTCTTCATTTCATTTGGGTCTTCTTTGATTTCTGTCAATGTTTCCAAGTTTTCAGCATGCATGGTTTGCAGGTGTATTAGATTTATTGCTATACTGACATCTGTGTAGTTCACATTTTTGATGCTATTATAAATGGTACTGGTTTTACAACTGAAATATCCACTGTTCATTGCTGGTACATAGAAATGAGTGTTTGTATACTGATCATATATCCTGCAACCTTGTGAAACTCATTAATTCTAGCAGCTTTTTTGTACATTATTTTGAATTTTCTTGCTCTGCAATTATGCCATCTTTTCTTCTTTCTGATCTGTGCACTTTTTTCACCTTGCCTTACTGCTCTGGTTAGGATCTCCAGGTCCATGTTGAACAGGGCCTGATCACCAGAGGGCATCCATTGGAAGAGTTACCCATTTGTATTTTGCCACTAAGTGTGATGCTAGACACTTTGTAGGCACTCATTGTCAGTTTAAGGAAGTTATTTTCTATTTAAAGGTTTGATTAGCAATGGATGTTGTATTATGTCAAATACTTTTTCTGCATCAGTAGAAATTGTAATGATTTTTATTAGTTTAATATGGGGAATGACTCTGGTCAGTTTTTGAACCAACCAGGACAAACCCCACTGGTCATGAGGTACTATCCTTTTCACATATTATTAGATTTGATTTGGTAAAATGTTGAGGTTTGTTCCTATGTCGGTGAAGGATGCCGAAGTTTTGTTTTCTTGTGAAGTCTTTGTCTGGTTTTGGCACCGGGGTAATGCTGGCCACAGGGAAAGCTTGGCCTGGGTGCGTCTGAGGGTGCAGAGCTGTCTGGACAGGGGCTGCTTCCTCCCCTCCCTGCCTCAACCTGGGGAGACGGGCAGTCTCTGGACAGTGCTGGCCACTTGGCCCCATCACAGACCTACCACGAAGAAAAAGCCACAGTCTGCGGGTCTGTTGTTGCGGAAGGAGTCACATTTATTTCTTAGTTGGACAGAGCCTTGAGTGCACACACAGTACAGGAACCGAGAGCCTAACACTCGGGTTCAGGACATCAGGGAATGAGGGTTTTACGTGAGGATGGTGGTTACGGTGCCAGGGCGGGGGCGGGGGCGCCACACAACCACGTATGTACAAGCCAGAGGGGAACTCAGGGGACAGCTGGCTACAGGAAGAACAGGCCCGGAAAAAGCCACAGCCTCCATCCAGCCCAGGAGAAGGCCGGGCCCCATCCTAGGGGTAGATGCTGGCACTTCCCAGGATCCCACACTGGGGGGCCAACGGAGCACCAGTGCTGCAGCCCTGCTCACTCGAGTCTGTGCCATCAGAGACACTCAGGGCCCCTCCCCAAGTGCCTGTCTACACCTGTCCCAGAGAGGCCGGGGCAACCAGGATTGATGGGGAGGCCACCTCCCTGCAGCACCGTGAGCATGCGTGTGGCCAGTGGATGAAAGGTTGGCAGCTGGTGAGCAGTCAGAGTGGGGAGGCCTTGGGACTTGGGAGCGTCTCACACCCAGCCCTGGGCACCAGCTGCATCACCCCGGAGCCTCGGGGCCAGGAGGAGCTCGCGACCTCCTGGAGGGGACAGAGCTTCTCCAGGCAAGGATGCCTGTCTGTCAAACTGAAACGAGGCTGCAGCCTGAGCAGCAGAGGGAGCTGGTTTTCTGAGTCCTTCTCCCCTCCCCACTTAGCAGGAAGTAGCCGCCATGGCCGCCAGGCCTGGCTTTCCTTTTGGCGCCCCACAGTGTGAGGACCCCCAAGGCCCAACATCTGTCTCCCACGTCTCAGATGTGGACTCGGAGTCCCTGTTTGGATGGCACGTCTCCAGCTAATATGACACAGGGACAGCTTTGGGCAGGACAGGTGTCCCCGGCTCACAGGCAGCTTCCCCTCCCCGGCGACTCCCTGGAGCAGGCCTGAGAGGAGGAAGTGGCGACAGGAGGCCCACATCTGCTCTTGCTCAACTGCTAAGGGGGCAGCAGGCCAAAGGGAACAGTCCCCTGGGTGCCCCCATGGCCGTGGAGGCTCCCGAATTTAGGGGGATTCCTTCCCTCAGCCCTGTGTCCACAGCAGGTGCTCTGCAGGCTGGCAGGCCTCAGACACCTGCACCCGGGGCCTCTAGTCCTTCCAAGGCCACAGCTTCAGGCTGGCTGACCTGTGCGGGCCGTGGCCTGGACCTGCAGCCCCCAATCTCCCTGCAGGAAGGTGGGGATCTCAGAACCCAACCCACCTTAGAATTCCCCTACCAGTCCCTCCTCCCTGCCCTCAGGGCTGGTGTAACAGCTTCCTGCAGACTGGGCTGTCACCTCTGCTCTCCACATGTCAGGCTGCTACCTCCAGGGACGTCTGCGGGGAGCACAGGTCACCCGGCTTCTGGACAGTGTTTGACCTCTGTGCAGGACGTGACCCCTCGCCTGGGAAACCTCCAAAGGAAGCCACTCAGTCCTGCCCTTCTGAGGCGTGGTTTCCTAGGACTTGGTTCCTACTGAGGCAGCCACTCAAGGGGGCGCCTCCAGGCCCGGGATAAAGGCAGCAGGGAGCACGGGGTGCGACCAGGACCATGTACGGAAAAGGCGCCCTGGCTGCCTCAGTCCCGCTGGGCTCATGTGGCTGCTGGGCCTCGAACCCACCACCCTGTGTCTCACGTCCAAGGTGAAGCTTGAGGGGCCTCAACAGCTTTCCCGAAGGAAAACGTCAAAACCACAGTCTCCTTACTTGGTATGGATGCCATGCACACCTCTGGTCCTGGTGCAAAGGTCAGGCCTATGTCCACATCCGCGCCATCAGGGGACAGCCCGGCTGCAGGGGCGTCTCAGAACCACTGACTGGGGTGCAACAGGACCCCCCCAGACCCAGGGGACAAGTGAGGTGTCTGAGCGGCGCCCAGCAGGGTCTGGCCATGGTGACATAAGGCACCAAAGGACTGCGTGAACCAAGACAGGCTGGATGTAAGCTCTGGGATGCGCAGGCTCAGAATGCAGCCTGGACTTGGTGGGCCCTGGGAGGGACAGGGGTTGGTGATTTGTTGCTGTTTTCCCTTGAGCTAAAAGAGGCCAAATGTGCTTTTGGGTGTGGAAACAGGTCACTGAAGATCCTCTGGCCTCGGCTTCATGGTTTCTCCGATGGGTCTATGGCCTGGGCACGACCTTTGGCCTGACTCTCAGCCTGGGGCTGACTCCTATTCTGTCCTGGGCAGCCCTCAGGCTGGAGGTCTGCAGAAGGGATACGCACAGACGTGCAGCTCCTTCCACTGTGTAAGTGGGGTACCCGCTGGATGACGGATGCCCAACACTGGCTGCCCACACCTGACCCCATGGAATCATTTCACTGGGACTCACAGAAATGCTCTTCTCTAGGGGCAAAGAGGGGAAGTCACAGACTTACTCCCCAGGAGAGACTTGGAGCTCATTCTATTTCTCACGGCAGCTGGGGGGACTCACCGCAGGCCCCTGGCTGCCTGGGCCACTGGTACACCCAGCCACTGCGCCTGCCGGCCTGGATACATGACACCATGGCAGGATCCTGACCCTCTCCCTCCATGCCATACAGGACAGGCCCCAGCAGCCCCAGGACCCGTCTGCTCATCCCCCATCTCCCCCGGCCCCCAGGGAGAATCTGTAGCACAGCCTGGAGGTCGCATCTCAGGTGGCTGCCCTCCTCTGCCTCCCACGGAAGTACTTCCCCTTCTGAGCAGCGCGGTCTCTAGACCCCTACATGCACACCCGCCCCACGGGTGAGGGCCTGCCCCACGTGCAGCTGGGAACCCAGCCTGTCCAGACACCCTCACCGTGGCCTTCCAAGGTGGCTGCCCGCCCTGTCTGTCCCTACGGGCTTGGCGATGTGTGGGAGGAGCAGAGGCAGGGTTGATCGGAATCCTACAGGTCTATGCGAGGCATCCGGAATAAATACTTATAAATAGAGCACAGTCTTACAGTTAATTTCCGAATGGGCTGTTTCAACATCACTAACTAATGCATGTTAATTATAAGTCTGTCTATGCTTTAAAAAATTATCAGAATGCCAGCAATGACCCCAGGACCTGTGCCCTCTGGCCCTCCGGCTCCTCGGGACTCTTCCCACCAGGGCTGCGTTCTCAAAGAAGAAATGACAAGAACGTGGCCTCTGCTGGGGGCACAACAGGTTGTGCGGCACAGGCACCCTGGCCAGAGGTGTGACTCATTGGCTGTCTGCGGGGGCAGGGCTGGGCGGTGGATGACAGTGCGATGGCGGCAGGGATGGGGAGCTGGGGTCGGGACTGCTGGCTGGCGCACAGAGGGCTCTGGCTCAGACCCTCATCTGGGCAGACCTCCTTCTGGAGAGCTTGGACCTGTGGGGGAACCAGGTAGAAGCGGTGGTCAGGGTGGGAGCCAGCAGCAGGGTGGGCATGAGGGGTGGCCCCAGCAGACCTCCATGCACGCCGATGGCCTGAGCCCCTGGCCTCTGCACAGACCCAACCCGTGGTTCCTGTCAGTGGACTCGGGAGCAGCTCGTGCTCCTGGGGAGTCCCTGTTGTGATGGCAAGGCTGCCGTCCACCAGAGGTGGCTGTCCCCAAGCCTGGCACTGGTGTTCCCCTCTGTGAGGCCTGCCCTGCACCATGCACGTTTTGGAAGTCTGGGATTTACAGGCTTTGGGAGAAGCAGGGGTACAGAAATGGGCACCAGAGGCACCAAGCATGTCCTCTCATCCCGAGGCCAAGAAGGCCCGTGCCCCCCGAGTCCTTGGCAGCAGAGGGAGCCCCCCCCCCGGGTCCCCACGTGGCCCCTACCGTATGGTCCCAGCCAGGAGGGGGTTGAAAGCGTACAGCCAGTCATGCATGTCCTTGTCGCTGTTGGCCTGCAGGAGGATGCCGCGGTGCTCCGTGCACACAGCAAACGTGTTGGGCGTCTGAAAAGTGTGGCTGCATGAGAAGGTGCCAGACCTCTGCCAGGTGAGCATGCGGTGGCCACAGGTCCACTGGGGCCCAAGTGGGTGAGGCAGGGGCACCGCCAGGAAACCTCAGGGACAAGGGGGCAGGAGCTGGACCCACAGGAGCAGGCAAAGCTGGGAAGGCTGCCCCAGTGTGCTCTGTGGTGTATACGGCCAGTTCTGTCCCCAACAAGCTGTAGCTCCCTTCCAGAAACCTCTGCAGTCAGGACACCCTGTCTTCCCATGGCCAGGGCTGCCATGTCACTGCTCTGTAGCTCATTGGCCAAGGTTCCCTCCTCAAGGACCCTGGCTCAGCAATGGGTCCAACTGTGTCCCCTTGGCCCCGTGGCATCCTCTCCGGGATGAGCCCTGGGTGTGGCGGGCACGGGTGGCAAGGTGAGTCACACCCCCACCCCTGGGAATCAAAATCATCTGGTGGATGCTGCAGCCACCTGCAGGAAAGAGTCAGGGTCCCGGCACACATCCAGGGCCACCACTTGCTCAGAGAGCAGAGACAAAGCCAGGGAACAGGAAGCTGGGCTCCTGGGCCCACTGCATGGCTGGCCCTGTGGGGCACAGCACCACCCACCACGGGTGTCCCGAGGAGGAGGGGACAGGGTCGCTGGCTATCCAATGGCAGAGAGTGAATGTGAGAGGCAGAGGGACAGTGAGGCTGCCCCCAATGTCCCCACCCTGTGAGAAACAGGAGGGGAGGACCTTAGGCTGGTGGTTAGCAGATGCCAGGCCCACAGAGGACAAGGCCCCGCCCTCACCCTCTTCTAGCCCCACTGGGGGCTTGCCGCACCCTGGCCAGCCTGAGGCCACCCATCTGCTCCTGGGCCGCACCTTGAGCATGGCCTGCTGGTCCTCACTGTACTCCACCTGGGCCGTGGACAGGTTGAGCACAAACCTCTCCACAGCATCCTTGTCACTGTTGTACATGTAGGCGTAGGGCCGCCGCACCACCACGAAGCGCTTGGCCCAGCCGGCTGTGTGTGGCTCCAGGAAGTGCAGGTAGCCCTTCTTGGAGACGATGGGGCTGTGGAAGCAGGGAGTGTGCTTGCTCGTGCCCTCCAGAGGCAGGCCTCCCACAGTGCCAGCCTCAGCAAAGGTCAGAAAGTGGGACCCCCAGGGGAGTGGCCAGGGCTGAGGCACAGTGAGAAACCCCAACCTGGGAGGCCTGAGAGCAGAGTCCCCAGCCATAAGATGGAGAAACTTTGAAAAAGCTGCAGCTGCTCTGGAGCTGCCACACTGTGTCCCATGAGCACAGCCCAGCAGCTATGGTGTTCGTGGGCTGCAAGGGCTAGGCAGGCATTTGGCAGTAGCCACACTGGTAACTTGCAGATGCACTAAAACACTCTTCATGCAGAGCTGCCCACCAGGCCCCCTGCCCTGGGCCCTGTCTCTGCCCTTTACTGTCTGCTTTTTCTCCACCCCACCTGAGGTCAGTGGTGGCCTGACTGACCCCACAGTGCAGAGCCATCCCCTGCCTTAAGTCAGGGGTGCAGCTGGCAGGGCGGTACTTTAGAAGGTCCTGTTTGGGGCAGGGCCCCCGTGTACCTGACCCGGATCTCCTGGATGTCAGGAACAAGTAGACGCTGGGGCTCCTTGTCTGGAGCTGTTGCCCCAACAGGGGACGGGGGCTTCAAGTCTACGTCTGGCATGGGCTCTGGCTCTGGGCTGCCTGGCTGGGAGCAGGGCTGGGGGGTCCTGAGAAGCAGAGTGAAATCAGTGCATTCTCAGCAGGATGCCCCTCGCTGGACCCAGGAACTCACCCCCCACTCCCTGGGGCTTCCATCATGGCCAGCATCCTCCTCCAGAGCTTCCATGGCACCCCTCTCAGGGTCGGCCTGTCTGTGTTCACAGTCAGAGCTCCAGGGCCCACCAGCCCGATACCAGGACAGTGCTGGGTGCCGGGAGGGCCACACGCTGACTGTGGGCCGGCTGTGCAGTATTCCACACCCTCTGCCCCTGGTACCCTCTGCCTCCCCGCCATGTCCCCCCGGTAACACTGGCTCTAGATCTCTCGGCTCCAAAACTGAGCTGAAGTTGACAGCATTCTCAGAGACCATCTGCTGAGAGGGAGCTGCTGGCCCACAGCACCTGCCAGGCCTGGAGCGGGTGGCTTGGCGGCAAGAGGCCTGTCTCGGGATGAGGGCCAGGGCTTGAGGCCCTTTCTTTTTTTTAAGAAGGAAAATTGGAAAGCGGGGGGATTTCACCATCTGGTGGATGAGACGTAGGCAGCACAAGCCCTTTCGACTCTCTGCCCAGCCAATGTCTGGCAGTCCCATCAACCCCACAGTGGGTTTCCAGGTCCTGTTTTGTATCCTTTTTCCCACTGAATATTTTAGGAGTGATGAACCAAGGAAAAGGTTTTTGCTTTGTGGTGTTCTGACCCATTCCTGCATTTTAAGTTTATGCTTCAGCCGACACTGGCCTCAGAAAGGCAAGACAGCACCCCACTGGGTGGGGCAGGACCCGGGCCAGACCATGGGCGGGGACCACAGGCCCGGCTGCACGTGGCCACCCAGGGCTCAGCCCCCCAGCCCCTCGGGCCCCATTTCTCTGCACTCTGGGCCCAGCTGCTCACTCACCTCGGGTCGACTGCTCCGTACCGCCCTTCCACCAGAGAGGGGCAGGTAGAGGAGGGGGTGAGTGTCGCCGCCCCCAGAGGGGACATGGACGGGTCCCGCAGCAGGGTGACGGACATCTCAGAGAGCTGCAGCAGAGAGTGAACCTGCTGTGGGCCGGGGAGGGGACAGGCCTGGACCCTCCGTGGGGGACACCCCTGCAGTGGTTGATTTCTCCTAAGTGTAGGGCCCCCCAACCTAACCTGCAGGCCATGCCCTCCCAGTCCCCTGCACCCCAGCCTACCCCTCCCAAGGCCTCAGGAGGGTCCCTGACTGCAGGGCTCCAAAACTGAGCTGAAGTTGACAGCATTCTCAGAGACAGTCTGCTGAGAGAGGGCGAGGACCCCTAGGGCGAGGGGGCGGGGAGCTCAGCCTCTGAGTCCAGACTAGGATTGCCGCTGTGAGCAAGGGGCCCTTCCCAGCAAAGGGAGAGGCAAGCGTGAAGGATGAAGCTGAGGTCCAGACGCCTGTGAAGGCCAGGAAGAACTTGAGTGGGGGCGCTGAGGGTGCATGGGGGGTGGATGGCGGGGCAGCACCAGGACTTGCTGGCCTTGGGAAGGGGCATGAGGCTACCAGGGAGGGCCAGTCTCCTGTGGAGGACAGGAGGCCAAATGGAGGGCTTGGACCAGCCCAGGACAGAGGCAACTGGGAGAGGGCCAGGGACAGGAGGGCAGCCAGGGAGGGCACTGAGGGGCCTGGCCAGCCCCTCTGGCCTGCCCTCCACAGGCCCCAGGCACACACCTACTCTCGGGCCCAGGCCCATGAAACCAGCCCCTTGCTATGAGGTGTCCCTCTGGACTCGGGGAGGTGTGTCCCTAAGGAGCCCTTGTTTCCTTGCCCAGATGGGGATGGGGGTTTTCTCGGCGACATGGCCCCAGGGCGGCACCCCCGTCTACCTTGCTCTCGCTGGCGCTGACGCAGACATGGCTGTGGGTGTACTCCCTATTGAACGTGTGCGTGAGGAGCCGTAAGCACTGCAGGAGGGCAAACACCGTGTCAGGGACTCCCAGGACCCGGCTCCGCCCCACGCTCGGCCCTGGCCAAGGGCCCAGTAAAATGGATCAAAGTGGCCAGTACTTCTACCCTCCAAGGTGATGGGGTGAATCCTCCCAGGGGCCCAGGGTCTGGAGTAGAAGTGGGCGGCCAGGGAGCCTTCCCAACAGCCTGCCATCATAAGAAAGGGCTGGCTTAGGATGGGGGTGGTAAGCCTCTCATTGGCACAGGTATTCTCAAGAGGGCAGGTCACTGTTTTGGGGAGAAGGCTGTTAAAGGCTCCAAATTCTGAGGTGGGTAGAGTGGGGGGCAGGCAAGGGACTCAAGGGGCCCCTCATGCTCCCAGTTCCCACTCCTGACAGGAGACAGCTGTGGACAAGGCTGGCTGCCCACCTACCCATCCTACCTTCACGGCCAGTTCCCGCTGCCTCTCGTTGGGAGCCTCCAGGGGAGATGGCCGGCCCTCGGCCGAGAGTGGGGAGGAAGCGCTGGACGAGCCATGGGACTCAGAGTCATCGCTGGAGGCGGGGGACAGCACCTCAGGCCCGGGCCGCTGGGTGGTCTCCAGCTTCTCCCGGAGCAGCAGGTAGTGCCTGGTCTTCTCCACCTGCCCAGGAGAGCGAGGAGGCCTCACCTCTGCACCCTCGGTGGCCTCACTGAGCACCATGGCCTGGCTCAGACCTGGAGAGCCCACCTTGGCCAGCTGTGGCTGCTGATGGCCTCAGCCCCCACCCCAGCCCTGCAGCCACCCTCCGTCTGTCCTCAGCCTCACCCCCACCCCTGAGCACATGCAGGCAGAGCAGACAGATCCTGGAAGTCTGGACACCCACTTCCTGGGGGGGTGGGGATGTGCACTCTGCAGCCTGGGTCTTGGAAAAGACCCTGCGGGTCAGGCAGGCCTCCGCCTCCCGCCTCCCACGTGCCTGCGCCTGGCAGGCAGTGCCTGTCGCGCAGGCTCACCTCCTGCAGGAGGCTCAGTTTCTCCAGCTCCCACTGGTGGTCCAGGATGAGGCTGTCACTCCGGGGCCTCCAGCCTGCCAGGTTCTCCTCGCCGCGGACATAGGCCACAGACGTATCCAGGACTCGCCTTCGCCGCCGTTGCATGCCTGAAAGGCAAGGACCATCTGACTGTGTCCCTTCCCAAGGGCGTGTGCCCGCTGCAGAGCAGCCCAGCCTTCCGGCCTCTGCCCGCCACCGGTGCCCCGGCCCTGCAGGGCCATGCTGGGCCTCACGCAGAGGAGACATCCAGCATGCGTCCCTGGGACGCACAGCTGCAACCTGGCTCCCCCTGCACGCTGCTGGGTTTCTCCTCTCAGAGCAACTCAAGAACAGGAGGTGAGCACTTGAGTCTCACAGGTGAGGGATCCCCAAATGTCAGCTTAGTGAGATCACCTGTGTGAAACCCCAACAAAGTGCCCCCCTCAGTCAGAGAGAGCAAGGGCACACGCCTACCTGGGCTGCCTGCATCAGCCACGTGGCACAGGCTGAGCTCGTACACACCCGTCACACGGTTGCTGGGGGGCAGAGGGGTGCATGTCACCAGGCACTGCGAGGATCTGGGCCCCGACTCACCACCACCAAGAGCGCATCCGGGGGTGCCGGTGTGTCAGGGCCCCGGAACTGCAGCCTCTGTACACACAGTCCATCCCAGACCACTACAGGCCCCTTTCTCCCCAACCGTTGATGGCGCCAGTGCACCCCACCACCCCTCTCAGGGAGGTGGGCCAGCCAGCAGCATCCTACACTCACCAGGTGGCCTCCCGCATGGCTGGGTCACAGCCAGCCCAAGGCCACTGAGTCCTGATCCCACACTCCTTCCTCCCAGCTGTGCCCAGAGTGGCCTGGACGTGGGTCCACAAGACAGAGCTTGTGGAGCCTCCCTGAGGGTGAGCCCAGGTGGTCTGGCACCCATGGTGGTCCCTGCTCCTGGGACAGGCCCCTTGCACTGCCTCGACACTCTTGTCCATTGCCATTGCCCCCCAGAATGCAGGGAGTGGCTGGGGTGCAAGGTGGGACGGCTGGTCTGGGGCCTGATGCCCAACTCCCTTGGGAGCCGCCAGAGTCCCGTCTTTCCATCCTAGCCTTCATCCAGCTTCTCCCGCTGTGCAGGCCTCTCAATGGTACAGGTCCCCAGGGACGCTGGGGAGGAAGGTCACCTGACAGTGGGGCCCCAGGACCACCCACAGGGGGCCCGAGGAGAGCCACCCAGGCCTTTCCCACCAAGTCCTGCAGGCAGGCCTGGCTCTCCCTGCCCCCCATGTGCCACATTTGCCTGACCCCAGCATCAGGGGTGAGCAAAGGGGCCCAGAGCAGGAGGCCTGCCAGAGCGTGGCAAGTCCGCCTTGGCCAGGGGGCCTGTGCCAGAGCCCACCTGTGAGCGCCAGCCTCTGGGGTATGCCCAAGGCCACCCCCACACTGGTGGTCTGGTTCTCACTGTGGCCAGGAGCTGGACGGGGCAACCCCTGGGCCCACCCTGGGCTTACCTCTCCGAGGCCCGCAGGCTCCCACTGCCAAACAGGTTGCGGATGGAGCGGGAGGCCGGCAGCTTGGCGTCACGGGAGTAGAAGACCATGCAGACGTCCTTGGTGACAACGGCTGGCTGGGTGCAATTCTCCATCTGCAGAGGGCAAGTGTGGGCAGGTCTCAGGCACAGGATGTCCCAGACTGTCCGGTCCCCAAGGCCCCCAACCTGGGGGCGTTCCCAGGGCTATAGTGTGGCCCTAGACCCAGGCAGGGGGAGCCTCTGCTCCTGCTTTGAGCCAACTCCTGCAGGAAGGAGGCAGGGTACTGCCTCCCGGGGGCTGCCAGAGGGCCAGGTTTCCATGCAGAGGAGCCCGAGAGTCCCAGACACAGGTCTGACCCTCTCGGGCCTCAGCCACCTCGTCATAAGTCAGTGACACACCCCCTGAGAGGTTTGTGAGAATCAAACTGTATCCTGGCTGTGCACCATTTCAGCTCTGCTGTACATGCCAGCCATCTAGCAGCCCCGCAGACCAACCCACACACTGAAGGGAGGCGAGGAATAACTGTGAGCACATGGGTTTAACAAGGGCTTGAGAGGAGAGCAGGGCCATGGGGCTGGGCAGGCTGACAGGCACCCTCAGGGCCCCAGGGGAGGCAGCTCAGGCTCGGGGGTGGGTGGCTTGGCGGAGTTCCCTGGGCGTGAGCACCATGCCTCGATGTAAGCAGAGAGGGTCATGTAGATTTTCTCTCGGTAGGGGGTGACCCGGTTCAGCAGCAGAGTGTTGTGCATGGAGCTATCCCATGCGGCCTCAAACTGGTAGAAGGTCCTGCAAGGAAGCAGACATGAGGCAAAGATAACAATGTGTAGGCCACTTGCAGCAGGACAGGGACATGTGGACAGACGAACACAGACAGAGGCATGTGGGCCACTGCAGGGAGGGCCACGGGGCCATGGGGCTGGAAGCCAGGCAGTGGCATCCAGGAAGGACAGACCCCTCCTTACTCAGGACCGGGCCAGGTAAGGGGCCTCCAGATGCCACCACCAGGGGCCTTCGGCTCCCCGGGGATGGGGATATGGGTGGGCCAGTGTAGCCCAGAGGTCTCAGGATGAGGTGCAGATGAGGGGAGGGGCGTGACGGGGCCCAGGAGGGGAAAAGGATGGGGGGGGAGGGCGATGGGGAGGCACCAACATGGGGGAGGGAGAGCAGGGTGGCAGGAGAGCAGAGGCAGTGGCCCACACTCCCCCACGGCTGAGGAAGGAGGCGCCAGTCTCTCCCTGGATCCAGAGGGACCCTGCCTGGCTTTGCCCATTGCCTCCACCACTGACTTGCCCTTGGAGAGTTAGGGCCCCTTGGGGAGGATGCGTGGCATGGAAGCTGGGGGGGCCCACAGCAGACGGCACACTCCTGCCCATGGCCAGGGGCCATGAGCAGGCAGTGGCCTCTTCTGTCCCCATTTCTAACCAGGAAAGAAAATGAGCAGACACGAGCCAGTGGCCCAAAACCCCTGTAAGGGCAGCCCGGGCCATTCCCCCAAAGCCAGAATGTGAGCCCCACGTGCTGGCCTCTGCTCCAGAACAGGGTTCCCACTGTATGATTGTTTTCACCATCCAATGGCAGAGCTCCTGAACTCTTGCCTTCAGCTGGGGCATGTTTTGAGGACCATCTCATTTGAGGTGGGGAATCTGCCCCAATCCAGTGTGGCCATTTTAGGGCCACCCTCACCCCATTTCCACCCAAGCATCCTCACAAAGTACAGTTCAGAGACACCGCAACACAGACCAGACAGCTGACACACTCTGGCTTAGCCAGGCCCCTGCCCAGGAGCCAGCCCTGCCCAGGAGTGTGGAGGGCGCCGAGGAGGCCTGCTGCACGCAGACAGCCACAGCCACCCGACTCTCCGGGGCACAGTCCGCAGCACGGGCAAGCAGTGGGACAGGGCAGGGCCGCTGTCGGACACATCACCGAGGACAAGACCCAGAGGAAGGAACGTGAGGACGGCAGGGCATCAGGGAATGGGCAGAGAGCTTGGGGGGACATGGGAGGGGAGAAGAAACCGAAGCAGGAGAGGACAGGCCAGGCCAGTGCGGACGAGGAGGAGCTGTACCTAGTGTCATGTCCGAATGAAATGCTAAGGTGGAGGCAGCCAGGACACACATACACACACAGAAGAAATTAACATGTCAGAACGAGCACATCACCCGGTGTCACCCAGCCAGGTACAAGCTGACGACAGGGAGTGGGTGTGCGCCACAGCACAGGCCCGAGAGTGCTGACCACCGTCTCTTGGGGCTGAGACCCACCCTCGGGGCTCTCACTGAGGACAGACCCGCTCTGAGCCCCAGCCTGGCACTGTAGAAGCCCCCTCTTCCCTGTCGGCAGCAAGAGCTTGGGTCCTTCTGAAGCAGGATCAGATGGTTGCCCTAGAGCTGCAACCAAGACCTAGAGACATGCCCCAGGCTTTGTAGGACCAGGCCTATCGGCAGAGCCAGAGCCTAGCCTAGAACATGCCCTCCAGACTGCCCAGCTCCAAAGATACTTCATAGCCATGTGATCTCAGCCTGTCCCCAGACATCTCTGTGCCCTGCCTCCCGGACAGACCATGGGCAGTCAGAGGTCCCTGCCCTAATGAGATGCCCTGGGTTCAGTGAGCGAATGGGAGCTCTGAGACAAGGGCCTAAGTGGCCCCAGTCCCTGTCCCCAGGAGGCCCAGCCCAAGGACCCCTACCCTGGCAGGCTGGTCAGCCCCAAATCCACCTGCCTCAAACACTGCTGAAGGAAGCTGCTGGCTTCCCCTTTGTTCCAAGAGCCCTGGGTGTGAACCCAGCCCCTCCCCCCAGACTCTGGACCAATAGGGCTGCACCATGTCACTGTCCGCTGGCTTGTGTGTGCCCTTCAGGAGGAACTGGCCCTCTAGGCATGAGGAGGGGGTCCCCACCCAGTTCTGAGGCCGTTTGCCCCTGGGTGGGACCCACTCAAGGACCCAGGCCGGTTAAGCCAGATGAATCCCCCTGGCTCGGCCAGGGGCTAGGCCCGTGGACCAGGGAGACTGTGCTGGGGCGGCTGGGGCTGCAAGAGGAAAAGCCTCCTCCCCACAAGTCCTAGTGGGCCTCTTGCCTGAGGGGCCCAGTCCTTAGGGTGCAGCTCTGCCCTGATGGGACTCCAGTGACCTAGAATCTCTCCGACACCTGCCTCTGGTGGGTCGCACATGGGAGGTGGGGTGTGGCCATGGGAGGGGTTTCCCAGGCCCCACGCTCCAGGTGTCAAGATGCCAAGCAGACCAGGCCTGATCAAGCCCCTGGTCAGCAGCCACCAGTGTCCCCAGCAGCACCACGGCTTCCAGACCACTGGTCAGTCCCTGGTCCCTTGCAGCCCAGCCTGGAGCCCTGGCAAGGGGGGTCCTGGACGACACCCGAGTCCCTGTTCCCCTGAAGTCACTGCAGACAGAGGTCTCAAGCAGACCCCGAGCGAGAATCGGTGGAGACGGCGGGTGTGCAGGGGGTGAGGCGGGAGGCTGAGTGGCAGCCATGAGGGTGTCGTGCGCATGCAGCAGAGTGGGAACCACTGACTGGTGTCCCCTAGATCATGCCCAGGAAACTAAGATGCAGAGAGAAGCCCTGGTGAGCCCAGAAGGCCACTGGGAGGCTGTGCAGGGCACACCAGGCCCCCCACTCAGGAGCAGGCACAGAACCCTCTTGAGATCTCTTTGGACATCAGGTCACCCCAGGAAAGGAGCCTCCATTCCCCGAGGTACTCCTCACTTACCCCAGGTGCCATTCAGACAAGCCCTCAGGTATAATTACGAGGGGAAATGTGCCACCCAGACCGGGGTCCCTGGCCCCACGCAGGCAGCACCATTTGGGAGTTAGCATGGAAATGCCCCACCCCAGACCAACTGAGGCAGAAACGCTGGACAGGCGAGTCTGAGCTGACTGCAGGCTCCACCAAGGCTTGGTCCACCCCACCATCCTGCAGACCCTCCCACCTGGCCCATTCTGGGAAATGGGCTGAGTTGAGTGGCTAGGGCCCCAGGCCAGCTCTCGCGGTCCCTCCCTGCAGTGAGGCTGTCCTGAGGCCCTGCCGTGCTCCCTGGCCTTGGCCCTTCAACCTCTGTGCTGTGCTCTGGGACCCCATTCTGGAGAAGGGACAGCAGGTGGGCCAGGCTACACCCTCAGCAGGGCCCTCCCTCTGGGAGGGACCCTGTCAGCACAGTTCCCCCTGCAGCCGAGTGGGGGGCTCAGGACCAGGGAGCCCCTCTCGAGACACCTCCGGTCCACATCCAGGAGCCTCCAGCTCAGTGGGCCAGCGAGGGTGCCAAACAGGGAGGACTCTCTGATGCTCCCCTGCAGCCACAGGCACCCAGACCAGGACCAATGCAAACCGAGCTTCAGGCCATGAGCTAGATGCTCAAACACGAGGTAGCTGACACTCACTGAGGTCTTGTTGACAAAGAAAACGCCACATACCATAAAATGCCTTTTCCACTTGCTCAGAAAGGCTCTGTGGCTGCATGACTGGACAGCGGCTCTGCGGGAAGTGACTGGTGTTTCACCTCCCCTCGGGTTGTGGGATGGGAGCCCTGCGTTTGCCCTGCCTCATGCAATGTGCACCCGTCTCATCCCCCAGGCTCAGGCGGGGCTTGTCCTCAGCAATGCTGGGCTGCCAGGGTGGGGGCATTGGAATCTCAGGGCTCCCAACACAGAGCGCCTGGTCAGACAGCCCCTCAAAGTGCACTGAGACAGCTGGGTGGGACCTGACGCTGGCGCTTCTGAGAGATGCCACAGCCATCGTGGGCCCACGGCAGATCCAGTGGGTATTCTGATGTGAATGGCTTGTTTAGAATCTGAAAAGTAAGCTTTCAACCAGAAACTCATCATGCTCTGGGAAGTATGTTTCTAGAAAAAGTGTTACTCTCAGGAAAGGCCAGGTTCTCGGGGGAAGGGGATCTGATGGGCAGGCTTCCAGGACTGAGCCTGGGACCGCAGCCGGAGCAGCCCTCCTGGTGGGGACCATACCCAATGATCTCACAGCTAAGAGCATGGGGGTGGGCGTGAACCCTGACCTCGGGATTCTGCCTTGTCGGATAGAATGCAACACATGGCTATAGCGTCACCCCATGCAACACCAGAGCCCTCAGACAGAAGAAACGGAGGAATGGGGAGATGAGGGGCTGAGGGGTGCAGGGAGCAGGGGCGAGGGGACGGGTGAGGGAGGAGGGTCTGGGGTGGATGAGCTCTGGTCCCTGAGTGCTGGGGACAGGCCCCCGGGGTGTGTTGATCCCCGTCTGCCCTGGGGAGGTGGGATTCCCAGGAGGGCTGAGTAACATGGATGAGTGAATGAAGGCTTTGGCCCAAGATGACACAGCATGGAAGACAGAAGGGGAAACTGAGGCAGGGGGTCTCAACAAGATCCCACATCTGGCCTCCCTGGGAGCGGAGGAGCCCTGGGGGCCCGGGATGGCCTCCTGTGTTTTAAACCAATCAGAGTATTTTAAATTGAATACCAACTATAGACAATAACCCTGGACCCGCGTTGGCAGCTGTGTGTTAAGTCCCGGCTGAGAGCTCTTCTGCATCACCATCTAATCTCTGAAAACATCAGGTGGGGCTAGCTGTATTATCCCCATTCTGAGGAAGGAAAACAGGTCCCAGAAGGTTCTACCTCGTGTCCACACTTACACAGTCACCAAAGGCCTGGCCAGCAGCCCCCATCCCTGCCCCACTCCAGACGTCCAGGACTAAGGCCCCCCTGCCACACCCTACTGGCTGCTCATCCAGGACCCCCCACCACGGTGGTCCCCAGCCCACAGAACTAGACCCCCTTCCCGCTCAGTGCCCTAAGCCAAGCCCCTGGGGCCAACGAGCACCCCCGGAGCCAGATGGCCCTCTGCGGAGACAGGAACACTGACTTCATGAAGCCCAGGGGCCGGTGTCCTGGTGCTGTCTTCTCCTGGCCTCAGGCAATGTTTCCACTTTCCCCAGAACCCTCCTACGAGGCATCAGGTGTGGGGTGTGTCCAGGACCAGCCTGAGAACCGCTCTGTCTTCCAGAGCTGGTCATATAAATGCAAACTTGAACAAAATAGCCACATCCTCCCAGCGATCCTACTAATGGGCCCAGAAGCTTTCACTCATCCAGTAAGCAGCCCCTAAGCTGGATACCCTCCAGGGGTGAACCTGGGCAGATGGGCCCCCACTCAGAGCCTCCTGAGAATGAGGGGCTGCCTGAGCAGGCTGCAGACACCTCAGCTAGCCCCGCTCACCTCCTGGACTGGCTCCAACAAGTCCGAGACTGCTGAGGAGGGGCAGGCCCCTACTCTGGGCCCTGCTGGCTGTGCACCCCTCCTCGGGGTCAGCCACCACCACTTGTTTTCCCTTGACAGGGCCTCTGCCTCACCCAGCTGCATGTCCCCAGGGAGGGCCTGCAGCAGCCTTTGGAAAAGATCTCTTCACGGAAAGGTGCACATGCGTACATGGCCTTGGGGACCACGGCTGGTTCACTGCCCCATGAGGCTTCAGCTACAGCAGCCCAGGGCACACTCACAGTGACCCCTGTTCCACACCTGTCACAGCCACTACCTGACAAGGACACTCAGTCCTGTTGAGCCCTCCACCCTTCCCTGGGTTTCTTCCACAAGTAGGGCAGGCACCCCTGCTGCCCTCTGTGCAGCGTAAAGGCTCAGTGATTCATGCTGGCACCCTTTTGCTGCTCACTTCATCTCTGCACACAGTGGACTCAAGGGCCATGGCTGTGGGGCTCTGGCCATAATCCACAGGCCTAGGAGGTGACAGCCTTGACCCTTGGCCTGGAACAGACTTGAGTCTCAGACAAAATCCCTGGTTTAGGAGCTGTGAAGCTGCCCACCCCAGGGCCTCGCTGACCCCACACTAAGCTTCAGGGGCAGAGGCTCACTGAAGTTAGGGAGGGAGCCAGGAAACTGCCTTTGAGGAGCTGGGACCTGGGACCACCAAAGCCATCCACAGCTTTATTGGGTCTTCATGACTTCACTGCCCACATACGTCCCAAAAGGGTATGTGGTGGCCACGGCCAGAAGCATGGCTGGAGCCTCTGGCCTGGCCAGGTGAGGGCCTCACACTGAGTGGGGAAGGCGCAGAGCTGGCGATCTCCTGGGGTGGCTCCTGTCTCCCCCCAGCTCTCTCACCAGCAAGGCAGGGGGGCTGCCGCATGCGGGGATACCTGCTGCACTCTGGGGGGGTCGGCACAGGCGGTACGGCGGGAGGGGAGGAAGGCCAGCCAGCGTCTGCGGAGGGGCAGGGGACTACAAAGCAGCCAAACTCAGGAGTGGAGGCAGGATGCAGCCAGGAGGAGGGCAGGGTGGGGGGGCGATAAAGAAAACGGGGAAAACCCAGAGCTCTGAGGGACAGAGCCGAGGAGGGCGATGGAGAGCAGGGGGTGAGGTGAGCAGGTAGAGAGGGGACCCCCAAGCCGAGACCAATCCCAGGGCCACAGGCTGGGGGAGGGACCGGGGGCTGAAATGAAACCAAGGGCACAAATGATACCTAGGCATGTCCGAATCAAGAAACTGCCTGCAAGACACAAACAATCACAGGTTAGTGAGGGCAGCGGGCGGGGCAGGCGGCGTGCAGGGAAGCCCGCAAAGCTTGGGGCCTTTGAGCAGGAGGAGGCTGAGGCTGTGGCAAAGCGCACGGGCGGTCCAAGCCCAAGCCAGGCCTGGGGGTCTCTGAACCTCAGAGTACCTCGGGGAAGAAGGGCCTTCCCGCTCACCCTCAGAGCAGCCCAGCCCATCAGTGGGCTTGGAAGACCAAGGCCATGGTCCAGGAAGAGACAGGCCCTGGGGGCGTGCCCGCTGGCCTGGCTGGCCAAGCCTTGGCATGTCACCAGCCTGGGGTCTCCAGCTGAGGATGGTCCCAGATTGTCCCGGGGCAGGCTGGGGCCAAGCGAGGGCCAGAGCAGCTAAGGGAAGGCCTGGCAGGTGGGCCCACCATCCTTGGACCAGGGCCTTGACCTCAGGCACAGGGCCAACTGACCCCAGCACTGCCGGTGCCGGCCTCACTTTCCACAGCCCCAGGGAGCATGGCCAAAGCCCGCCAGCGATGGGGCCTTGGGCCTCCAGGTACCTGGGGAACCTGTTTGGCCAAAGCCTGCTGACCAAGGGTCCAGCCAGGAGCTGTGGTCTCTAACCTACCCTGGGACTTAGCCCAGGGCCAAGGTCTGCAGGGGCCCCCAGAAGCATGGCTGGCCAAGGACGGGAAAACCCAGAGACACAGTCCTCTATGCTGGGACAGCGCAGAGAGGGAGGCACCCACCCACCTCCTTCTCTTGCATCCCATTCCTTCTGCCCCAAGGATCTAGGGATTGCTGGGACGCCAGAAGGGTCAGAGGTTGTGGGGTGTGGGGGTCATCCCCCAGGTCCAGAACCATCAATAGGAGGGGAAGACAGACCCCTCCCCAGGGCCCACCCTTCCCTGCAGGGTCCCACACCCCCACGGCCCAGGCTCAGTGGCCCATACCCCTGCACGTAGCACTGTGCTGTGGCGCTGGCTTGGCTTTCTCTGCCCATCCCCAGGAGCGCATTTCCACGGCACGAGGCTGCCCTCTGCCACACTTTCCCCTCCCCAGGTGTGAACCCAGCACGCTGGCCCTGAGGCCACCTCCACAGGAGAACACGCTGACTCCTCCCTCCTCTGGACATGGTAAAGGGGGAGTTCCTTCTGGAGGGTTCTGGGGCAGGGCAGGAGCCGGAGCCACACCTGCCCATGGGGCTCTCTGACCCCACCTCCCACCCCCCACCGTCTGCCAGAGCTGATGATGGTTCACAGCCCACTGCCCAGGAGTCAGAACAGGTGGTGACTCCCCCAGGACCCTTTGTGTTCCTGGATCCCAGCTCGGCTGGAGTGGTCCACCCCAGCCCTCCCCTGGGGGGTCCCCACCCACACCTCCCCTTGCACACACCAGCCTGCGAAGGTAGTTTTCCTGCAGATGCAGCCACAGGACCCATGGAGACACCCACAGCTCGAGCTCTGAGAGCCAGCTCAGGCAGACTGGGGGCTCTGGAGCACCCTCCCCTCACCAGACCCTAGAAGCAGCATCTCAGATGCAGCCAAGCCCACCCACATCCCCGTCACCCCCAGAGGGCAGCTCTGGGCAGTTGTGAGCTCCTGCCCCCAGGCAGCCCCCCGCCACCCAGCCATGCCAGCCTGCCAGCAAAGCCCAACAGGGCAGGTGTGACAGCTTCTGCCGAGGGCACCCCTGGGGGCTTGCACTCACTTGTCCTGACCCAGATGCTTGCCAAGTTGGACTTCCCAGGCCACAAGGACCTCGGCTATCACCAGGGAGACTGGCAAGGGCAGCCCACTGACAAGGAGCATTTGCCAGGCAGTGCCCAGCAGGCATGCCCCTACCCCAGGCTGTGGACCACAGATCCGTGAACCCCTGCACCACCTCCAGGACCCCCCTCAACAGGATCCCTGCCGGAGGCCACAGACCCAGCCATAGCAGTGTGTTCAGCATGCTTGCCCACTGCCCCACTCTGCCCCCTCCAGTGAAATGCCCCAGGCAGGACCCCACTCATCTACCCACAACTCCCACGCAGCGCCCGTGCCAGGCAACCTGGTGACAGAGTGAATGGGCTAGGTGACTGGCGGTGGGGTACCACGTAGCAAAAGCCCCAGGGACTTCAAGGCCACGAGCTTCCCCTGCCTCCCCCACCCACTGTTCCTTGAGGTATCCAGAAGGATGGCTCAGAAAGCTCTGGACCATGCATGTCCTTTGTGGCTGGACCCTGCACGGCCAGGTAGGCTGAGGGCGTGGAATGCTGACACACTCAGGTTCTGAACGTGGACCCCTGTGCTCCCTGAGGGGACTCACCGGTCATCCTGGGCTGGGTGGATGTATCCAGATGAGAGGATGTTGAGAGACAGTATGTTTGGGTCAATGAGGGACTCGTCGGTTTCTGGAGTGTTTCGGATGCGACCTATGGCAAAGGCAAGGGCCCGTGTCACTTCCCAGGAGGGTTGGGGGGGGGGGCCTGCCTGGCCAGAGCTTCACAGCCTCCAGGCCACATCAGGGAACTGGCCCCCACATGGCCACAAGGGCACCCGGCCAAAGGCAGTGCCAGGGGCAGACAGGGAGGCCCAGCACCGGCTCTGCCCCACTGTCAAAGCCCTGAGTGTGTTCATTTCTCAGCCATGGTAACACTCTCTCAATTTCTCTACCCTGTGCCCCTCCGACCACCCAGCCTGGAACGCACAGGCCTTACTACCCATTGGCAAAGGCAATCTTAGCAAGGTGAGGAGGAGAAACTATTCCCTCTTCTCTACCCTTGAAAGAAAAGAGAGAGAGGGTGGGAGAAGGAAAACGCTGTGTGCTCTAACTCTCCCGTACGAGGGGCATTTCCAGTGGAGCACCCAGGTGCTGGCACGGCACACAGACAGCCTATGGGAAGGGCCAGCAGCCCTGCCTGGGGCTCCCGCGACCATTCCTCACCCTGCAGTGTTAGTTCACTTGACTGCTCTGCTTCTCTTCAGTAAGCTGGAAAGGAGTCCTGCCCTCTCTGCCCCCATGCATGGAGATAAAATAAAAGCCAGGACTCAGCCAGGATTCTGGGTGGGTCCACACATGCTGGAGCTGCTGCTCGCTGCCTGGAAACTTCTTACGACCCTTGGGTTCTACGAGGAGGCAGGTGCGGTCCTGCAGGCCTGGGGTGGGTGGGCCCGAGGGCAGGATCCCATGGCCCAGCCTCAGCCCTCCTCAGCCCTCCAGAGCGTGTGCTTCAGAGAGGCACTCTGCCCTGCGCACAGTCTGACCAGGCGCTGTGCCTGCCAGGCTGCTGCCCATGGACCTGCTGGGAGGCGTTGCGCCACCTGCTGCACAGGGCTCAGGCCTTGAAGCGGGGCACAGAGCATTCCTGGTCGGGCCTGTCCCAGCAGCCCCACTTGTGACCCTCAATTCTAAGACAGTGACCAGGGCCCAGGTCTCTGCAGGGGGCCACCTTGCTGGCTTTGGGGAGCCAGGCCCCATTCCCAGGATTCCACCCTTCTCTCTGCCCCTATGCCACCTCCCTTTTTGAAAATGTAAACTGGAGTACTTGTAGGGGGTGGGGGTGGAACGGGGGTGCTATTTAAAGGCTTTGGGGGGATGCTGGCATGAATGCCGCAGCCCCGCTTCCAGGGTCGTGGTTTGGGCTCTGCCTCTTGGGGCTTCATAAACCAGGCAATCTGTGAGGGCTGCCTCTGCCTGCCCAGGCTCTGGGTGGAGCATGGGGGTGGCAAGGCCCCACCCGAGGCAGCCTCCCTACCCGCGCTGTGTGGATCTGTGAGCCAGCTGGGTATTTGCTCAATCTTCCTTCAGTTGATTCACTCATTTTAGACTTGCCTTGACACCACCTGAAATGAGGGTTTGTGACCTTGCTCTACCCCTTTTCCAATCTGTGTGAAAATGGATACGCCTAAAATAAAAGCACCTGCCCTGGGGTCTCGGAACCACCCTGCCCACAGTCCTGAACTTTGGGGCACAGGACAACGGGTCCCGTGGTCACATCCCTGCTACTGAACCCTCAGACCCAGCTCTGCAAAACCCAAGGACACCACCCTTGAGCTGCTGCCTGCCTGGCCATAGAAACGTCCAGGGTGAGGCTTCCAGAGGGATCCATTAGCTCTGCGGCAGGGTGGGGTAGGAGTGGCCTCATGCTGAATACCCATTGGGATGGACGGTTGTTTGTATCCTTGAATGAAAACTGGGAAGGCAAATTCTCCACAGCCTGGCAAAGGAAGTATTTCTAGTAGGCCAAAGAGTCCAGTGTGAAGTTGTGGAAGTGTCTAAGATCCTTGGTGACTGCTTCCGGATGACGCAGTCCTGACCCCCAGGACCTCAGGGTGTGACCTGATCTGGAAATAGGGTCTTGGCAGTTGTCATTCGTTGACATGAGGTCAAACTTGAGTAGGGGGGCCGCAGCTAAGTCCTTATAAGAGGCCACATCTATAAGCCACAGAGCATCAGAGATTCTCCACAAACCAGAAGCTAGAAGAGGCAAGGAAGGATTCTCCCCTACAGGTTTCAGAGGGCACTCAGCCACCTGTCAGCACCCTTATGCCTCCAGGACCGTGAGAGGGGAAGTTCCTGTTGTTTCACACTCCTGGTTAGTGGTGCTTCATTATAGCAGCCCTAGCAAGCTAAGACAGGGATGAAATAGAAATTTGGAATCACCCCCCAGGTCCAAGCTATCCTATACAGGCAAGGGAGTGAGGCACAGCGAGGTTAAGTGACGCAGCCAAAGTCACACAGCAACAGGGGAAGCGTTCTGGTTACAACACAGGCCTCTGGCCTGGGGGGCTCCCTTTCTCCCACCAACCTAGCCCCGCCCCCAGGGTGGCCCCCACCGGCCTCACTCACCCACCACCAGCTCACGCACTTCCTTCCAGCGGATGTGGCTGCCTGTCTCGTGCAGCAGAGTCACGGTTATCCGTCTCTGGATGCCCTGGAGGGACAGACCAGGACAGGGGACATAGTCGGCTGGCCTGGGCACCACAGGAGGAGGGGCCACAAGGAAGGCAGGGCAGAGAGGACTTCCCACCTGGTGGAGCAGAAAGGTACCCATGCATGGCATCCCGCCTCGGTGGTCCACAACAGCGGGGATGTAACTGGAAAAGAGGGAGATACGTGAGGACCCCCTCTCTGCCCCAAGGGGCCAGGGAGGCCAGAAAAGCAGCTGTTCCCTCTGGTGAAGACGGGGCGGCCCAGTCCATGGAGCCAGAGTCCTCTGGGTGAGGAAACCAGCATACAGCACCTCCCGGTCCCCAGAGCCCTAGATCCTCAGGGCCCCGCCCTCCCTGGTGGGTGCCCCAGGCATGCGGACGCACTCGCCGTTGGCCTCCAGCTCGCAGATCTCGAAGTAAACCAGCAGGTCGTACTTGCAGTGGCAGGGCCCCGGGCAGGGCCGCGTCAGCGTGCTGAGCTTGGTGGCGGGCACTGGGAAGTGACGGGAGAGAGGCACTCATGGGGGTCCTGTCCCTCGTGTGCCAAGGATACACTCAGGGCAACTCAAAGACAACAAAGAAAAGCACCTGGCAGACCCCCACCCCAAGCCCAGGATCTGCCCCACTCTGGGTGCACTCGGGCCTCAGCAACCACACACTGGCCCCGGAAGCAGGTGGGGCTGCTCACTTCTCCATGCCCAGGTGGGAGGAGCACATGGCCACACACACCTGGCCATGGGCCTTGAAGACTGGGCCGGGGATGAGACCCTAGAGAACGAGCAGGGCAGCAGGAGCCATGCTTGCTGAGACCCCACAGCCCTCCAGGACCCCTCTGTTATACAGCACTTTGCCACAGCCTACTGCACCAGTCCAAGCACCCTGCCGCAGCTTGGGTAAGCCCTGGCCCTCAGCTCCCACTGGCCTTTCACTCATGTCCAGCTCCTGACAAATAGGCTCTGTGCCTCAGTGTGCCCTTTGCCCACCTCTGCCCACAACCCTTTCCTCTGGGACCATCACAAAAGCCACAAGTCCCTTCTCAGCCCCATTGCTTCACCTCTAAATGTGGATCTAAGTGTCTCCTTTGAGGTTGCAGGGAGGACAGAATGGCCCAGGAAACAGCCATGGCCAGTCCTAAGGCCCCTGCATAAACCAGGGCTAACTCCACAAACAGGTCAGCAGGCCTGGGGGTGTCTTTTCAGGGCACCCTAAGAGCGCTGAACCCAACTCACAGAGATTCAGAGGGTGGGCATGCAAAGGCCTTTGCAGGACCTGACCCTTGTGGGCGCTGGTGCCAGGGGCGATGGTCCCCACCTCAAGGTGGGTTCCCAGACTGTGAGAGGTCTCACCCACACTGCCCGGCCCTGGTTCCAACTCCCTCCAACCTTCCAGCTGTACCCCTGAGGTTAGGCTTTGGTCTCAACAGCAGGAAAAAGCCCTACAAACCTTTTAACTAAAATCCAACCATCTCAAGAGCTCTTCTGCCACCCACCTGCTCCTGGAGGCAGGGGCTCCGGGTTCCAGGTAAGGGCCCCAAGTGCCAAAGTAAGGGGACCTCATCCTCCAGATCATATACTCATCCCAGCCTGAGCTCCCCAGGAACAGGCTTTCCAGACTGCTCTTCACCCCAGAACCCCATCCATCCTTTGAGCTTCAGTTCAGGCGGCCCCAGGGTCTCCTTGAAGCCCCAGTCCCTCATTGCTTTCCTCCCTTAGCTCCCACACCTCCCATCTGCCCCAGGTAAGCCTGTGGGGGCAGGGCAGGGACTACCTGCCTGTTGCTCTGCTGCTCTGCAAATGCAGGTGTCCCTGGGCCTTCACTCTGTGCCCGTGATCCACAATGGAGCCCCACCCCATGGGGACCCTGAGGCCCAGTAAGAGCAGATGGCCCCAAGAGCCTGGGAGAGCACAGACCCTCTGCAAGGACGGAGCTCAGCTGGGAGGCCCCCCTCACCAGCACATCCAATATGTGCACCTCACTCCCTGAGGGAGTGAGGAGAGCCCTGCCTACCTGGCTTCGACAGTGGCATGACCCGTGGGAAATGGCGGCGTGAGGGCCTCAGGGGGCTGCAGAAAGACAGGGCCAGTGTGAGGACCCTGGGCCGGAGTGGGGAACCAAGGGCAGGGGCTGGCAGAGGGGGATCAGTGGTACTGCTGGCCCCAAGCCCGTGCCTGCCTACCCCTTTCCCTCCCACAGGCCCTGTTCCAGGTCCTCCACGAGCTCAGATGGAGTTGGAGGGACCACCTGGAGCCCCGCCAGGCAGGCAGCACTGGTAAGGTCAGGCTCTGGCCGTCAGTGCAGCGGCTCCCAGGAGCAAGCCTCCCAGAGTGCTCCTGAGGGCAGGAGAGGCCTTGGGGGCCAAACGCCAAGACCAGTGCCTCCCATGGCTTTCTTTCCCCAACACCCAGATGTCCTGCTTAGCTCTGGGTCCTGCACGACAGCTGGCAAGGGCGATGCAGGTGGCAACAGAGGACCCCACCACCCCTGACAGCCATCTGCAATCTCCTGGCACTCTTGGTGGTAGGAGACACAGAGCCACATCCTCAGCATCCCCCAGGACGTTGCATGGAATGAGGGAGATGGACAGAAGTGCCCTCACTGTCTGGGATGCTAAGGACTCTGGGAGGTGGACCAGCTGGGCCCCTCTGGTGGAGTTCCTGACAGGCACCAGAAGACGTGAGCACCCCCTCTAGCCTAGCACACAGCTTCTCTCCACCCCAGGACACCACCCACACCCAGTTATGACAGCCATGCTCTTTAAGACACCCCCTTCTCAGTCCTGGAGGCATGTCTCTAGACTCGCCCTGAGTCCTGCTGACCTCAGGCACTCAGCAACCCTGGATGGAGGCAGGCATTGGGAAGGAGGCCTGCCTAGGGTGGCTGGCTTTGCTGGCTGGGAGGTGGAGAGGGCCCATGCCCGGAGGGTGGCAGAGGGCTGGATAAGAGGTCTGTGAAGGGGCTCCTGACCCCCACAACCTGAGGACGTCCTTGCAGAGGGGTGGAAACGGATGCTGCTGGTAGTGGCCGAAGACCTCAAACACAATAGGCTGGCTCTTGATGTACTCAACGAAGGACTTGGTCACCTCCACTGCGATCTGTCAGCGGGGTCAGGAGGGGAGAGTCACAGAGGTTAAGCTCTCTGCTTCAAGAAGAGCCGAGCACACCAGGCCCAGAGCGGAGAACCCCGGCTGGGCCTGGACCTCTGCCCATGACAGGGCCCACGCTCCCAGCCCCGCCTCTCCCCCAGCACACACCCAGGGGACAGACCACCAATGGGCGACGTTGGGCTCTCTCCCCAGGACAGATGGGGCTGAGCCATGGGGCTTGAATGCCCTTTCGGAACATAGAGCTCAAGAAGGTGACAAAGCGTGGGGGGTGGGGGCTCTGTGGTCTGGACTGACCCTCCTTGGGCCCCTCCTGCTCACCAAGAGTTATGGGTTGAATTGCGTCCCCCCACAATTAATAAACCAAAGCCCTAACCTCCCAAGGATCAGGGTGGCCAGTGTGCAAGCCCAGGCACAGGCCACGTGGCAGCTCAGGCTGGAATCTGCACTCCATGTGGGCCCTCGAGGCCTCACCCCCGGCAGCTTTCACTATGGCTAAGTGAAGCACACCTCCCCCACTGCCTCAGCAGCCCATTCTCCCGACTCAAAGAGCTGTTCCACCTGACAGCCTACCTGGAGACCCTCCCCGGCCCAGAGCTCTCCTGACCTCTCTGAACTATGCCCAGGCATCCTGTGCCCTCCGTATGTCCTGCCTGCCTCTTCCCCAGCACCAGGCACCCCAGACACGACAACCACATCTGCCCAAGGCTCACTGCAGGGAGCTCTCAGGGGGCTTCTCCAGCCACCACCTCCAGTCTTAAACCTACCATGGCCCCCACATGCCCCACCTGGCACCTGAGGTCCTGTGTCCACACACCTGGGCAGCACCCAGCACACAGCTGGTGCTCAGAGGAGGGAGGAGGGGTGGAGAATGGCTGGGGCTCGGCTCAGTGTCAGGGCGGCCACACGAGGCCAGAGCCCTGGAGGGCCCTGCCAGCGGGGGTCTGGGGCTCTGAGGACATACGTTTTGGACGTGGTAGAAGCCGAGTGGGGGACCCCGCCCTGTGTTCTTCAGGGGCTCTGTGGAGAAGGCCTCGTCGTGGCGGTGGATGAAGCTGCAAAGTAGCAGGAGATGCTTGGCTGGGCGCAGGGGACTTGGTACGGGACCCAAGGCCTCGTGGGGTCACCAGGGTGAGCAGACCCAAAGCAAGTGGTACTCTGCTAA
Organism: Smutsia gigantea; assembly: GCA_032199065.1. NCBI lineage: Eukaryota > Metazoa > Chordata > Mammalia > Pholidota > Manidae > Smutsia > Smutsia gigantea. The sequence goes on along the minus strand of JAVSCE010005428.1, from coordinate 445,121 downwards.
GAGCCCACCCGCCCATACAAGCCAGCCCAGGCGCCGGGGCTCACTTGAACTGGCAGAAGATGTCGGCATATTCTGCAGAGATGCTGGATGCTTGCAGGACGGTCACGCGGAAGGTGAAGATGCTGCCCAGGTGCAGGTGGTCCAGGGTGACACCCAGGGGCCCGTCTGGGGCACCTTTCTCAGGGCTGTCTGGGAGAAGGTCTTCCGGAGGCACAGCTGCTGGGAGCCAAGGGCAGAGCAACGTGGTGGGACCTGAGGGGCTGGAGCCCGGGCTCAGGCAGGGGGCCCGCTGAAGTCTCCTCAAGCCCCCATAGGAGGCTGGGCAAGGGGGAAGGGGCCTGGTCGGTCCCGCCTGTGCTGGACTGAGAGGTGGCGGGCCCCCCAGGCTGCAGGGAAGGGGTGCCTGCCCATGCCCCACGCCCTGCACCCCGAGGTCTACCCGAGCAGGTGTTGTACCTGAGCAGGTGTTGTTGTTGACCTCGTCGGCTGAGGGCCCTGTGTCTGTGCCCTGGCCCTGGCCTTCCACGATGCGCAGCTCCTCCTGGGAAGTCCCTGAGCGGGACATCCCCACCATGGGGCAGGACTCGGACTGGAACTGTGTGGCAGGGGGACAGAGTTGAGGCAGCCAGCCTGGGTGGGCCACAGCAGCCTGTCGAGGACCCAGAGTCGGTGGGGCCTTCAGAGAGCTAGCTCCAGACCCAGCCCCACTTGGCGGGCACCAGCCGCCCAGGCCCGTTTCCCACGCTGTCCCAGCCTGCGCTGCCTCTGTGCTGGGAAAGGGGGACCAGCCAATGGTCTTCCATTCTGCAAGCACCCAGCCAGGGTGTCACCCTCGGCTCCTCCCATGCTGGCCACCAGGGGCGCACACTGCCTCCTGTACCCCTCTGCGCACCCCAAGCTTTCTGCCTGACCTTTGCCCCTCCTGTGCATCTGCACCACTGACAACCCCCTCTGAGAGGGACAGTGTCGGAGGCAGAGGTTCAGGGTTGGGTGACAGGCGGCTGGGTTCAGGGGGGCAGGGAAAGAGCCTAAGGAGAGAGGGAAGGAGCCACTCGGCCTGGCAGCTAAGTGGCTCTGGCTGGGGGCACCAAGCAGGACCCTCGCCCTCCCCTCTCTAGCCTGACAGTGGAAAGGGGAGCCCAGGTGGAAGGCATGGTCTCTTCATTGAGGCCTGGAGGGGGCAGCACCCTGTCTTCTGGTGCCACAGCAGGTCACCCAGCACCTGCTGTTGGGACTGTGACGAGGGCTCTCTAAACGCTTATGAGCTCACTGGGATGTCGGGGTTCGGGGACTACAAAGCCAGTGGTGGAAGTAGAGTCCTGCAGGGACCCCCAGGACAGTGAGCATGACAGAAGGGGCACCAGGGGTGTAGCGTCCTTGTGGCTGTTCCCAGAACAGACCTGCTGTGCTCCTGCCTGAGGCCGAGGCCTATGATGGGGGAGGCGGCTGGACACAGTGGGCCAGGGCAAGCAGGACAATGAGGAATGGGGACAGGCCAGGAGGCCAGGGGCTTGGGAAGACAGAAAGCCACCGCAGGAGGCCCAGGGTGGTCAGCCAGGTGGAGGGGGCCAGGACCCTGCCATGCAGCCGGCCCTGCAGACTGGGTTGGAGACATGTGGGTTGGTACTAGATGGCTGGACTGACTCTCACATGTTACCTTTTCAAAATGCTGGTCATCAAAGGAGATTTTGGCAGTTCCTGACTGGCGGACACCAGAGCCATAATCAGGGGCCTCTTCATCGGCTGAAACAGGAACGGAGCGGGCAGTCAGGGCCCAGCTTGCCCCCCGGGCGGTGTGACAGCACCAGGCTAAGGCCAGTGGGGGAGGGCTTGGGAGCCAGGACGTGCTCCCACCCGCACAGGGAAGCCCGACACAGCCAGCTGGGCTTGGGAACAAGCAGGGCGCCATCCCAGGCATCCTGACGTCAGCCCACACTGCCCCAGGCCCAGACGCAGCCACATCCTCCCCACGGCTGCTCTGATGGGCACAGACTCCACATTTCAAAGCCTAACTTATGACTTCTGCCCCTCTCTCCTCATCCTGCACCCCCCAGACCCAGATCTCCAGCAGAACCAGGGTCCTCCAGAGCCTCTCTCACCGTACCACACCTGTTGTTGGGCCACCAGCGCTGGCCATCTGGGGGCTCACTGCCCCCGAGGAGCCCTCCCAGCCCCAAGGCCCACTCCCCACACGTGCCACACACCAGGCTTCACAGGGTTCTCTGGTTTCTCACAGTGCTTGGGGCACCGGACCCTTTTCCTCTTGCCTAGAGGACCTCCAGACCTGGTTCCTTCAGCCTCCCTGAACCCCAACTCCAGCCATCTGACTAGATACCACCCTGGGAGGCCTTGCAGACCCCCGGAGGCTCCAACCCTCCGTTCCAGTGCCCAGGGGCCCACTGACACTGCCATGCTCTGTCACGCCATCACCCAGGGCCTGTGCACCGCAGGGCTCGGTGCTAAATCAGATAAGGTCTCCAGGCCGGGGAAAGTGCAGTGTGACTTGTTACCACTGAGGAACCACTAAGTTCCTCTCCTCACCATAGCCACTAGCCAGGGCATGTCAGGCTTAAAGGCAGGCTGTGGCTGGCGCAGCCAGGAGCCCAGCTGGCAAGGGTGGAGAGCGAGTAGGCAGCAGGTGTGCCCACCTCTGCAGAGAGGGGCTCCCGTCGCTACACCCACACTGGAGGGACGGTGTCATCAAGAACGGCCAATGCCAGGGGGACCAAGGGCTCAGAAGGAAGGGGCACTGAAGAATTGGTGGCGGCTCTGAGGGCTGCTGAGGGGGGTCGGGAGACAGGGGCTAGGGCCTGTGGGCGTGTCCTGGGGCTTGGAGATGGCAGTGGAGGGGTGAGCAGGAGAGCACTGCACCACACCAAGTGGTCAGGAGCCAGGTGGTCTCTGGGTCCACCTGGGCCTGCCTGATGGGAGGCAGGGGCCGTGATCCGGACTGAGCTCCGCCTGCCCAGCCCTGGGGGGCCCTGTCTGACCTCTGCTTCTGGGAGAGTCCAGGAGGCCAGAGCTAGATGCTGGGCAGCAGAGGCCTCTCCCTCAACCCCCACCTAGCCACCTGCACCTGGCGCCAGCAGAGTCGGTCCTGACCTCCCTGCCCGCCGGGCCTTGTGTGCGAAGGCAGAGCCACGGGCCCCCCAGCACGCACCTGAGGTGGCCTGGACAGCCACACGGAGGAAGCCCTTCACCTCGCCCTTCTCGCTGACGATGGCCACACGGTGCACCAGGGGCACCGGGTACAGCAGGTTGCTCAGGTACACGAAGGCCCTGGGGAGAAGCAGAGGCGAGGGCAGGGTCACCCCAGCATGTGCTGAGTGGCGGCATGGCCTGGGCTCAGGACACGACACTGCGGAGCAGAGCAAAGCGCAGGCAGGTGGCAGGGAGGGGAGGGTCCAGGGCACAGAGGAGACAGGAGGCGGAGCAACAGAGGCAGAGGCATATGCTGTGGGAGCAGAGGCAGTGAGCGGGGCGGAGAGGGCAAAGCCTGCGGGCCGTACCAGCCGAGGGAACAGAGGAGCTGAGGGAGGTTCAGCCTGCTTCAAGGAGGAGGAGGACAGGACCCGGTCACACTGAGCTAAGACCCTCAAGCACTTCCCTAGAGGGCTTGGACGGCAGGGTTTCCTGCAGAGCCCTTTCTGGGGGACGGCAGGCAGGGGCTCCTCAGCGTCAGCCCCCCAAGACGCGGCACCACCCCCAGCCAGTGCCCAGCAACGCTGGCTGACGGAAGCCCTGAGGACAGCCCAGGCCCACAGCGCTGCCTGGTAGGCCCCCACAGCCCTCCCTGTCCAGGGCAGCTTAGCTACACATGCAGCTACTGCCAGACAGGCAGGCAGAGGCCGTGTCATGGGTGGCTGCTGCATTCCGAGCTGGCCAGCGTGCAGGGTAGCACGGGCAGCAAAAACAGAGACGACCCCCGGAAGACCCTGTGCCACTCAGCCCGGTGGGCAGGATGAGCTGGACTCAAACGTCCCGCCCCTACCTCACCCGCCCGGTCCTGGTGAGAGCCTGCAGCCTACTCAGGCTGCCTCCTCCCGGCCCTGCCCCACGGTGCAGAGCTGACTGGCAGCTCCTGCTCCACCCAGAGGCGGGACAGCAACAGCTGTGAGCGACAGGGGAGCTGGGGGCTGGCGGTCGGGGGCATGAGCAGGATCAGGCACAGGAGGGTGGAAGGTGTGGGGAGGCAGTGCCGACAGTGGGGTGAGGGAGCCTGGCACCTCAGCAGGGACACCTGACAAGGGGCAGGCAGAGGCGAGCAGCAGTGGGACGGAGGGTGGAGGGAAGGTGTCTAAGTCTCCTGGCCAGGCAGGTGCTGGAGCCCAGGTGCATGGTCAAGGGCAGAGCTGGAGGATCGGGAGGAGAGGCTGAGCCGCTGGGCCTTGCGCCCCCACTGGCTCCAGGACACCCAGCTCCAGATGCCCCTGTGAGCACAGTGCTCTCCAGCAGGCTCCTGAGCGGGTGCCACCCCCACTAGCTGCCCCAGCAAGAAGGTCAGGAACCCAAGCACCACGCTGGCTCCCGTCAGCCCCTCAGCTCTCCCAAAGAGCTTCTCTGCAGTCCTTTGTCCTCAATCCCCACAGGGCACCCTCCTGCTCCCCCAAGCACTCCACAGAAACCAGAGGGCGCTTTCAGTCCCGATCAGACCCCTATATGTCCTCAGTGATGTCCAAGCCTGCTGCCTGGCGCCTGCTGGCTCGGTCCTTGGCACCCTCTGCCCCACCACTGTGCTGCAGGCTCCTCACTGCTGCTCCTGGCCACCCACCACGCCATCCACTCGCCTTCCTCTGCTGTCTCTGTCCCGACCTTCCAACTGGTCCTTCTGTTGACTGTTCTTGCTTTCTAGGCAACCCCAGGCCCATACAGAGGGAAGGGGCACACTGCCTCAAGGGGACCGAGCGTCACCCTGGGCCCCCTTCCTGGGGCAGGGGAAGCCCCCAGCCGCTTCCCAGACCCCCTCTTTTCCTTGGCACAGTGCCCTCCGAGAACGCCCCAGAGGCTTTCCCCAGGGCCCTTCCCTCTGGGCACTCACTGGAGGCAGCGTAGACGGATCCCTGCCTGACTGGGGCAGGGGTAAGGGGTTGGACTCGGCTGCCCCTGACCACCCAAGGTGAAAACAGCTCTGGCCCCGGTCACAAAAGGAAGCACTCTCTGGCCGAAGTCCAAAGAATGGAAGCCTATTGCTGCAGCCACACTGGGGACCCAGTGGGCAGAGACCTGACCCACCTTGGTGGGGGCAGCGGTAGTCTTCCCACCTGGGCACCTGGGCTCCCAACCAAGAACCTGTGCTTGGCTGGGATGGGTGAGGGGGCTGCCCACACACAAAGCTGTGTGGTCCAGGAGGGGAAACAAGGGAGCTCAGGACTCAGGCTGCACATGCAGCCCTGACCCTCCATTGGGCCCCCACAAGGCTTAGGGGGTAATTCCGCAGGGGGTGGCTATAAGCAAGCAGGACCCTGGGCTCTGGGGCCACCCAGACCACCACTCACAGCACCTCTGAGATGACCCACAAGCCTCAGAGCTCCCCAGAATCCCATTGAGGGGACTGGGGATGGTAAGGGTGGGGGAAGAGTTCACAGGGTCCATGCCCACCCACCTGCAGACTCTACTCCCTTGTCCTCACGAGGGCCAGGCCAGAGTCTGAGACATGCAGAGAGGTGAATGGAGGTGGGGAGGGGCAGGGCCCTTGCAGCTCAGAAGGCGCAGCTGTGGCAGACAGGCCCATCCCAGCTCCCTGCAAGCCTCACTGCTCAACAAGCCCTGTCCAAACCTACGGTGGTCATCCCAAGGGGACTCTCTGCCACATCGCTAGCCCACAGGCTCAGCAACCTGTAGCATTATGCAGATTCCAAGTGCCCACAGATCAGATAGGGGCCAGGACTCTTGTATCCCCAAAGCTCAAATTGAGACTGAAAACTCTGGTGAGGAGATGGTATGAGCCCGCATGCTGAGCTCCCTGGGGCCAGCATGGGGACACTCTTCTCACACCCTGGGTGGCCGACAGGCCACACCTTGTCCATTCTGGAGCCCACTCCCCACGTCTCAGCACCAAAGCTGGGGCTGCCCTCAGCAACAGTTCACTTGGCTGCACCTTTCTCTCCCGAGGGAGCACCAAACCCTGGTGTCTGCAAGCGACGACGACGGCATGCTGGGGCGCTGAGATCGGCCTCACTACCACATCACAGGTAAGGAGCAGGCACAGAGGCATTCAGGAAGTGGCTGGGGCTGTCAGCTAGGGCCTTGCTGGGATCTGAATCCACAAGCTGCCTCCTATCCAGCTCTCAACTGTGTGGACACGAGGCTCCATTGCCAGCCCACTGAATAAATGCAGCTAATTAAGTAGATCAATTTTTTCACCATCTTTCATGATTTCTCATTTCAGAGGGGAAAGAAAACCCAGACGACACTTGTGGCATCAAAAACTACAATGGCCAAGTTCACACAGTCAGTGTATCCTGATGTGCCGCAGACACAGGCCTCCGGGAGCGGTGGACCTGGGGGACCCGTTTGGAGGTCAAGGGTTATACAGTGAAAAAGACACCCAGGGCCCATGACCAAACCCTCCCACATCTTCTCTGAACTATGTAACTCAGCTGTGGGAAAGTACACACTCTGCTGCTCCAGAGGGCGTCCCTGGCACCAGATGCTGCCCCGTCTCTCCTCCCTGCTGCCCCTAATCCCAATGGTGTGGGCACATTCTGGGGAGCAGCAGTCCCCGGGGGCTGCAAGCAGGAGCTGGAAGCCCCCACCCCACAAGCAGACCCTGCCCTGACCCCCAGCACCCTGGATGCGGTGGGAGGGGCTGTGGTGTAGAGGCTATGCCTCCCCTTACTGCCCCCAGATGCCAGAAACAAGCCTACATCAGCACCTGCCACCACAGGGCCAGAACAGCCCAGCCCTGCCCAGAGGGCCCCACCCGCACAAAGGGACTCCCAGACTCATGGGCGAAGATTCAGGCTGAGTGGCCCGGCACCCAGAGGGCACCCAGCTGGGAGCTGAGGGGCGGGCCATGCTAGCCCAGGTGGCACAGGGTGGACAAGGCAGTCCCCTGCCCTCCCTCACCCAGGTCCCCTTCCCTCGGATCCTCCCCCTCAGGCAGTGAGCCCCTCACCCTCCTCTCTGCAGCTCTCCTGTCAACCCACCTACTGAAGGTGGTGGTCCAGGCAGGGAGGGTTCTCAGGAGAACCACAGCCCCTGGCCCACTTGCTCTGCCTGGGCTAGGGCAACCCACATCCTCAGTTCACCTGGCACCCCAGAGCACCAAAGGCAGAGGCCTCCGGGGGGCTGGCCCTGGACTAGGAGGAGGGGCCCTGGGGCCTTGTTCACACAGGCGAACACACCTTGAAGCAGGCTGAAACCCGCCCAGAGAGAGAGGCGGCGGCAGAGGTGGCAGAGCCAGGGCTGAGCGTGGCGGGCGGGGAGGAGGCAGGGCTAACCACGGGACTGCTGAGGTGCAGCACCGCATGCTGGGGCCAGGAGAGCCTTTCCAAAGGGAGACCAAAGTGGGCGCCCCCAATTTGCTCAAGCTTTGGAGAGCGCCAGCGGCTGCCAGAGGATGAAAGGGAGCCAAAGGCAGGGTCCTCCTCAGGGCCAGGGCCTGCACAGCCGCTGCACGGGAGAAGCCAACTCTTGCCAGACCAAAAGATCAGATGTTTCCAGACGAGGCCCTTTACTGGCCGCCCACCGCCGTCTGGGGCCCGCCTCTCCTGGAGGACTTTGGTTTGGTAACATCTCAGGTCCACAGAGGGGAACAAGTGTTGGAAGGACCCAGCTCTTTCCGGCTGAGACTGCAGAGCCCACACCCATTCCTCCTGGTGTCCTCACTCCCCTGCGTGCTGACCCCAAGCCAGCCTGACGCCTGAGCCACCCACAGGCCCAGCAGGCCAGTGGGCCTGGCCCTGGGGCTACACCTCTCTCTCAGGCTCAGCAAAGTAGGAAGCCCAGACTGGGGCATCTTGGAGGGGGAGAGCCCTGAGTTTTGGACCCTTAGGCCAGCACAAAACACACATGGAAAACTAATCAGAAAAAACCATGACATGTACCCACAGGAACCTGCTTCCTTCCAGGAGGAACCAGTGGGGCTTTCACTCCATCATGTGCACCCTGGGGCTCCCAGGGAAACCCCATTTCTGGGCCAGTCTCATCCCTCAGTATTAGTGCACCAAGGTCACGACTTCCAAACACCATCGGCCCCGCACAAGTGTGACCTCAAACTCCATGAGATTGCTCTTGCAACTAGCTTACAGCTTTCTGTATGCATCAGACATGTAAATTCAGTTGTCTAGTGAATCAAATTTCCTATTCCTACAGCTAGGTTTTCTAGAGTTTTCCTTTGCCTGTCTTGCTTCCATTCCACGATCATAAAAAATGTGAATGGCAGCTGTATTTGCCCAATCTGCCCGTAGGACACACTGGGTCTGGGCTTCCCCAGGGCCTGCACCTCCACACTGTGGTCTCTCCCATCCACCTAGGAAACATAGCCACCAGCCCTCCCTGCAAAGGGCACTTCCCATGAAGGCATGGGCCCCGTGTGCCTGTACTGCACCATGATGGCCTGAGAAGTGAGGAGGAATGAAGTGCCCTCACCTTCAGACAGACAGGCTTGGAGAGGTAGGGCCTGCCTGGCTCCCTGCTGCAGAGGGAGGCCCTCCGCCCTGAACGCCAGCTCTCCTTCCCTGCCCCAGAGGGGGAGGCCTGCTCTTTCTCCCACAGAGAGGGGAGGAGGCTGAGAGCAGCCGGGACCCTCCACCTCTTTTGGAGAACAGCAGAGGGAGGTGAAGCTGCCTCCTCTGGTGGTGGGGACAAAGATGCAGGCCCCCACCCTCCCAGTGTTGCCTGCAGGCCCTGCCTGGACTGCTGGGGCTCTGGTGCCTCTCTGCGCAAACCGGGGGGCCGTGCTCAGGCCCACACAGCTCCCTAAGTGGGTGCCCTGCTGGGTGCACTCCAGGAGGGCTGGGAGCCCTTGCGCTCCCTCACCCCCTCTCCTGGGGAGCCCTGCCCCAAGGCCAGCCTTGGCTGGGGCGCGAAGCTGCCCGGCACATGGTTGTCATGCCCTGACAGCGGTCAAACTGTGCCCGCAGCAGTGCTCCTGCGCAAAAGAGCTGGTTCCTTCCCAGCATGCCGTCCTTGACCTCACCAACCTTCCTACTAAACTGAACAGGGGGGGCCGGTCGTAAAACGGGTCCCGGCCGTCGCACAGCCCGTGCTCCGGAAAGACGTCGTCCTCCAGGTCCTCCTCCTCCTCCTCCTCCTCCTCCTCCTCCTCCTCCTCCTCCTCCTCCTCCCCCACGCTCTGCTCCTCGGCAGGCTCGGTGGCGTCGGAGTCGGGGCTCGAGAAGGTGGGGGAGGGGGTGAGAGCAGCCATGCGCTCGCTCATGCATGTGTTGAGAAGAGGGTAGCTGTTGCAGCCAGAGATGACTGAACTGAGGTTAGTGCGACAAGACAGAGAGAAGTTAACACCAGCTGCTCGCAGGGGGCGGGAGCTTCTGTTTAAAACCAACACCAAACACATAGACCACCAGGAATGCTGCTTCGAAAGATAAGAGAACCAAAGTGCACCCTTCCCTGGGCTTGGAAAGAAGCTGCATGTGTGGTCAGTGGACGGCTTCAGAAGGCACGGCAGGTGTGGCCCTGCCCAGGGGCGGCTGAGGCCTGGTGAGGACCTGGTGAGCGTGGCCGTGCTGCAGCCTTGGGGTGCCACATCCCATGGGGTGCAGGGCGCAGACCCCAGGCTGGGGCAGCATGGCAAGGGCTCATGGGACTCTGGGGCCTGGGAGGGGCCTGGTCTGCCTCTCTGCTCACACATGCATGGCTGCCAGGTAACCCAGAAGCCTGACTAAGACACACGTTCATTCACACACTTGTGAGTGGCAATGCTGAGACCACCTCCCCATTTCCGCTAATAGGGCCCACTGGTGTATGGGGAGGAATGGCTGGGGGGACCTCAGACCGAGGACAGAGAAGGGGGGAAAGGGCATTTGCTGTTCCCCCTTCATGTCATGCCAGGGCTGATTCGGGGGGGTCCTGGGGGGGAGAAGGGCCACTCCCTGCCCCCATCCCATGGCCTACTTCCCTGCTCCCTCTCGGCCCAGAAAGAGTGGAAGATGCCTACCTGCCCACCAGCCGGAACCAGGGAAAGCGGTCGTAGAAGGGGTCTCCACCAGTTACCACGTTGTCACAGTCTTCAATGACACTAGAGGGTACCTCAGCTGCCCGGTCATACATCTCCCGCATCAGGTCCAGGCGCTGCCTGCAGGGGCACAGACATCAGCATAAGCCCAGGCTGCACCGACTCTTGGGACAGCGCTCAGCCTGGCCTCAGCCACAGCGCCCTGCCCAGGGTCATCCAAGGCTCAGGGTGGTTCGCTGACAGACCCTCTGTGGTCCCCAAAATTTGTCAACCATGAGCAAGGGACTTCCTGTTAAGCATGAGCGCTCACCACTAATCCTCTCAACCTTGGCCAAGTGACAGCAACATGATTTCAAGTGACAACTAGGGATAGGGCTGGGCCAGTGGTAGGTGGAGAAGGGGAGAGAGAAAAGCCACCAGCAGCCAGAGGGGGAGGCTCAGGACGCGGGCTTCTAGCTTGCCCTGGAAGCTTAAGGAATGAAGGGCAAGTTGGTGATGGGACACAGAAGAGTTTAAAGGTTACCATCCCAGGAAACCAAAAGGTTGAGGAAGAAAGGAAATGCAACCATCTTCCTCTGGGGCTCAGGTGTAACATGAACGATGTAACGGTGGGTATTTGTGCTCCCCGAAGTCAAACTGTAGCCCCCAGGAGGATGGAAGGGGTAGTGAGAGTGGAGCAGGAGTGTGTTTGAATATGTATGTCTGCCTGTGACCTTGTGTGTCTGCCTTGGGTGTGCGTGTGAGCGTGTGTGGATGAACCAGACAAGAAAGGAAGGTGTATGAGTGTGTCCGTGTGTGGGGTTGGGAGGTGTGAGTAGCACTGTGTGTGTATAAAAGTGAGTGTGTATAAAAGTGGAGGCTACAGCTCCCAGTGGAGGCACCCCCTCCGTGTGCACTGAGCTCTGGACGGATGTGGGGCACCGACCTCCCCCTCAGGCCTATATGCTGGCCCAAGAGCTCTGTGGGCCCTGCTGGCCAGGGCCCAGCCCCACTTCCTGGGTAAAGTAAAGCCACATTACACTTTGCCACCACACTGGTAGGAGGGGAATATGGACATTAGAACAAGGCTGGATCCCATTTACTTTTATTTTAAAGAAATTAAAATGAGAAATAGCTGCATGCAAATGGAGGCACCACAAAACCTGTGCCCACCCCTAGGGCCCAGGGAGGGTCACACCCCTGCCCAGCTCAGCTGCCTCCACCACACCTGAGTTTCTCCAGCGTCCAGTAATGGGTGGCCCCGTTCTTCTGGTCCTGGACTTCCACGGCCACGATAGTGCGGGGAAAGGGGCGCGTCTCCCGGTCCTTGGCAGCCTCTGGGGGCAGCAGATCCGGCGGCAGTGGGGAGTAGAGAGTGTCTGTGAGCAGGACGAACTGGAACTGAACCTGTGACAGTACAAAGGGACTGCCTGTCAGCTGCAGTGGGGGCACAGCCTGGGGGCTCCTGCCTACCACCTGGAGATCACAGTGGCACCCCACCGCGGCCACTGAGCCCTCCACTAGCTGCTGGCCTGGAAGCTACACCTGCTGGCCAGCCCACCCTGAGCTCAGTCAGGCCCTGGCCTCTGCGCTGCCCACCTTCTGTGGCCCTGGTCAGGCAGCCACCCCAGAAGCAGAGGGCCCAGTGCCAAGCAGCGCCAAGCCCCGCAGGGAGCCCACCCACCTTCTTCTTGAGCTCCACACTGATGGCATTGGCCTCCTTGAGGAAGATGGCGTTGCCCCACAGCAGGTCCCGCAGGGATGTGAACTGGTACCACTTCCACTTCCGGAAGGCCCACAGTGCCAGCTCGCACTCCCTCTCCGTCCACTGGACTGTGGGATGGGGGCACGTGATCAACACCAAAGGGCCACGTTATCCGACCTGAGCCGGGGTTGGGGCTCTGTTTTCAGGCCCCCAATTTCATACTAACTTTTCTGGGTGCTCAGAAAGAAAACCAGCAGAAAGATATGCCCCCCGGGGGGGGGGGCTTGAAAAGGCTCTGCAGGCCCCAGGGAGGCTGAGTGCTCTCAGTGAGGGCTGCGGGGGAGGCACACAGCCTCACAGCCATGACCCGAGGGAGGGCTGACCCACATGCCCTCTCCCAGCTCACATGCCCTCTGAGCAGGGACGCCAGGAGGGGCCCATCCTCCCAATGAGCCCTCCCCTAAGAATCCCCACCCTAAGGGAAAGAGCCTCATTGGGTAGGCAAGCCCAGACAAGGGGAGGCCAAGGTCACTCAGCATGAAGGTGCTGACCAGCTGACCAGAGGCCAAGCGGCATGTGAGCCCTGAGCCCGACTCCCCCACGTGCTTGGGTCCTGCAGCCCCCCTCAAAGCCTGGGGCAGCATGAGGTCAGCAGTGGGCCACCCGAGCCAGCACACAGAAAACGGCTCCTGAGGAGTGGGGCAGAAGGACCACGTCCCGGGGCACCAGCCCCACACCAGCAGGCAGGGTGGGCAGGTGCAGGATACCTGTGCTACAGGCCTCACGGCACCAACTTCCCCATCGTCCCCATCATCCGGGCTGCTCCTACCAGAGCCTGTATGGGTGTGCGGACCCGTGTGCACACGTTATGTACACACAGTCCCCGAGTCCCCCCTCCATGTGTGCCTCCCAGAGACAAGCAGGGACCCCAGGGCAAAGGTGCCGACCAGCTGGCCTCCAGGGAGTCGTCCGAGGGCTGCCCCTTCTCTGAGACCCTGCCACCTCCACGCCTGCAGAGAGCTGCTCACCTTCGTCCTCCGGCTCCTCCTCCTCGTCGTTTGCCTCGGGGTAGTACCGAGAGTCCATCTGCCTCTGCAGGGCCTCCAGCTTACTCTCATAGTCCTGGGCACAGAAGCAAGGACTGACTCCACGTGGAGATCAGGTGCCCCCAGCCTTCCCATCTGGGCCTCCAGTGTGGGGGTTCCCAGGGTCTGCCCAGCTTAGTGATTCCTGGGGAGCTGAGAGTCGGGCTGGTAAAGTAGGGCTCCAGCCCCAGCATTGGGGCCACCCTCACCAGCCTTTGCTGCTCCAGCAGGTAGGTGGCCTCCTCCCGTTCTCGGCGGTACTGGTCCTCCAGCTCCTGGAGCCTGCAAGGGCGGTGAGGGTGAGTGGTCTGGCCGGTGTGACCGGGGTGGGTGGGGCAGCTGGGGGGGCCCACCTCTGCTCCATCTCCTGCTTCATGTCGATGCCCTGTTTCTCCAGCAGCTCACGCTGGGCGAAGGCCCAGTCCACAGGCTCAGCGGGTGTCTCAGCACATGGCGTGCGCTCGCGCTCCTGCCGCGCCTGTTCAGGGTGGTTGAACCGGAACACGTGGCTCTTTCCCATGATGATTCGGTTTCCTGGGGCACAGAGGCAAGGCTGGTGTGGGACCTGCAGCCTCAGGGTGGCCTCGAGGGTGAGACATGGAAGTGCAGGTGCTTCCTCCAATTGGGGTCCCAGTGTGGTCCACCCAGGGAGGGCCTCAGATCCCAGGAGCCCCGGGCCTGTGGGTCAGTCCTCCCTAGGCCTCCCCTAGTCACCTCAGCTGCTCACATCCCCATAGTCCCTGCCCTGGGCCCAGATTGCAGCTGGGCCCAGGGGCCAGGAGGGAGACCCCAAGGTGAAGCATCCCCTCCCAGCCTGGGCCCTGCCATGAGCCAGCAGTCAGGCCCAGTCCCAAAACAACAGGGGAGAAGGGGACAGCGCTCTGCCACCCCAGCCGCACCTGACCGCAGGATGCTGGGCTCTGTGACTTTTTTGCCGTTAACGTAGGTGTCTGCTCCATCACAGGGCTCCAGGGTCACCACAGCTATAGGACAGGGGTAGGGGGCGGAGAGGACTATGAGGGTTGTCATCCCGGGTGGCCATACCCTTTGCCCACCTGCAGGGCTCAGCGCGCCTGGCCCACCAGGCCTCTCTCCTCCCTGCTAGCTGCGAAGACTGATTTTTGGCCTCAGAGAAGCTGGAAGGGGTTGCTCCCCAGCCAATAGATGAGGAATGTGATGCTAAATAGGAGGCGCATGTCCCCAGGTCAGAGAGCCAGGGGGCTGTGCTGGGCTGACCTCTGAGGCCTGTCAGCATCTCCAGGTGAGCACAGATGGGACTAGCACACCCCTGGTGGTCCTAGAGCCCCTCTGGGCTTTGTGCTCACCAACCCAGAGGAGGACAGGCTTTGGGGAAAGAGAATTCTGGGTAAACCAATGTCCCCAACACTGGCTGAGACCACCATCCCAAGGTGTCACAGCCACACAGTGGGCTTTGGTCACTGGCCTGCCGCCCGGAGCTTGGGGCATGGGGGACACAGCAGGTACCTCCCTAAGAGGGTCATGCCGCAGACAGGTGATGGGATGGGGCTGGCAGGCCAGTGGGAGAAATGGGCAGATGACTGCTCCACAGCCCACAGGAAAGCAGGGTGTCCACTCCGGGATGGGGTTTATTCCCACGGCTCACTGTCCTGCACAATGAACATCCCCAACCACCCCCCATGGGGAGGGAGTCCCTGGGTCCCCCAGCCCAGCCTTCAAGGCACCCTTATCATGGGAACTAACTAGGTGGAGGGGTGGCAAGCCGGCCTGGGGCTGACCCTGTGAGTCTCCCTGAAGCCTGACCGTCAGCACTTGGGGGGCTGGGGGGGCAGGGCTGGGCCCACCTTCACTGCCCCCTCGGGAGTCGCTCCGGAAGACGCAGTGTTCCTCCTTGATGAAGTGCCCACTCAGGACGATGTCCTGCCGCCGCTCCGCATCCTCCCGGCCCACTCTGGGAGACAGGTGTGCCATCAGCACCGGCCCCAACCAGTGCACCCATGACAACACCCACCGGCCCCCTGCCAGGGCCCCCTGCGGCCTCCAAGGACACCCAGCTGGCCTCCTGCAGGAACTGCCTAGGGTGTACATGAGTGGGGCCCAGGGTTACGCCCCAAACCCAGCCTGGAGAGCTTTGAAGCCCAGACTGGCCCACGGGATCACCTCCAGCAGGGAACATGGGCAGGCTACACTCTGGGGGCCTGTGCCCCACCCCTCTGACCCCTACCTGGTGACCCCATCCTTGATGTAGTAGAGGAGGCACTCAGACATCAGTGGGTCTTCATTCAGGTTGACGAGGTGTGGGGTCTGGGGAGACAGGAGGGTAAGCTCTCCAGCGGAGGGCAGGCACCCGGCACTGGCGACCCGCCTGACCTCTCCCCCGAGATGCCAGATCACCACCAGCCCCAGGCCTGTCCTCCCAGGGACACAGTGTGCTCACAGCCTGGCAGATGACAGGAAAGGTGAAGGGAAAGCCTCCCTGAGGAGCAGCCTCTGATGGGGTCCCAGGAGACCTGAGGACACAGCTGCCAGGCAGCAGGCTAGGTGGGGCTCAGCCCAGGCACTCAGCCTGTGCTGGGCCCATGGACGAACAGAGTTCAGGCTTGGTCCTGTGGAGTCCAGGGCACTGGAGTCTGGGCCCATTCCTCTGTGCTAAAGTGGGCTGTGAGGCATGCAGGAGCTAAGGGCTCCAGTGGATCGGTGGGTCAGGAACAATTAGACGCTGGCAGGGAGGAGGGCTCGGGCCCTGGGGCGGAGCAGAGGCTGTGAAGGAAGTCCCTGCTAGCCACCTGGGTTGGACCCCATGCCTGTCCTGTCCACAGGCCTACCAAAGGCGACAGCCTCCCATCAGCTGAGCCCTGCCCCACCTGCCCCCAGCAGGGGCTGGACCCCCCATCTCTGCCTCTGCTGCTCTCACTCCAGGGTTTCTCTGCCCCCAGCACTTCTAGGGCACCCCATTCTGTGTCCCAGGCAAGGGTCCTACAGCATGGTGGAGGCTGGGACAGCTTCCTCAGTTTCCCATCTGGTGCCTTGGGGCAGGCTGCCCCCACCCCAGTGTGTAACTCCCACAATGCCCCACTCACACCCTGGGCAAGTTGTGAAGATGTGGTCATCAGACACTGGGGACGAACCACCCCAACCAACCCCTTCCCCTGAGCAGGACGTCCATCCAGACAGGGCCTGTGCCCACCCTCCCAGCTGGCATGTGTGCTCTTCGGAGTCCCTGGAATGCTGCCCTCTCGGGAGGTGGTGTCCCAGGTGTCCTCCAGGCTGCCCTCCCACTCCTGGGCAGTGCCCAGGCCCGGACCACCAGCAAATCTCTCTGCTACGTCAAAGGCCCCAGAGAGCAAGTGTCCTGAGGACGCCTGTACCCACAGCTGTGCTCGCCAGCCCTGGGGTACACCCCAGCCCCCCAGGTAGCCCAGGAACAATCCGCTCAGAAGAAACCAAAGGCCTCTCCAGAGGGGAAGTGAATGGAACCAGACCCCTCCAGGCCCCACCTGCTCCACAGACCACCCCAAGTGCGGGTCCCTAGGCCTCCCAGGCACCCTGCTTCCTGATGGTGAGACAGGCTGCAGGGCCTGTCTCACCCCAACTGACCACTGGCCAACTGGGAGCCAGTGAGGCCCTGGCCACAGGGCAGCGCCCAGCAGCCTCCCTTCTGGCCAGTGAGTTATGGCATCTGCTTAGAGGGACACTGCTGCTCCTGGCCTGGCAGTGAGGGCCAGGAGCCCAGGGAGCCTGGCCCATCTGCACGGAGCAGCCACCTGGGTGAGAAGCCCATCACACCTTGCCTCCTGCCCCGATTCCCTTGGGGTCCCCACAGCGCATGCCACTGGCTTCACGGACTGGCAAACACAGAAGCCCTTACCCCAGACAAGGCCGGGGTGAAAAGCGGGCCATTGCGGGGCTGCTCTGCGAGCAGCAGGCCAGGTGTTTACTCACTGAGGTAGCAGGGGCAGGGCCTGGACAGCCCTGCCCTGGGGTCAGAACACACCACTGCCACCACCTCCAGGGAGGCTTCCAGGCTTGGAGCTCATTCCTAAGGGCTCTCAGGGTCTGACAATCGTTGGGGTGGACGGGGGGTTCTGGGTCCTAGAATTACCAGAGACTTTCCCAAATGCTCGTGCTGTACCCCATCTGAGCTACTGAATGAGAGGTGCTCTGCCCCATCTGAGGGCCTTGAGCGACAGGGCTGGGCCTGATGGGTGACCCAGGCCTGGGCGGGAGACAGGGCTCCTGGTGGGGCTGCCAGACTCCACTTTAGCTAAGCTCCAAGAGGGCAGCTGGCTCCCAGCTCCACATCCAGCCAGGCCCTGGCCAGGGGCAGCACAGGCTCCAGGCAGGTCCAGGACCCACGTGTTTCAGGATCCACAGTCTCACCAACCTGCAGGGACCCAGGCCACTCCTCAGGCAGCTAGGGGACCTGTCTAGTTGTCCCAAGGCCACAGGGACAGCCTGCCGTGAGGAAGCGGGCCACCACCCGCACAGGGAAGGCCTGGCTGTGGGCGAGCATGGCCCCCGGCATGCAGCCCCATGGCCATGCTCCCCCACCCAGGAGGATCCCTCCAACCTCCCAGAGGAGCTGGCACCCTGGAAAGGGCCATGGGTCATTCTGCCCACGTCAGGGCAGCACCACAGAACTGGGACCGGCACCTACCTTTTTGGGAGAGAACACGCCCAGGGTGCCACCATCCTCCCGCATGGCCACGCCCATCTCAGCCAGCAGAGCTTCCCTGAGAGGCAGGGGCAGGGGTCAGCTTGAACCTTGAGGGGCTGCAGGGCCTGTCTCACCCCAACTGACCACTGGCCAACTGGGAGCCGGTGAGGCCCTGGCCACAGGGTAGCGCCCAGCAGCCTCCCATCTGGCCAGTGAGTTATGGCATCTGCTTAGAGGGACAGACCACCTGATCCAACAGGGCCAGTGGTGAGACGGGGTGAGGGGTCGCTGGGCGGGAGGAGCCGGGTCTGCCTTGTACTGGGACAGAGCCACCCAGGTGTGGGAGTCCGGGGCAGAGCGCGGAGCCCCCTCGCCCACCTCTCCATCCGGATGGCTTCAGTCCGCCGTAGCTTCTCTTCCCAAGTCTCGTTGAGCTCGGCTATGATCTTCTCTGTCTCCTGGGAAGGGACACAGGCAGAATGAGGGCAGGGGCTATGTGGGTGGACAACCAGGTGAAGGACAGCCTCCTGCAGGGCACGGTGGCCCGAGACCCTGATTTTTGGGTCCTTCCTGGCAGGGTAAAGTCGGAAAGATGAAGGTGAAGGGCTGAGGGTCAGCATGTTCAACGGGGCGCCCCAGAGAAGAAAGAGCAGAGTAAGCTGGAGGGGAAGAAACGGATGCTGGGTCTGACACACTCCTGCAGCCTCAGCAGTCCTGCCCGTTTCTGCCCCGCGCCCACCCCACCTCCGGGGCCTCTGCCTTTGTCCCTCAGTCCCCTCAGCTCACTCCACCACCCAGCACCTAGCAATTCAAAGCAGCACAGAGTTGCAGCCTAACGCCTGCCCTCCCTGTCACAGTGAATATCCTTGGGCAGGTGCACGCACAGAGCTCCTGGGAGGCAGGGAAGAGCCCAGAGGATGCACACTCTTCTCAGCAAGAGGCAGGTCCACAGCGCTGGGCGGAGCCCTGCCAGTGGAGGGGCACCGGGGCTGAGGCTCAGCCTGCACCCATTTGTACACCTCCATCCCAGCCCACCTGGAGCCGCTAGCACAACCATTCACTAAGGAGAGGATTCGCACCTCTCCCAGCGTCCAGCCCCCAGACAGGGAGACAGGGGGTCCCAGGGAGGGCCAGGAGATACCCAGTTCTCTAGCTGCAGCCCATTTTCCCAGAGGCTGGTGCCCCTGCCAGCTGGGCCCTCACCTTCAGCCTTTCGATGGCCTCCTCACTGCCCGGGGCAAACAAGATGCGCTCGTGCAGGCTGGACACGGAGGCAGCACGGCTGGACAGGGCTGAGAGCGAGGACGAGGGGCTCACGCCCACCAGGGCATTGGTCACTGTGGAGAGATTGTCAGGGGCTTGACTCAACTCCGCCCTGCCACGGTTACGGTTATTGTTCTCAAAGTCGGACACGTCTATGGGAGGAAGGGGAGGGGAGGGTGGGCAGACAGACAGGAGGGAGAGAAAAGAAAGACCAAGTTGGGAAAAGCCAGAGGTGGTGAAGAGACAGCAGGAAGCAGAAACCACGAGCCAGGCTCAGCCGGCCCACACTGGACAAGCGCATGCAGGGCGGCCTGACCCCACGCTGGGACCAGCTGGGTGCCACCCCCACCCCCACCCCTCAAAGCAGCAGGTCCCCAGGCCCTCGGTGGCCCTCAGCTCCTCTCTGCTCTCCTGCACCCGCATGCCCGGCCACGCCTTCCGGGCCACCCTGTGTCTCCGCACCTGCACCCGGGTATGTGAATATGTCCCTGCCCAGCGGCCTCCCTGCCCCCAGGGCCCTGTTACCCATCCTCATTCCCCTGCTCTGGGCGCCCACCCCTGCATCCTCCACCAACAGGACCTAATAACTATACAGCGCCACTGAGCAGGGATATCAGCCCAAAGAATGCCCTGGAGGAGAAACAGACTGTGGGACCCCAAGGGACCCCCTATTTGTCCATGCCCAAGAGGCTGTTCTGAGCCGCGGGTTCCCCTGCACTGGGGCACCCAGAGAATCCTCACCACCCCAGGGCTCCGTGCCGTGGGGGTGGGAGGTGCCCAGAGGCCCCACAGAAGCAGACACACAGCAGAGCAGCAGCAAACACAGGACAGCACGGGCTCTGGGGACCCCAAGGTGCAAAAGCACCCAACCACGTGCCCTGCCCTGGGAACTGGGTCCAAGGCAGGCAGGAGTCAGGGGAACCTGGCCTTTGAGGGCCCCCAGCTCTGCTGGCCCCCTGGAAGCCCAGAGCTCAGCAGCCTGACCTCAGCCATTTCAGCCCCAGAAGGGCCTGGCTGCACCTGCCTCCCTGCTGCCCATTCCCATGCAGACACAGGATGACACAGACATGGGCTCAAGGAAGCAGACCCTGCATGTAGCAGGAGGGCACCTGTGAGTGAGAGGACCTTGTCCCCAGCCCCCAAAAGAGGGGAGGCGGAGGGGGTTGCCCCACCGTGCTGCCCTACACCCGGCCAAGCCAGGACAAAAGCAGGGATGCAGGGAGCAGCAGAGGGGATACACACATTTGGGTCCTCCGGGCACAGTGTTGGCTATGGGAGGGGAGGTGTAGGGAGGGAGGAGAGACAGAGAAACAGAACAGGTTTGTCTCCGGAGAGTCCAGGCACGCCTGCAGCAGGTCGGGCATCGGGCAGGGTTGTGGCCGGTCTTCATCAGGGACATTGCAGCCCCAGCACCCGTGGTTTGCTGGCGTGGCTTCCAGTAAATCATCTCTGGCCTGCCTGGGCCAGCGCCAGCCCCAAGACATGCAGTCCACCCAGGCCAAGGCCAAAAACCCCAGCCTTCCACCAGGAGCTCAGAGCCAGGCCCGGGATCCAGGCCAGAGGGCCGAGGCCATGGGTGGGTGGTGGTCCAGGGAGGAGAGGCCATGTGGCCTGGCTGCCCTGCCTGGGAGAGGCGGGTGCAGACACTCACTGTCAGTGATGTCCCCGAGACCCTGGGCATACAGCAGGTCCCGCAGCCGGGTCACCTCATCCTTCAGCTCTCGGATCAGCTTGTTGTTGGGGTCCTCATTGATGACAGCATTGCAGCGGATCTGCTTGGCCCGGTCAGCGTACCTGAGCAGCACAGGGAGCTGGCAGCTGTGCCCTGCCCGTCGGGCCCAAAGGCGCCCAGAGCCCTGCCTGGGTGCAGCTGGAGCTCCAGCCAGTGGAGATGTCACCACCCCAGCTGGGCTTTCACATAGAGCAAGGACTCATTCCCCCTTGCAGTCACTGGGGCCACTGGCCAGGGGCCTACAGGTAGGGTTCCCCAGCCCTGGAGCATCCACTTGGGGAAACCGGGGCCCTGGGAGAAGGACGGGATGGCATCTTCTCCCCACAGTGAGGCCCTCACACGTGGACCTGAGGTCCTAGGGTAGAGGGAGTAAGTCTACCCTCCAGGGGTATGTGAGAACATGTATACCTGTTCCAGCCTGCACCACACCACACAGGCACACAGGCACGTGCATGTCACAGATGAGTGTGTGGGCTTCTACCGGGACCCATGCCCTTCCTTCCTTTTACTACTGGTGCTGTGTGGCTAGAAGAGGCCAGATTCTGCTGACCAGGCGGCTAAGCAGCTTCCAGCAGGCCTGGGGCTCAGGCTCCCACCCAGGACACCTGCCCTGCACCCAGAGGGACTGTCCCACAGGCCGTGCCTCTTGGCTAAGTGGAGACCCCTGATAGCTCCCAGGCCGACAGCTGAGTGCAGACTGGAGCACAGCTCTCCGGGGCTGGACCAAGGGGCCCCAGGCCACTCACAGCCCCACAGTGTACCCCAAAAGGTGGTGAGGCTGGAACAGGTCCCACACAGACCTAGGTGCCCCCAGCCGACACTTGGAGCCTCATGGAGTCACAGGTAGATGGCCCCCAAAGAGATGTTCTCACCTGGCCGGAGGGATCCACTCCCACCCCCAACCCCCGGGAGATGGGGTGGGGGCAGGGCCCACCTCCCTCAGGAACGCACCTCAGTGTGCTCAGGGTCTCGTCATAGTTGATGTCTGCGGGGCTCAGAGCCGCCACCATTGCTGTCCTTGAGTTCCCACCTGTGGGGAGAAAACCAGGCTGTGCCCAGTGCAGGGTCAGCCCCACTGCCATGTCCGGTCCCCTCCCAAGGTTGCAGCTGGCGAGGCTGAGGCCTGAGAGGTAAACTGAATCATGGGCCAACTGGGCAATCAGGGGTGGTCTGGCCCTCAGCGCGGCACCCAGCACCTGGGTGATTCTTCTGCCCAGCGTCTTCCTCAAGTTTGGGGTCATTTTTCAACAACCAGGCCTCCCCATCCCCATAATGAAGTGCCAAGTAGGGGAGGGTTTATGACATTTACTGTGAGAAGGGCTGCTATGTGCAACAATTTCCCTACTTTTATCCTTCCCACTTGGGACATTTTTCCGAGTGCATGATGCCAGACGCCTGGTCTGCAGCAGCGTGGCTCCCACATGGGGCAGCGCCGGCTTGACTTCAGTTTAGACGCCAAGTGATCGCTTGTGGGCCCCTAGCAGAGCAAACACCGGGCAGTTGTCCCAGTCCCAGTGGGTCCCCGGCTTCAGGGCCGCTGCTTCTACATGTGCAGTTTGGACAGAGAGCCTCCCCTGCCAGAGCCCAGGGACTGGTGTCCCAGGACTGCATTCCCAGGGTGTGGTCCCCACAGGGACTGAGACGTGCCATTGCGAAGGGCTGGGAGTGCAGTGTTGTGACAGGTGCCAGGGGGGCTGTATGGGGGGCTGCCCCGTCCCAGCCTGGGGCTGGACCTCGGTGGCCCTGTGGGAGGGACGTCCTTCCCAGCCCTCACCTGATGAAGGGGCATGCATTCCCATGACCCTCCTGTCCACTCTCAGTGGGCCCCCCTGCCCTGGGAGCTCCCGTCTGCCCTCTCCTCCACCTGGGGGGCCTGACTGGTGCCCACCACTGGCCCAAGCTGAGGATCGGTCAGCAGGGCTCCCACACCACAGTCACCTGGCCAAGGAAGGCTGCAGACCCCAATGTCTGTGATCCCCACGTCAGCCTGAGACAGTGACCTCCCCGCGTATCAGCCCCCAGCTGTAAACATCATGCAGGAGACTACCAGAGGTTTCTGGGGGGAGGGGTCAGCACCAGGGGCATTTCGGTCCCCACCTCCCCATCTGTCACTCACTGGCTGGGAATTTGGGCAGAGAGGATGAGGAGACATTTATGGCAGCTCCCCAAAACCCAGCGAGCAGGGCTCCCCAGAACCATGGAGCCAGGGGTCCCTGACACAGATGAGGGAACTGAGGCCCAGAGAGGGGTGGGTACTCGCTCTGGGTGTCACAGACCTGAACCAGCAGCACTGCACTGGGTGGGTGTGTTCTGTGGCCCCTGGGCTGTCCCCACCCCCACCTGGGCTTTTGTTAACCTTTGCTGGCCACCGGCCCAGGCCCCCAGAAGGACCTCCTGGTGCGCCCCAGCCTTGGCCCAGAAAGGGTGAGAGGCCTTCTGGTGGCTGAGTACCCTCCCCAGGCAAGGGCAGGACACTGGCCCCCAGTGGACATTAGAGCCCTGGGGATGGGCCAGTGTGTGAGTCCTCACCCAGGTTTTCCCGGAGGAGCCAGGTCAGCACAGAATCTCTGTATGGAATGAAATCTGTCTTCTTCTTTTTCTTGTTCTGTGGGGGAAGAACATTCAAGGTCAACCCAGGGCTCCCCAAAGGGAAGAAAGATGGAGGGGCCAGCACAGGGCCTATGGGGTGGGTCCCAGAGCCAATGGTGGCTGCAGGGGCAGGGCTGGGCCAGCTCTCAAGGCCCCCAATGCAGACCCCAGGCCACCACGCTGCTGCTGCCACACAGGGCTAGAATCAGGGACTTGCTGGCGTGTCCCTTGGTTCCTCGCTCAGCCACCCTGCCACTTGTGTAGGCCACACAACTGGATCCGAGCAAGGGGTACTGATGTCACATCCAGTGTATGCTCCCTCCACTCTGTCAGGACCACTCGAGCCACTGCCCCGCCTCTAACACCATCAGCGGCTCGGGGCTAGGAAGGGGCTGCACCACTAAACGGCAGTCAGGCCTCTGCCCGTGCCACCCAGCTGACCTGTCCCCTCCACACAGAAGTCACCTTCCCTCTGCCCTCCAACACCCTGCTTTCCCCTGGAGGCCAGCTTATAAGCCCCTCCTCCGACACTGCCCCTTCCCTCTGAACAAGAGTCCTGCACGCTCTGGCCAGTGCTGGCTCTTCATTCCTCTGCTAAGGAAAACAGGTCATTAAATATGGACTCCAGGCCATGAAATGGCCGCTGGGAACTGACTCTCATGGGCGCTCCATGACTGGTGCTGCCACGGGACGTGGACACTTACTGGCCGGTGTCTGCGTGCTCACGTATGTGGTTGCCTAGAGGCCTTGCCGACACCTGCCACGGCGCCTGGAGCCCCCACCCAGGGACTCAAGCACAGGTGCACCACCAGGGCCGTGCCAGGTGTGCGCGTTCATCACCCTTGTTTAGGACGATCCCCACGCAGCTCCACTAGCCCGCAGGGGACACAGACTGAACTCCAGGGAGAGGCGGTCACCATGGGCTCACAAGTGCCATGCTGGCTTCGCTGTGAGGCGGCCCTCCCGCGACTACGTGCCAGGGCTGCGGGCCGTGCTCCTCAACTGGAAACCGGGTGGCCAAAGGGATCTACTTCTCATCCTCCTGCGTCCTCAGCAGACGCAGGGCTGTCGCTTGGTCCCGTCGGAGGGAGCCCACGAGCCAGCCCGGTCCTCAGCTCGTTCCCCACTCTCTCACTCGGCCTCTCAGGCGCCTCATGCTCCTCGCGGCACCATCTCCCCTCCCGCCCCCCACCAGGTCCGCGCCCGCGCACAGGTGCTCGGCTCCCAGCATCCCGCGCGGCCCCGCACGCAGTCCCCACGGAGCCTCACAGCGCCTCCCGCTCCGCTGGTCCTCTCACCTGCTCAGGGTTCCTTCTCCCGGGCGCACCCGGGTCCTCACGCTCCCGTTCCCCCGCCATCCCGCACAGCTCCCCGAGCCGCCCGCACACTCGCTCACGGTTCCCACACACCATTCCACACGTCCGCTCCAAGTGCCACAGAGTTCCCGACGAGTCTGCAGTCACACCCCGGGTCTCTCTCACGCCTGTCAGTCCTCACGCAGGGCCACACAGTTCCTCACAACTCATCATGCGAATCCTCAAAGTCACACAGCTCCTCATGCGGCTCCTCAGACCGTTTCTCACTGTGAAAATTAGTAAAGGAAGCCCCATGGCGTGGAGTCGGGGCTGCACGGGGAGCTCTGGCGCCTGCAACAACCCACACTGCCTGGGCTACTTTCCCACCCGGTGCGAGGGAAGGTTTCCACCTGCCCCGGCAACAGCCCAGCCAATGAGCAGCCATGACTCACGGGGCTCCCAATTTGCTCCAATGGGCTTCTTCCTTAGAACAGCCTCCTCCCCTTCCTCCGTAAAGAGACCCGCTCCTTGGTTCCGACCCCCTGGGGGTATTGGCACAGCCGCTGTCCCAAATCGCCATTCTCCGCTGTTCCTGAATAAGCCCGTTTTAGCAGGTACAGTGAGGGCTTTATTCTCAAGATGATGTTACAAACTGCCGTCACACTTCTCTCACACAACCCCACGCTGGCCCTACGCCAGTCACACTCCCTCTCAGCCTCTCACAGCTCAGTTCTCAGAGCTCCCACAGGACCTCACATCCTCAGCTTCTCCCAATTCCATCACACTAATGCACAGATTTTTCCGTTTCTCGCGAAGTTCTTTGCACAATTCCTTACACAATACCACACACTCTTCCACAAATTTCTCCTCCCATTTCTCGAGTTCCTCAGGGGCCACAAGTAGTGGCGAACCATTGTTCTCACAGTCCCACAGAGTTCTCGTGCCCCTCCCCGCCGCTCCTCACACTGTCCTGCCGAGTCGCCACACGGCTCCTCACACTTCCCCTCAGAGCTCCGCACAACCCGTCCCACAACTCCTCGGAACTCCGCACGGCCCCCGCACACTCGGGCGGGTCCTCAGCCCTCGTGCTGTCCCCGCGCAGTTCCTCCGCAGGCCCTCGCAGCATTCCGCAGGAGTGCCCACATGATTCCACACAATTCCTCGCAGTTCCCCTCTTAACTCACTAGGTCCTACCAGGTGCCCGGTGCCTCGCAGTTCGCACACACAGTTCCAGATTCCCTGCAGAGTTCCCCACACTAGTCCTTCACACTTTCCCTCAACAGTTCCCCACATTCTGTTGACCTTAAAGATAAGACAATAAAATGGGTTTATTCGGGAAGAGCCGAGAACTACAATTCAAAAGAAGCTATGGCAAAACCTCAGACCAGGCCAAAGAACAAACGAAGGAGGCTCTTTTATAGGGGGTGAATGAGTGGGGCTGCTAATAAGGACAACTCCGTTGGAGGAAATGGGGAGTTCAAAGTATAGTGGCTTCTCATTGGCTGGCTGTGGCAGTCGCTCATTGGCTGGGCTGTTGCTGGGGTAGGAGAGAAATCTTTCTTCCTCCTGCCCGGGCAGGGAATAGGAGGAAGTAATGAGGACTCCCGCATCTCCTCAGGTTGGGTCTCCGTCCAGAGTGGCGGGCCCGGGAGCGTCCGCTGCTGGCCTCCGGGCTGCACTGAGGTGAGGGTCCCCACGCCGCTCGGAGGCCCCACACACACCATGCACGCAGCTCCTCACCATCCTCCCAGTCTCATCCAGCCCCGGCACTTCTGCCCGCAGCTCCGCAGAGGCCCCTCACCATTCCCACTCTGCTCTGCAGTTGCCCGTGCCTCTTCTCGCAGCTCCCATAGCACGTCCAGCTTCCAGCCCGGCTCCAGGTCCCCGCACCACTCCACACCCGCGCGCATGCCCACGACATCCCTCCTAGTCCCCACATAGTTCCTCCGTCTCTTCCCCACCCCGCCTTACGCAGGTCCTCACAGTCTGCACATTTATTCGCAGTTCTTCATACAGCTTTACATACTGTGAAAACTGACAAAGGGAAGCCTCATGGAAGTGGAGTGGGCATCCAGGACAACTGCAGACCCCTCAGGGAGGAAGAGAAGGACACCTGACGACCCTATGACTTTGGCTCCTTTACCACCAGCGAGCTGAAGGGAGAGTTTCTGCCCCGCCAGCAACAGCCCGGCAACAGCCCAGCCAATGAGAAACTGTCACAACTCAGTCAATGAGCAGTCACAACACGTGGGGCTCCCCGTGTCCTCCAATGGGCTTTCTGCTTAGAACAGCACCACCTTCCCCTATAAAGAGCCAGGCTCCTGTTTCAGGACACAGCTTACTTCCCAAATTGCAGTTCTCTCCTCTTCCCAAATGAGCCCATTTTGGTGGTAAAATAAGTGACAGCTTTATTTTAGCGTTAACAATACACGTCCTCACATAGCAGTCCCTGATACAGTCCATTACACAGTTCCTCCTAAGTTTTCCCCTAAAATTCCTCACGGTTCCCACTAGTTCCCCCCAGTTCCCCATGGCTACCTCTCGTCCCGCACACAGCGCTGCACAGGCACCCGCAGTTCTCACAGTCCCCGCCCCTCGCAGCGCCTGGGGCTCTCCGCAGGTCCACATGCACCGCACGGCTCCTCCCAAGCGTCACAGCCCATCACTGAGAATGGCTGGTTCCGAGCAGTTCCCGCAGTCGGCGGCTCTCAGACCCCCACGCGGTTCCCCGTGCTCTTCCTCGCAGCGCCCACCTGAACCCCGTGTCTCCCGCACCTCGCCCTGGGCTTTCCGGCTGCGCGCACAGGCCTGCGCCCTGCCTCCGCCTTCCTCAGGTCTCAGCCCTGAGCCTCCCCGGCAGGCTGGCTGAGGGCCGCCCCATGCCCGGCTCACTCGCATGGCCCTGTTCTTTCCTTTGTGAAATTCATCCAACTTGTAATTGTATATTAATTTTTCGGTTTCCGTGCCTGCTCCTCCCCTGCTGGGGAGGCCCCGGAAGACCCCCGTCCCCGTCCTCGCCCTCGGCCCAGCCCAGAGTCGGGCCCCGTGGGCGTCGGGGAACAGAGAAGGGGCGAAGGGCGCTGCTGAGACCCTCAGCGGAGGCTGGGGCTGAGGGTGCGCCCGGCTCCCGGCTCCCGGCTCCCGGCCCCTGCCCCCGAACACAGAGAGGCCGCCGCCTAGGACCGAAGAAAGCAGCTTACCTTGTTGGGCCCAGAGTCCTGGAAAAGAAAAGACAGGGTCTGAGGGCGCGAGCAAGGCTGGGGCTCCGGGGTGTGCGGGAGCGGAAGGCGGGCCAGCGCAGAGAGCAAAGGGCAGGAGAGGCCTGACGTGCGGGCCTCCGTCCACCGCCGCAGCCGTCGCCGGCCACCAGGGCGGCCTCACCCACAACTCCTCCCTCCGCGGAGGCCAGGGCCTCCTGAGCCTCATCCGTCCAGGGATGGAGGCCCGGACACCTGGACGAGTGGGCCGCTGCCCATCCTGGGGCTCATGGAGCCCAGCTCCTCACCCCCAAGGGCCGTGGGCTCCTCCCAGAGGACGGCCCATGCCGGGCCGAGGTCAGAGGTGGCCGCGCCGCCCTCCCAGGACACCAGCAGCACGCCCACCCTGGTGACTCTGAGCAGGGCCCTCTGGGGAAGGGGTGCCTCCCCCTCTGGCAGCTGGGAGACCTAGTCCCCCAGGGGGAACAGGGACACTGCCGACCTGTAGCCTCGTGACATCTCCCGCCACCTCCCACCTCCGCCTTTCCCTCGAACTCCAGGCGCCTGGCTGGACACAGGGCCCAGTACAGGTGTGACCGGCCCCCAGCATCCCTCACAGAGGCCGGGACAGAAAGCACCGCCAGCCCATCCCATCCAGTCAGCTCTGGAGACCTGGAGCCCGCTCACCATTTCAGCCAGGGCGGAGATGACCTTCCCCAGTGTGGTCAAGGACTTGTTGATGTTGGCTCCCTCCTGCGTGCGGAGGACACGGGTGAAGCCTTGGGAGCCGCGGTTCCAGCAGGACCCCGTGGAGCCTGCCCCCCATGCGTGCATGGGTGGGGCCGCCCAACCGGCACTCTAGACCAGGACCCTCAGGGCATGGGAGGCTCCAGGGGGGCGGTCAGAGCCCCCTGGCCAGGAGTGAACCTTGCCCAGCACTTCTCCTTGGTGCCCTCAGAATCCTAGTGACATAACACAGTCCCCACCACAGACGATTCCCAGAGCTCCTTTCCATCCATCAGATAACGGGGGGGGGGGACCAAAGAGGGTTCTGGAAAAGAAAAACTCTCCTTTCTGACACCCAGCACTGCTTTAACCAGAGGATGACTCCCCAGGACACCGGCCGGCCTGCTCACAGCCTGCCCACAGCTGCCTCACCGCCTGCATTCTGACAGAAGTCACAGACACGGGTGGGCCCGGTGCTGGGAGGGCCCAGCGTTCTTGCAGGGTCTCTGTCCTTGTTACCCGTGAGCTGGTGCACCAGGCCTGGCCTGTGCCCCCTGCCCAGATTCACCCTGGGGGTGGCCCCAGCACCCTGCCTGCCCCAGCCCCCCTGCAGCAAGCCAGGCTGGAGCCAGGACTCTGCCGGGTGAGTCTAGGGCCCGAGGGGCCCCCTGCTCTCCATGGCCATGGAGGTCTGGCCCCCCTACCTTGAGGCGTGTGCCTTTGGCTCCGGTGGAGTCGGCCCTCTCGCTCCCAGCTAGGTCCACCAGGCTGATTTTGCTCACCTGAAATGACCAATGTGCTAGATGCAGGAGGTGCCATGAGGCCGCTGGGGCACCCTGCCCCTCTAGGCATGACCCAGAAGGCCCACTGAAAGAGCTGCGGCCAAGACCTTCCCAGCTGGGGAGGTCTCTCACCAGGCCGAGCTTCCCTCTGTCCACCTCCCCCAGGAGGCCATGTGCCCCTCGTCCCCAGCACGCGATGCTGCAGCTCTGCTATTACATTCTCTGCACACAGGACTCCCCACAGCACTCTCCAGGTGTGTCCTGTCATTGTCACCCACCCATTTCCACGGGTGGGGCCACTGTCTGTGGTGGGGTCTGAACCAACTCCAGCACCCCAGCCACTGCTCAGCTGCCTCGAGGGGCACAGTGGCACATGCCCGCCTGGGCACCGGGCAGGGCCCCCACTGGCACTCCCACAGCCCGGAGTGGGCAACCACAGGCATCCTGGGAAGGACCAGGCCCTCCTGAGCCACGGCCGCTGCAGCGGAGCTCACCCAGAGGCCAATGGGCATAGACACCAGTGGGACCTTCCTGTGTCCCATGCCCACCAGGGGCTGGGAGGGACAGCAGGCAGCCCACAACCAGGCTGACCTAGGCCAGCTCTGCTCTCCCTGCCTTCCCAGGCCCCACTGGCCCATTGTGAGCCTTCAGGCCAAAGCGACCCTGGCACCATCAGAGTTAAACCAACTTCCCTCAGCCCCTCTGCAGACCCTGGGAGGCTGCATGAGAGAGCCCTGCCCACCAGGAGATGGCCGAGCTGTCCCTGGAGGGAGGCCAGGAGATAGGGTTGGGGTAGAGAACACAGAAAGCCAGGTGTCAAGGAGGCTGCCCCTTCCTGGGGCCCGTGCTCTGCGTGTAGTTAAAGGCCCCAGGGGACACCCAGATGCCAAAGCACGTGGGAAAGGCATCTGGGGCTGGTAGCAGCAGGCGGAGCAGGGCCGTCAGAACAAGCTCTCCGTTGTGCCTGCACATGCCGGTGCCCACCCAGGGCCCACTCCAGGCTAGGTGCCACTCGCCTGCCAAACTGCACCAGGGCCCACAGTCACCTATGTGACAGGCTCAACCCACGCGCCCCCACCTCCAAGGGCCACCTGGCATCTCTGGCCTGCAGGGTGATGTGGCACTGCAGCCCCGGGCCCCCATGGTCCCCACCAAAACCACACAGCAGGAGGCAGACAGAGCCAACCCACGTCCAGTTCCTCCACTTCAAGTTTTTCCACGCCCAGGCAGCACCAAACTCCAAAATGAGGTGGCCACCCAGCCTGGTCGATGCCTCGCTGAGGCCCATGCCAGGCAGGCCGGGCAGTGCCTGGCACCCGGCGTGAGGACGCCGCCCACACCTTGCAGGCCAGCATGTGTCTCAGCCTCCTCTTCTTCCCTGACCGCCCGGCCACCCAGTGTCATGCGCCCACCAAGCCATGCTCACTTTCTCTGTGGTGATGTCAGTCTCCGCGTCGTGGCGTTTCTGCGTGAAGATGATGTTGAAGACGGCATGGGAGCGGCTGCTGGTCTCGTTCATGTTCGTGGCTGCCACGGTTCTGGGGAACAGAAGCCACAGGGGTTGCCCACTGTCCTGCGGCCAGTGTAAGAGTCGCTGGTGGTGCCAGCTGCTAGACTAGGTTGGGGGTCGGCTTCTCCCATGCACCATGTCCACATGGCACCACAGCCCCGGGCTCAAGCTTGACCCTCAGGGAGCTGTGATGGGAGGTGAGTCCTACTCCCGGCACCTCAGTGCAGCCCTGGTGTGGCTCACCCAAGTCTCTGGGAGATGAGGTGGGAAGGCCCCCCCCGAGAAGGGCATGGGGTGCCCCACTCATTCCCACTCTGGGGAGGGCCGGGAGCAGGGCTCTGGGGGCAGCCCAAGGCGCCTGAGAGGGGCCAGCAGCCTAACGACCAGCCGCGCAGAGGCCTGGTCAGAACGGCGCCCTGATGGGCTGCTTCCAAGGAGCTGGGGGCAGCAACTGACCAGGGAGCCCTCACCCTCCTGGGGTACCCGGGTGGCCAAAGGGGACTGTATTATGACGACAAGGGCAGACCCTCCTGGGCAGGGAGGCCCAGGCACCGCGGCCAAGGAAGGCTCACTGCTTGGGGCCGGCAGCGCCTCGAGGCTGACCCTTCCCCCTTGCCCCACCCCATGCCCCAAGCAGAGAGCTGATGGCATTGGAGCGTGTGGTCTCCTGACCACCAGGCCCCACAGCCAGCTGCCCACAGGGATGGCCACCTAGGGCAGCTGCACAGCCCGAACCCCCAAGAGGAGCCGCCTCTGTGTAGATGACAGTGTCCCCTTGTACAGGGGGAGCTGGTGGCGCCTCTGGGGCTGGCATGTGTCCTGAATGGCCGTAGGCCCATGAGGCCTCCACCCACTTGGGGGCTACCAGACAGCCCCCGGGGAGACCAACAGGTGCCCAAGGGCAGGATCTTCCCCCAAGACACTGGCGGCCGTGGGCGTGTCTGGGTGGAGAGCCAGGGCAAGTCGTCCCACGCACACCTGGCCTTGTTCCCTGAGTCCATGAGGTCCTGGATGTCATTGTAGGAGGTGACTGCCAGCTTGGAGAGGTCCTCCACATACGGCCCCAGCAGCGGGTGCTCCCTCACTCGCAGGTTGCCCTTGTTCTTGGGGTTCAGGAGGTCACGGACGCGCTCGCAGTAAATCTCCATGTAGCTGACCTGCAGGGCAGGGACTTGCCGTCAGAGACCCCTGAGGTGGGGAACGGGGCGGGCAGCAGGGACTGCCACCAGGGTCTCTCAGGACAGGAGGTATGGGGGCTGCCCACGGAGGAGGGAGAGGCATGCAAAGGACTCTGGGCCCCTGAGTGTGTGAGTTGGGGATTTCAGCCCACCCTCATCTGCCTGGCCATCCCCCGCCCATAGCCACCCTGGGGACTGGCCCATGCAGTCACACTTGGGCCGCCTAGGCCACAGCACAGTCCAGGCTATGCAGTTCTGGGGAGCCTGTCCCCATGCTCAGCACAGAATAGCTGCTCAGTGAACACGGGCTGAGCGGAGGACCACCCCTCCCTTCCGTGCCCTGCATGGCTGTGCTGGAATGGTTGTCACGTGCATAAGTGAGGGACAAGCTAAGGGCACAGACTAGGGCCAGGCAGTCGTTCTAAGTCAGAAAAGCACTGCTGCCCACTCCAGAAGCCCCCACCATGCCCCTGGAGCAGACGTCCGGGAGCCTCACCTCCACGGAGTAGGACATATTGTCATTGGTAGTGTCGTTGATGCGGGAGAACAGGTCCTCGCAGAGCTGCAGGGAACCAGGACACACAGATGACGAGGGCTGTTCCCAGAGCCCCGCCCCTCAAGGCACCAGACCCAGCCCAGGCCCCACTTGCACCCCACAGTCCTCCTTAAAGGCACTGAGAAGACCTGCAGCCAAGGACCAGCCGTTTCTGTTTAGCTCAGGGGTTCCCCTCAGCTGATAATGACCCGCTCCTGCACATCGTCTGCTCACACCATCCTCATCCCCAGGGTGGGTGGGGTGCACCATGCTCCAGGTCACCCCGCATTCTCTCCTGCCCTCCTGAGCAAGACAACCACCAACCAGCTCAGATCTGGGGGCCCAAGGGGCCTGGGTGGAGGCCAAGGTCCCAGCAGTACTGAGGCCTCCCTGTCTCAGCCTGCAGTTAACTGAAGACCAGCCCTTGTCCCAGGGGCCCCTCCCTGCACAGCCCCCCACGGGGGGCCCTGCCAGCCGCCCTATCTACAGATGCTGCGAGGGGCTCGGTCCTCCAGAACTCTCCAGCCCAGGGCCTGGCGCTCCAGCTTCTCACAGCCCATCTGCCCATGCTGCCCCCTCCTGCCCTGACCCCACGCTGTCCCCAGGCTCCTCCACTGGGGCACTCTGCCCTCACCCGCGCCCGCCCCAGCACCCCCGCCCGCGTACCTGCGGGATGATGCCTTGCTGGTCCTTCTCCTGCTTGCCCATCATGGTGTAGGACTTGCCGGCCCCGGTCTGCCCGTAGGCGAAGATGCAGACATTGTAGCCCTCAAAGGCGTGTTGCAGCATCTCCTCGCCAATGTCCCGGTACACCTGCTTCTGTGAGGCATAGTTGATGTCTTCGGGCTGAGAGACAAAGGGGTGCAGCTGCAGGAGGCTGGGTGCCAAGGGCTCCACCCAACATGTCCACTGAGCACCCACACCGTGGCCAGGGCCTCGGGGCACCAGGGGCCACAGTGGAGAAGGACCCTGGGGCAGGGGACCCAGTCCTGCCAGGGTGGGGGACTTCCTAAGGCAGCGGTGGGAGGAGCAGGGCAGGCCACGTGGGGCAGGGCAGAAGGGAACAGCAAAGGGAACAGCATGTGTAAAAGCTTAGAGGTGAGAGCATGCTGTGACGTGGCGGGAAAAACCAAGGCTCAGTGTGGCAGACCTGGGAGTGAGAAGAGGTGGGGCTGAGGAGGGCAGGACCTGGAGACCCAGGAGCCCAGGAGCCCTCACCGTGTCTGGACACTGTCCTCAGGACAAAGGATTGCTCTGGCGGCCTAGAGGGTTACTGTGACATTGTGTGTCACTGCTCTGGGTGGCCTTCCAAGCACAAGGTGACTTAGGAAGACAGACACCCCACCAGAGCCTCACATCTGACCCCTACCCTGTGCCCTCACAACAGTTCTGCAGGGGAGCCGGGCAGTCGTCACCCTGTTTACAGAAGTCTGCACCTCAGAGAGGTCAAGGGGCCAGGTGAAGGCCCCACCCGCACCACTGCGTCCGCCTGCTCTAGACCCCACCAAACTCACCGAGGTATGTGACCAGTAGGAGTAGTCGAAGCTGAAGCTCTTGGGCGTCTCTTTGGGCTGTTTGGGGTTGACGATGGCTGTGGGGACACACAGGCGAGGTGGTCAGTGCTGTGCCGAGGGACAGGCTGGCTGGCACATTGGGCATGTGCTCCCAGAAGCTGGAGGAGGGGTCCTCAGAGGCCCCTGGCTCCAAACAAGCCAAGCCCCCACCGGACAGCAGCAGGGTCCCCATGCCAGGCAGATGAGCCACCTCTGTCCCTGTCCTTTGTCTGTGGACACTGCTGCCCACAGAAGTCCCTGAAGGCAGCCCGGGGGATTCCTTCCTGCAAACGTGGGTCAGAACCTGCAGCCCACCCCGTCGCTCCACACCCTGCTTGCCCCACACACACGCTCCGGAAGCACCGGGTTGCTGCCTGCCTCCTTTGGACCCCACTGTGCCTGTGTGGCTTGGCTTGTGCCCTGCTGGGCACTCTATCGCGGGGACACCACAATTCAGGTCTTCTCCTCCTGGGCTCCAGGGGGCTCCTCTACATGGTCCCTCCCTCCCTCCCGCACCGAGCTGCTCCCTGGATGGCTGGAGGCAGTGCTCACAGAACAGCAGCTCACTGAGTGGGGAAGGAAGCCACGAACCTGGGCTGGTGCCGCCCCAGGACCCCACGTGTCCAGGGCGACCCGTCACCAGCACCAAGAGATTGAGACCCCGTGCCCATCGTGTTGAATTATGTCCCCTCAAAACTCACAGCTGCAGCCCTAACCCCAGAACCTCAGAATGTGACCTTATTTGGAAAGGGGGTCCTTGCGGAGGTAACTGCTTAAGATGAGGTCATACCAAGTCATATGGGCTCTGATCCAACATGACTGGTGTACTTGTAAAAGGGGACATTGGGCAGACAGGCACACAGTGACAAGGCCATGTGAAGCTGGGGCAGAGATCAGGGCACTGCTCCTCCAAGCCAAGGACTGCCAGCCACCCCCAGAGGCTGGACAGAGGTCAGGAACAGATTTTCCCTGTGGCCTCACCATCCAGGCTACACCCAACTGGGGCTCTGGCCTGCAGCCCTGCTGTCTGAGCAACCTGGTCTGGTGCTTTCTTAGGGAGCCCTGGGAAGCTGGCCGCCCAGAGGCCCCACGTTCTATGGACACCCCAGCCCAGAGGTCCGCAGGCAGGCACCTTTGGCCATGTTCCCTGGCTGCATGTCCTACTCACGGCACAAGTGCCACTGAAGCCCCATCCCCAGGACTGACCCGCTTTGGGCCCCTACCCAGGCTTCAAGAGTTCTGGGAGATGACCCAGCTCCCTTGGGGAGCCAGAGAGGGAGCAGGTGGCTGACCATAACAGCCATGCTGCCTCCGGGAGCACAGCACAGAGGAGAGCAAAGTGCCCTGGCCTCAATTCCTGCTGTGACCTGGAGACGCAGCAGCCAGAGCCCCAGGCGCAGATGCTGCCAGAGACGCGGGAACAGTGATCGGCAGCTCCTGAGAGCAGCCTGGGCTCAGCCGAGGGCTCTGGCAGGCTCGCCAGTGAGGCTCCACTCTGTCCCTGGGCGTCCTCACCTCCCTCACTGAGGACCAGGGTCCCAAGCAGGCCCAGAACCCCCATACCAGGTCCCTGCACAGGCCTGGCCCCCAGCTCCACTCTGCCATCCCGTTGGCTCTCTACCCCCACCCCGTCCAGCCTTCTCTCCCTTACTGGGCATGGCACTTGCCCAGTCCTGCCCTGCCAGTGTCCTGGCGCTGGCGTATTTGCCATATACCCCTCATGAGCTCCCTGAGGTGGGGACCCGCCCAGGGACAGGGCACAGTGTGCTCAAGGAACACTGAGTGGCACGTGTCAGCACAGTGAGGGTCAGATGGTGGCGAATGGGCCACGAGGAAACTCCTCCATGGGGACCACCATGATCCTTGGGACCTGCTTGTCGCTTGTCACGCCTTCTCAGGTCCCACGGTATCTTGAGAAACACCCTGCGATTATGGGCAGGACCCTGAGCTCCAGATCCAGCAAACTGGGGCCTGGGCCCATACCTGGCCTGGCTCTCCATTGACCTCCAGGCCCTCACCAGGGCACCTGGCAAGGCCGGGCCACACAGGCACCCTGCCAGCCCACGGCTCCGAGCCAGAGACCAAGTTGCCATGAAAGGATTTCCCTCGCTGGGTCCCAGGTTCTCCTTGTGTGGGACTTTTGGGGAGGGAATGAGGGGGTCCCCCGGGGCTTGCTGAGTGGGTGACTCAGGCCAGCTCCTCCGCCCCTGCTCTGACCAGGCCCCTCCAAAGAGAGTGCGCAATACCAGGAGGGTTCCCCGGGGGCACAAGGTGAGGAGCGGACAAAGGCCTGCAGCAGCCTGAATGGGGAGGCGGTGACAGAGGAAGCCACATTCAGGGTCTGATGCCCCGCCTCCCAGTGCTGAGGAACACCGCGGGCCTGCCATTCATCCTCGGTAGCTTCCTCTGGCCATGGGAGAGTGCACCGCGGACCGCAACCACGGACCGCAACCATGGATGTGCGTGCGTGACAGAGAGAGGGAGAGGGAGGGAGGGAGGGAGGCCAGCTGGTTCACCAGCAGGCCACTGCCCAAAACGTGCAGGATTTAGGAGCAGGGCCACCTGAAACAGGCCAGCACCTCAGTGGGGTTTTGGGGACACTTAGCTCAGTGTCGGGCACTTGCCTTCTCAGCGCAGGAGAGCTCATGAGCACACTCTTCCTCCTCCTCACCTCCTGGCTGACAAGAAAGGCTCCTTCCCGTCATCATCTGGCCTACACGCCCCGCGGCACTCAGTCCCTGCCCCCTGCGTGATTCCTGAGGCCTGGCGCACGTTGCTGGTGGGCTTGGTGATGTCACATGCCTCCGTGTGCATGGCCCGCCTCCCCACCCGAACATCACCACCAAGCGCAGTGAAAGCCTCTGTCCTGCCCCCCAGGGCCCGATGCCCAGACGGGAGCTGGGCACAGGCTGGCACTCAGTGGATGTTTGCTGACATGCAGGGACCCCGTCTCTGCTTTCTCCTCCCTGTACAGCCACATGTGATGACCTGACCTCACAGAGCCCTATCTGTGCCAGGGGACAGTCCTCGGCTCCCTGGGACCACGGGGATGAGGTCACCCCTGTGCCTCTGCACGTCGAGAGCCCACTGCAACTTTAATGGGCAGGCCTGCAGCGCCAGGGCTGCTTGAGGCCTGGCAGCTCCCTGGATGGTGCTTGCAGGGAGGGCAAGGGCATCGTGGCCTGGGACCAGCCTGGCTGCTGAGGTGCCCTGCTGAGGCCCAGGTGTCCTGAGCCAGTCCTCTAATGCGGCCTGCAGCCGCGTCCCCACCTCCTCGGGCATAGCCATGGTCCCGCTTCACTCTGCTTAGACCTAGCACATTCTAGGACAGTGATGGCAAATGGGGCCGGCTTCTCAGATGAGGTAGGCATGCTGGAGACTGTAAGAGACTGTTGGATAACAAGGGCCTTAGTGCAAAGATGCTCTGAGCAACAAGCAGTATCTGTGTGGGCAGAGAAGGTCCCAGAATACTGGTCCACTCCCTGAAACTAGGCCCAGCTTGCCAGGATCCAGAGGAGGGCTGGACACAGGAAGCCAAGCCAAGGACATCCCTGGACACATCAACCCCGTGCTGTGGTATCCTCCCTTCCCCTGCACAGGCTTCCTCTGTGTGGCCAGAAGAACTCAGAAATGACCTTGAATCAGGGCCACTCAGTGAGCGCTCAGGGGTAGGGGCCGGCCCCCACTCCCTCACCAGGCCCTGGCTCACCTGGAGCCCCTGCAGGAACCCCACTGGGTGTGACTCTACTGCTGCCCAGGGGCCAGGTGGCAGCCAGCCCCCGGGGCCGGCAGAGCTCACCTCCCCCTGGGGCTGAGGGTTGAGAAGGTGGAGTGGGAAGAGATGAAAACCTAGAAGTTGAAGTTTATTCCTTTGTAAAGCACAGGGATGGGGGGGAAGGACGCACACACGCCCTCTGCACTCTTGAGTAACCCACGTGGGCCCTGCAGTGGACGGAGGCAGGTGTCACTACACTTGCCAGACCGGTGGGTTCAGAGGAGGCGTGCAGTTTGCCCAGCCGGTGACGGGCGAGGCGCTCATCTTGCTCCGCAGTGTCTCTGCCTCTGTGTCTCAGCAGCGTGTCATGTGGCTCATTTAGAGCACTGGCACCAGGTACGCACCTAGTTTTGAGACTCGAGAAATAGGTCAACACCCCGGTAGTGGGACAGGGGGGCCAGACCACCTCCCACCCTCGTGCTTACTTGGGGCCTGGCCCAGGCCGCACCAGGGTGGCCAGCCAGCTGGAACCCTCACTGCTGTCACAGGGGAGAAGGGCTCCCTGCTGGACACTGCCTGGCAGAGCCCTGCCAGCCAGCATCGTCCCTGTGCCTGCTCACAGGCCCTATGGGCACTGCCCGACCCCAGCGTCTGCACCCTCTGCCTCGGCTGCACCCGCCTCACACCTGCCTGGGGACCCCGGCATCAGGCCTGTCCCACACTCCGATTCTGCTCCTCGGAAGGCACCTCCTCCCAGCTGGATGTCCTCAGCCCTCGCCCAGACTTCTGACATGCTTCTAGCACTTTTCACCACTGCCATCACTGCACTGTCTCCTCCAAAATGAACAGAGCTTTCTGCATGATTTCTCCTGATTACTCATTCCTCAGACACTGTCTCTTTCACCTCTGTCCCCTTCTCTGACTCTGTCCCTGCTTCGTCTGTCCCTATGCCTCCCTGTCTTGTCTGTCTCTCAACCTCTGTCTGAATCTGTCTCTGCCTGTCTGTCAGGCCAGACGTGGGTCAGAGGTCTCACCCCTGTGCAGCCCACTGCGTGCTCCCATGACACGCCCACCCAGGCCACTCCCGGGTTCCAGGGGGACGCAGGGTCTGACTCTGATGTTTTGCTCCCTCTGTTCATCCTGCGGCTCCCACAGGGTCTGGGCACCTGTGAACCCCTCCCGCCAAGCCCCCAGCAGCTCTCTGAGGTGACAACGTGCTGCTGATGTCCTGCATCACCAGTGACGTGACAGGCATTTTCAGTTCCTTGCACACACGCCCTCACCTGCCCAGGGTCATGGCTCCCACCAGAGGCCCGGTTCCTGAGCAGCCCTGGCTTTCCACCAGAGGCTGGCGTCAGTCACACCACCCAGCACTTTCTCTGACCGTGATAGGGCCAGGACGGAAGCGCAAGACCAGGCCCCTGGACTGCCCCTTGGGCCCTGTGGGGCTCCTGCTGGAAAGCAGCCCACTCCCAGAAGGACAGCTCAGCCAGTCCCCGCAAGCCGACCCATGGCACGTGACGACCCCCTGCAGCCTCCTCTCCACCACACTCCCCACGTGTCCTGGGACTACCTCCCAAATTTACCCTTGGCACCCAAATGTGGGGACCAAGTGAAGCCACGCCATTCTTAAGAGTCACGATGGACCCCCAGATGCACATGGGGACGTGCCCAGAGCCCCTGCCAAACCTCCGCGGGGCCTCCATGACCTGCCCATGCAGAATAAAGGGCCAAGGAGCTCCACAGGCTTCTGGACAGACCATGTCCTGGCACATACTGCCTCCCACAAAGCCTAGGACATTCCCAGAGATGCTCAAGCCCTCACCCCTCAACAGGCCTAGGAAGGCAGCTGCCATCAACCCTGAGCGCCCCTCCCTCCAAACCTGCAGATAGACAGCGGGGTAACGCAGGTGCATGGCTCCCGATCGGGAGGTCTGTCAGCATCCTTCCACCTGAGCATGAGGGCGGCGAGGTCAGCCAGCTATGCCCCTCGAGCCTGTGGGCGAGGGCACCCAACTGAGCCCAGCGGCCGCCCGACCAGAAGAGGACCAAGAACTCTCGTTCTCGGGCGCCCAGCGTCGGGTGGGCTGCTGCTCGGCATGAGGGCGCCCTGACTCGGCTCAGCTTCCGGGGAGCCAGAACAAGCTACGGTGGTAGGGCAGAGAAGGCGGCTCCTTTGGGGGTCATGCTTCCGGGAGGCAATGCTCAGCTTGGCCTGGGGGCTGCTCCGATCACAGGGGCCCTTTGGGCAGCAGGCTGTGCTCTGTCCGTTCCTGCGTGGGTTGTGATTCAACATGAGCGTCTGTGATGAGGGCAGAAGCCGAGGCAGGGCTGGGAGGGGAGGTCCTCCGCCGGCCTGCAGCAGCCGGCCCTCCGGGCGCATGTCCTCCTCACCTCAGAACTGCCGTGCTCCCTCCTACTACGTCTTATTCGTCACATGGACCCCAGGCCGCCTGCTTCTCAGGAGTTTTGAGGTGACTTACAGTTAGAAATGACGGAAGTAAAAAAGCTTAGGAACACAGGGCAGTGGGCACAAGGTGAGGACCAGGGCCTCACCCATTGGGATGAAAAGCGTCCCCCCAAAGCCCATGTCCACCCTGAACCTTAGAACATGACCTTATTTGGAAACAGGGTCTTCGAAGACTTAGTTGTGAAGTGGGGTCGCACTGGACGAGGGTGGGTCCTAAGCCCAGTGACTGTGGTCACAGGGTCACATGAAGACGCAACATTCGGGAAAGACCATGTGACGACGGAGACAGAGATTGGGGGGCCAGCCACAGGCCAAGATGGCCGGCAGCCCCCAGAAGCTGCAAACGGTGGCAGGGACTGGCGGGTGCGGGGGGGAGCCCTTCCAGAGAGCCGCAGAGGGAGCGCAGCCCTGCCCACACCTGAGTTCGGCCTCTGGCCTCCAGAGCTGAGCAGGAAGGTCCAGTGGTCAGTGCGGCTCCAGGACACCAACACAAGGACGAGGCAAGAGCCGGGCCGGGTGGGCTGGAGGCCCAGGGCACCCGGCTGCCCCAGCAGCCGCAGTACTCACTGGTGGTGCTGCCCGACATCTGGATGATGCACTTGGAGTCACGGCTCATTTCCCGGGAATTGAAGGGGCGGACACGCACCGCCACCTTCACGGAGGCCCCGGCCATCTCTCCGGCCTCTCTTAGTCACTCCCAGCAGCGGCAGAGGCCCCAGCGAACTCGTAGCCACCTTGGGAAAACGGGAGACGTGAATCAGAAACAACAGCCGACAAGGCAGGACAGGTGTTTCTGGATGGTGGCGACTGAGCCCACTCCCTTCCAAAGCCCCCTGAACACCACCTGCTGGGCCCACAGGGACGAGGGACAGCAGAGGGCCAGTGCAGACGAGAAATGCCGTGGATCTCAGGAAAGAAAGCTAGGGGGATGGGTGGTGCCTGGAGCCCAACAAGGAACAGCCAGCTGGCTCTGTGGGACCCAGGAGACTCTCAGGCCTCCAGGCCAGCGTCGGGGCGTCCATAAAGGGGAAGTCAGCAGAAGGAGCTCTGACTGTGTTCTGGGTTGAATTATATCCCCTCAAAATTCCCACGTTGAAGCCCTAACCCCCAGGACCTCGGAATGTGACCTTGTTGGGACGTAGGGTCGTTGCAGATGTGACCAGCTTAGGTAATGAGGCCGTACTGGAGTAGGGGTGACCTGAGCCCCTGTGAAACGGGGCAGTCTGCCCACAGGCACACACAGGAGGAGGCCTCGCCAGGAGGAGGCAGGCTGGACAGCACACCCACCACAAAGGGCACCAAGACCAGCAGCAGCCCCCGCACGGGGCGGCCAGGACAGAGTCCCTCTCGGCCTCGGGGGCCAGCCCCGCCTGCACCCTGACCTGGACTTCCAGCCTCCAGGCTGAGACACTGAACTGGTGCTCTCTGAGCC
This sequence comes from Smutsia gigantea, assembly GCA_032199065.1. Lineage (NCBI taxonomy): Eukaryota > Metazoa > Chordata > Mammalia > Pholidota > Manidae > Smutsia > Smutsia gigantea. The sequence continues at coordinate 403,604 of JAVSCE010005428.1, read as the reverse complement.
CCCAGGCCACGCTGCCCTGTAACGGCAGCCCCAGCAGACCAGTGAAGACCCCCAGACCCTCACTCCCACCCTGGAAACATCCACCACTGCCAGGCTGGAGGCCAGAGGGTACTCTCTGTCCAGCCTGGGGGGTCCGAGGACCAGATGAGGGTGGGCATGAAGCAAGTACTGAAAAGAGGGGCTGCACTCCACCCCAAACACCCCCCAGCAGGGCCGCCTCCACCTCCTGAGGCTGGGCCCGCAGCACGCTGGCTGTCCGGGACACGGTAGGGTTCTTTGCTGGGATGCTGACCAGGGCCACACCCTCTAGTGAGAAACACAGCCTAAGAGGACAGGACAGGTCACAACAGACAAGTGGGGAAGAGAAGAAGGCATTTTCCAAAATACCTTGTAATTAAAGTGGGACTTTATCAAGCTGAAAAGCTTCTGTACAGCAAAGGACACCATCAGTAGAACAAAAAGACTTCCTACAGTATGGGAGAATATATTCATAAATGACATATCCGATAAGGGGTTGACATCCAAAATATATAAAGAACTCATGCACCTTAACAAACAAAAAGCAAATAATCCAATTAAGAAATGGGCACAGGACATGAACAGACACTTCTCCAAAGAAGAAATTCAGATGGCCAACAGGCACATGAAAAGATGCTCCACATCGCTAATCATCAGAGAAATGCAGATTAAAACCACAATGAGATATCACCTCACACCAAAACACCTTGTAATTAACATCCTGGGAGACAAAATTGGGACATCCAGGAACAAAGGTGCCATTTTTAAGGTGCCATTAGCAAATAAGAAAGAATTCTCTTGGAAATTAAAAATAATGGAACAGAAACTTTAAAAGCAAATTAAAAGGTTGGGAATAAGATTAAGTAATTTTCCATGAGAGGAAAGAAATAAAATTTAAGGATCAATGAAAAGAAACTATTCAAGAAAACTTTCCAGGACTGACAATCACACGTTTTTCCAAATCTAAAGGGTCCTACTGCCCCACCCGCTACAAACATCACACTCCAGGGCAAACTGTGACATTTCAGAAACTCAGGCTGAAGAGAGAGGATGCCACAAGTCACCAGAGATAAAATCAGGCCAGGACTGGGTCCTACCCACCAGGTGGACCCTGGTGACACTGAAGGAGCTTCCACATTGCCAGGGAATGGTGCCTGTCCACCTAGAATTCTCTGCTCAGCCACACTACCAACCAGGTGTGCAGTGGAACAAAGACCCAGGATGACTCCAGAAGGTGCTGGAATCTGTGCTCCAGCCGGTGAGAGAGTGAACCGCAGCAGGTGAGAAGACGTGCAGTCCAGGCCCCAGGGATGGTGCAGGGGGTCCCGGGAGGGCACGGGGTTGCCCCTGGGGTTGTCCCTGACGCAAGGCAATGGAAGGGACACCGGGGACTGCGGCCACTGCAGGCCTCACCACACGGAAAAGCATCCTCTGAGCAGTCAGAGATGAGCCCACAGAGCACAGGGGAAAGGCCTGCCTTGCTTGTTGTTCATTCCAGATGACCCACAAGAAGGCCGCAGAAGCATAATGGACTCCTGGGAAGAGCAGGAGGAGGCAGGTGCCCTCTGTGCCCCAAGACACATCTGACTGCACGGCGCCTGGGCCTTTAACTCATTAGCAGGTCAAGGCCAGCTAAGGAGGAGCTCAGGACGCCCACCCGCACCCCCCACCCTGGGCTCTAGGTGGCAGTAGGGTCTCCAAACCCACAGGGAAGGGAATGATTACCCAGCAGATCAAAGCCTGGGACAGACGTCTGCGTTCTAAGCACAGGGCCCTTGGCTAGTAATTCCTGCGAAGGCCCTGGAATTCCCGAAGCCACGTCCAGGTCTCATGAGCAGAGACCCCCAGCACAGAGAATTAGGGGCAAGGGGGCCCAGAGGGGGCTGGTCCAGGTCCTGCCTTTAGTTGTGTGACTTCATCCCTGGGGCCTTGGTTTACCCATCTGTGAAATGACAGGGTTGGGGGTCGACGACCCCAAGTGATTTTTGCATCCTGGGCCCCAGAACTCTGAGGAAAGCTGGTGAAAACTCCCCACAAAAGTATGATGCTGCTAAGGCCACTCTGAAAGGTATTCTCCACCAGGCACTGCTGGGGCTGCTGGCTGCTGTTCACCCCAGGACAGCTTGGGGCTGAGGGACAGGGCTCCTGCAGACACGGGGAGGGACACACAGGGCAGAGCGCTGCTGGCTGGGGGATGGCCGGAAGCTCCAGGAGACAGAGTGCCACCCTCCACAAAGAGGCACTCCCAGGGCTCCTGTCTGTTGCGTCTGGAATGAACTCAGCTGCCCAGTCAGTGGTGAGCCCCCCACCACAAGAGGCAGCCAAGTAGAGCAGAAGCTGGGGGGTCTCTTTGAGGCTTTCCCACCCTGCGGTTCTATGAAGTCCCCCCTTCTGAAAAGTAAGCTTGTACCTCTCCATTCCCACCTCAGGAGAATCCAACCAAAATACCCCCTTCCATCAGGGTCCCAACCTCCCATCCGTGAGGGGACAGGGACCTCGGGGCACGTCCTCCGGGAACGCCAGGATCAAGGGCAGAAGGCCCCGCTGAGTGCCTGGGGCACATCTCTCTTTGCAGATGAGAGGTGAGCGCAGCAAAGGCTGAGATCCAGGTAGGTCTCAGCTGTAAACTCAGAGACCCTGCCCAGGGCCAGATCCTTGACTCCTCAGAACCCCCAGAGCAGCTGGACATGAAGCAGGACCATCCTCACAGGCAAACCCAGCTAGAGACTACAGGCAGAGGGGGAGCGCCAGGCAGTTGGCAGCGGAGGCCAGCAAAAGCCCAGGCAGCAGGGAGCAGGATCTGGGGCTGGAAGCAGGCCTAGCTCCAGCCCTCGGCCCCTTACTGACACAGCACACACCCTTCTCTACACACTCATTTTCAACAGTGTCACCTTCTTACTTCTATGAATGACCACCAGGAGTGGCCTGGTGGACGGTACTCTCTGAGAATCCATGTTGCCTTATGTGGGAAAATCTCTGCACTTATGAAATTGAGGAAAATCTGAGGGCATTCTGGCTGGGGCGGGAAGAGTAACAGCAGGGTTGCAAATTCCCAGTGACAGCGCGACATGGAATAAAAGTCCCACCAAGCGTTCATCACCACAACCTGTGCCTTTACGGGAAGGCCGTATCCTTGATGAGCCATCTCAAGTACCAAAATACGAAGTACTTAGAAATGAGGAAAATATTCATGAATGCAAACATTCCTTTTGATACTGCAAAATTTTCAGTCCTCCCAAAATTTAGTTATAGTAATTCAGTGCAATTCCAATAAACAAAATATTCCAACAAGATTTTCAGGGGAATTTGACAACAGTTTGGAAGAGGTTTGAGAAATCAGAACAAACTGGCTATCATACTTACTATAAAGCTAGTATGATTTCCAAACTCTAGTAATGACATGAACAGTGAAATCCCAGGAAAAGAGAAGCATGGCCGCAGACAGATATGCAGACAAATCCAATAGATGACAAGGCAGCATTTCAGGTAACTGGATAGCTGAATTACCCAATTCAGCTGACTGGGTAATGCACTACCCAGTATGGGGCAACTGACTATGCCATATTGAAAACCTTTATCTTTGTAAGCCATAGAGGAACACGCAGGAGTCTCTGCGACAGCTCTGGTGTGGAGACTATGCATTAACACAAAGCATGAATGGCCAAGGAGGACTTCTGCTTCCAGGTGGCAGAATGCTGGCAGCAGAGCAACTCTCCCTCCCACCTTGCACAGCTACAGAAGCTGTTTTGAATTTTTAAATCTGTTTGAAAGAATTGAAGAATTGCTGAAGCCAAGCAGACTAGCAGGCCAAGACTCTAAAGAGGGACTGGGCAGGAGAGGGCATTCCGACATCCAAAGCTTTCTCCCCGAGCCATTTGTATTCTGGTCACAGGGCAAGAGGCCAGGAACCTGGAGTCTTTCCAGGCAGAGAGCTGTTGCTGAGGGATGGAGAAACCTGCAGCACTTTCGGTCCAGAGAAACAAGCTTGAAGGCCAAGATCCCAGAATAAAGAAACAGAAAATAAGCCAAACAAATGGCCATTCTTTCCCAAAGGTGTGTGCAGAGCTCTGAAGGTTGGGGGTGGAAGTCTAGAAACTCAAACACAAAGCCTCTGAAAATTCAAAGAGGAATCTTCCACAGCCTGAGGTGCTAAGGAGACAGAGATGAGAGGTCAGGATCCAGGGGGCCCCAGCGATCACACGACACCTGATCTGGAAGCCTGCAAGGCACGGGACCTGAAAGCAGGGCAGAACTCAGGCAGGATGAGCCTCATGAAGACTGCAGCACTGCCCTGGCTCAGCTTAGCCTCTGACCGAACCGGGGTGACCCTCCACTCTATCTGCCTGCAAGAGAAAAGGTGGACTCTCCAGAGCTTCCGGAGTGCTTTAGTAGACAAAGTCTGATATTAGTCAAAAGTTACAAGGTGTGAAAAGAGATACAACTATATGATTCAAAACAAATGGGAGGGGGTGGGATGCAAAGAAAAACACAAAGAGAAAAAAGAAACATGCCTACACATGATCCAGATCTACAAGTTATCAAGCAAGGATCTTAAAATAACCATGATTTACATGTTCAAATTAAGAGAGAAAAGGATGGAGAAAATAAATGGAAAATTTTGCAAGAGGATTTGAAACTATAAAAAAAGAATCAAATGGAAGTTTTAGAACTGAAAATACTATAACTGAGATTAAGAACTCAAGAGATTAGACACAGTTGAAGACAGTGTTCATGAACTAGAAGTCAGGTTAATAGAAAATTAAAGAACAGAAGAAAAATAGAATGGAAAATATAGAAAAGAGTCGGAGAAATATAGGACACAGTGAAATGGCCTAACATGCATGGTAATGGAATGGAATGGAAGAGAAGAAATACTTAAAAAGATAAAAACCATTAATTGTCTGAAATTGCTGAAACATCAATCCACAGATTCAGGAAGCTCTGTAAACCCAAAGCAGGAAAAATACAAAGAAAACTATACTGAGATACATACATCATAATAAGACTGCTGAGTACCAAAGATAAGGAGAAAAATCTTAGAAACAGTCAGAGGGGGAAAAAAATTATATATATATATAAAACCTTTAAAGCAATAAAAACAAGATTGACAGCTGACTTTTTACCAGAAATGATGGAAGCCAAAAGACAAGGTTCTAAGATTGCAACATTACCATGTAAGGGGAAAAGCAGTAATTTATACTAGCTTGTCAAGGATACACGTTTTGATTGCTAGGTAATCATTAAAGAGCAGAAAAAGAATGCATAACCAACAGATTAATAGCAAGACAAATGGAAAATTTTTGTAAATTTTTTTTATTAATCCAATAGGAGGCAATAAAGGAGGAAAACCAGAACAAAAAAAAAAAGGAAAAAGAGGTCAAATGGAGACTTAAGACTGTAGAAAATTTGGCTTGCATGTTCTATCAGCTACTCAGAAGGAAAAGTGAGTATCATACAGTCTACTTCATGTGCACATAGAACACTTGCTAAAATTAGTCATATGCTAGTATTAAAGCAAATGCTAATGAATTCTAATTTAAAATTAAAATCATAAGGCATATGTTCTCTGACTACAGAGCTAAGCTATGCATCAATGGCAAAACCAAAACCAAACCAAAACAAAAACCCTACAAATCCCCCAAGTGTTTGGACATTAAGCAATATAATTCTAAATAAGCCATGGGCCAGAAAAAAATCTCAATGGATATTAGGAGATATTGTGAACTCTACAATACTGACGATACAACATATCAAAACTGTGGAATACAGGTAAAGCAGGACTCAGGGAGGAAGTACAGCTTTAAAAGCACAGGGCTTGGGGGTCTTTCACATCATTTCCAGGTCAGTGCAGACCCCAGCATCCCTCAGGGAGCTGTGGATTCACCTCTGGGACTGGAAGGTCTGCCTTGAGAAGGGTCTGCAGATGTGAGTCAGAAGTAAAGATCTCCCAAAGAAGGGCCGTCATCTGGCTCATCCCGAGCCCCGCATCTACAGCACTGGGGAGCTGGACATACGTGGAGATACCAAGGAGGTGGCTGGATGTGCACACCTGCAGAGGGCCTGGGGCACGGAGAAGGGGCCAGTCTCTTGCAAGGATTGACTAAGTCACAGACATGGGCGAGATCAACAAGGTGGAAGGCTCAGAAAGAGGAAAAAAGTGATGGAGAAAGAGCTGGGGGAGAAGCCTTGGGAATCTAACTGCTCCTAAGCAGACTCTGGACTGGACCTCTAGAATCATGACTCCGCTGGGACCTGCTCCTGAGCCTGCAGGATGTCTACAGGTTGCTCCACAACATCCCCTCTGCCTCCTGGGCATCCAGTTTTCCTGCACCTGCTCTCAGTTCCCACATGGGTTCTGCATCTTCTCTTCTGTTCTTCCATCCCTGAGAGGGAGTTTGGACTTTCTTAGCTTACTTTATTATTCTTTGGTGGCATTTCAGGAGTATGGGAATACCACAAACACACCACTGAGGAAAGATGAGCCAGACACTAAGGGGATACACTTTGTGACTTTGTTATTGTCGCTTCTAAGACAGGCAAAACATTATCAGAATAAGCACACTATTCAGCAAGATAGAGCTTAACAACCACAACAAAAGCTGGGATTGGGGACAGAGAACAAAAACAGCTGATTTTCTAAATAAGTTCTGTAGACATATTTGACCTCCTAGGCTGTGTTCATACTTCATCTAAAAATAATTATTTTTAAAGTAATTACCAAATGGTTCAGGGTAAGTCAATCAATCCATCAACCAAAAGGATTTCTCAAACAATAGGAAAAAAGACTTCCACTTCTGGCCATGTGTTAGATGAGACACCCTCCCATTAGAAATCACATAGAAGTTTGGGATAAATAATGAATATCAGAATAAAATAACAGAACTTCTGAGGAAAGGGGACATGGAGGAAGGAGGAAGTGAAATTAAATTGGCTAGTCCACCTAGCATGGGGGAATGCCACAGACACATGCTCATCCAAGAAATGTGGCGAATTTCATTTCACCTGCTGAGTAGGGGATGGGGGGCATGGCCTCAAACACCTTCAAGAGTGGGATTGGGACCAAGGCACCACAGGAAGTTGGATCCTTCAAACAACCCCAGTGAAATGCAGGCTGGGGAAAACCCCCCACCATCAAAGGGACACCAGGATATTCAACTGAATGACTTTCAGCTCCACGTGGCAAAAAAGCCAGCGTGTCTGAGAATTTGAGGCCACAAACCTGTCCTCATTCAAGTTTTGTTTTCACATGTACAACACCTGCATAATCAGTGAACCACAAGTTTGAGAAATGGCTCAGAGTAGGTCTGAGGTGTTTGCACCCAAAGCACCTTGCAGAAGCAAAGCGAGTCCTCCTCAGAAATAACTTTCTCCCCTCAGGTCTCCAGTATTCCCACAGCTGATGATCAATCAAATGTGAGCTCACAGTGAAATACTCCCAAACACTGAAGAAGCAAATCACTATAAATAAGAGTCAGGAAAAAAAGAAAAGAAAACCAGAATTAGATCAAGGACCTCAGACATTGGAATTGTCAGATACAGATTATTAAAAAGTACACTTACAATGTTTACAGAAATAAGCAAGTATGGGGAAATATGCAGAACTTTTAGAAATAAAAATGTAATCATTTAAATTAAAAAACTTAGCAGACATGTTAATCAGCAATTTAAATGGAGTTGAACAGAGAATTAATGAACTGGAAAATATGTCAGAAAAAATTACCCAGAATGGTTCCAGAGAGACAAAATGATGAAAACATAAAACTAAGGTTAAGAGTAATGCAACATGGAAAAATTCATTAATTTACCATGGCAGGAATTTTAATATGCCTCTCACTAATTGACAGATGAAGCATACATTTAATTAATAAGGATGTAGATGACTTGAACATAGTAATCATGAACCAATGAATATATGTGCTCTCTTGTTCTTGAAAATTAGAGAAACACATTCTTTTCTAACACATACGGAACATTTATATGCTATTTCACCATGTTGTAGGCCATAAAGCCACTCCTAATAAACTTCAAAGACCTGTATCAAATGGATCATGTAATTTGAACACAAATTAAAAATATATAAAGATTTAAAAACCCATGCATTTAGAAATTAAAAAAATAAACTTCTAAGTAACTAATGCACAAAAGAAATCAAGATGGAGATGTAAACTTAGTGCAAATGATAATGAAAATATTACTAATAAAACTTATGGCACTTTCATGTTCAGGCATGATGGAGTTACAAGGATCATGCCTAGTTTGCCACTGTAAACAATACCTAGCAAACTGGACTAAACTTATGAAAGTCACTGTTTTCAGATATGGTACAACAGGTAGTGTGGGGCTGTGATCACTAAGAGAAGGGAAACATAAGAGGTGAAGCCTACAAGTAGACTCCAAATGTGCCTGGAGGCAATTTACAGATCTTAAGTATGGGAAGGAAGACCTACACAGCTCAGCAGCTTTGAAGAGTTGAGGAGACGGGGGTCAGAGTTCGGGTAGGTTGAGGCAGCTGGAAGTTGTGGGTCAGAGTTCAGGAAAGGGAAGCATTGCTCAGTAATGGAGCTCCAGAAATTTGCAAAGGGGGACCCTTGAGTCTTTATAGAGAACTAGTCCATGTCCATGTAGCCCAGACAAAGATTCCCAAGGCTCACACAAAGGAAGAAAACATTTGTGTTTCTACCAGCCAGAACAGAGAGATCTTTTGGTACCTCCACCCTAGACATTCACCAGAGACCCCAAAGAAATCATACTTAGTAGAGGGCTTAACTATCCCTGGAGTGGCATCTACTCTAGAGTAACTCTAGAAAAGCTTAAAATCAGGCCTTGAAGGATCATATTAGTCCTCTAGTAACTGCCTGTCAAAAGAAAGTCCACTATATTTTATAGGGAGAAAGCATAATCAGATGCTCCACAATGTAGAAGTGGCTAGAATCCAATAAAAAAAAATTACTACACGGCAAAGAAGCAGGAAAAGATGACCAATGACTAGGAGAAAAATGAGTCAGTAGGAACTTCGATTTTCCTACACCCGCTAAGTAAATTGACTTGATAGTTTAAAAATTTACCATCTAAAAAAACCAGCAGAATCAGACACTTTTATAAGTGAGTTCTGCCATACAGTCAAAAACAAGGTAGCTCCAATGTTATACAACCTCTTGGAGGGAACAGGAAAAAGAAGGGGAGACAGATTATACCCCAACTCACTCATCACTGCCAATATGACCTCAGCATCACACAGACAAAAAAAAATCCGAGAAATGAAGACCACAGACCAATTTCACTGATTAATATAGGCATAAATCTCCAAAACTTTATCAAGAAAGTCCAGACAGCAAATAAAAAGCATAATGCAGTCGGTTATCCAGGAATACAGTGACACAGTGTATGGCTTGACATCAGAATATCTATTGATGTGATTTGCCACACACTCGATTGAAGGGGAAAAAGCCAAATGAGGTACTTAATAGATCCTGAAGAAGCATTCAATGATTTTCAAAACCCATTTATAACAGAACTGTTAGCAATATGAGATAAAAGAAAACTTCTTTAATCTCACAATAGATATATACTAAAAACCTACCTATCACACTTCATGGTGAAATATCAGAAACATTTCCTTTAAATTCAGCAACAAGTTCAAGATGCCTGCTATCACCACATCTTTTAAACATTATAGTGAGGTTCTAGTCAGAGTGATAAGGCAGGAAAAAGAAATAACAATGACAAAATATGGGTTGGGAAGGAAGAAACCAAAATGTCATTATTTGTAGTCTATTTGCTTACCTATACACAAATCAAGAGGATGCACAGACAAATAATTTGAATTAGTGGGAAGGTTCAGCAAAGTTGCTAGAAACCAATACACTAGTATACATTAGTGATAATGAGTTTTAAAAAATATTTTTAAGGTACCATTTAAAAAATAACAAAAAGTATATACAGTACCTTTATAGGAATAAATGTCATAAAAGATGCATATAACTTTCATGAAAAGAAATTTTAAAGTTTAAAAATTATAGAAAATCTAAATAAATGAAGAACTATAACCTGTTCGTGGAAAATAAATTTCAGTATCTTATAAATGTTTATTTTCACCCAAATGAATCCAACAAGAGGGTAGAAGGCAACATGACTTGCTGGTATCAAGACTTAATAAAAAGCTACAGCAATGAGGACAGAGCATTGGGACAGTGTGATGACCAGTGTTAACACAGGGAACCCCAGAAACAGACACAGCTCTTCTGACATTTGGCAGAGGAGGCTTTACAGGTCAGTGAGAAGAGGAAGGACCATTAAACCAGTGTTGTTGAGAAAACTGGTGTCTGGACTGAATGTCTGTGTCCCCCACAAATTCCTATGTTGAAACTCTACTCCCCACTGTGTTGGGATTAGGAGGTGGGGCCTTTGAAAGGTGATTAGGGTTAGATGAGCTCACAGGGCAGGTCTCACCAGCAGAGTAAGTGCCCTGATAAAAGCCCCAAGAAAGCATGCCTCTCCCCTCTGCTCTCGGCCATGTGGGGATACAGAAAGGAGTCTCTGCAACCCAGAAGAGGGCTCTAACCAGAACCTGACTGGGCTGGCACCCTGACCCAGAACTTCCAGCCTCAGAACTGTGAGCAACAAATGTATGCTGTTTACAAGCTACTCAATCTGTAGTAGTCTGTTATAGCTGCCCAGACAGACTGACAACTGGCTAACCATATGGAAAAATACAATATTAGATCCCTTTTTAATACAAAAACAAATTCCATGTAGACCAAAGACCTAAATGTAAACGTTTTGGAAGACAGTGAAGAAGAATGATCTCTCTATGTTCTTCTTTAAGAAGGATTTCTTAACCCACAGAAGGCACCAGAGCGAAAAGTCCCAGCATCCAGAGGGCAAAGGGCGGCCCGCCCACTAGGAGATGACACAGCACATATGGCCAACAAGGATCATGTGTAGAACATATAAAGAACAAAAATCAAAGCAAAAAGACACAAAAGAAAAAAATGGGCAGAAAGGCACAAATAGACAATTTACAGGACAAGATACTCGACCACAACACAGATGGTCCCTGACTTAAGATGTTTTGATTTACGATTTTCCAACTTCATGATGGCGCATGAGTGATACACGTTCAGTAGAAACTATGATTCGAAATTTTGAACTTAGATCTTTTCCCAAGCTAGTTGTAGGTGGTATGATATTCTCTCGTGATGCTGAGCAGTGGCATAGAGCCGCAGCTTGCAGTCAGCCACAAGACCATGAGGGCCAACACCGATGTGCTGACACAACCAGCTGTTCTGTACCCATGCGGCCATGCCGTTTTCCACTTCCAGTACAATGTTCAACAAACATGAGATACTCAACTTTATTACAAAACAGGCTTTGTGTTAAATGAGTTTGTCCAACTGCAGCTTAAGTAAGTGTTCTGAGTACTTTAAGGGGATGCTTGGCAAGTTAAGTATATTAACTGCATTTTCAACTTAACAACATATTCAATTTATGTTGGGTTTATTGGGATGTAACCCCATCATAAGTTGAGGAAGACCTGATTCGGAAAGCATGGTTTAAAACCATAGCCATCAGATCATATCACTAAAACTTCTGACAACACTAAATGCTGTAAAGATAGAGCAACAGAACAGAGTCCACCTGGGAAAACTTCACTGGTACAACCACTTTGAAAACAATGTGGTAATAGCTAGTAAAGTGGCAAACCATGCAACCAGCAGCTGTACAACTAGAGATGTTGTACAAAAGCAGGAGAAATGTCCCCAAATGCTACAGTTTCTGTAGTAGAAGTGGGAGGGGCAGGGAGAGAGGAGGGAGACAGAATGAATGTCCACCAACTGCAGACCTGATAAACACTGTGACCCCCTCACACAGTGGCTCTGCCTGGAGGTGATGGTGAAAAGCAGTGCTGAGTGTGTCCTGGGCATCTCGGGAACATCATTCAGGCAGCCTGGCAGAGGGCACCAAGTGCTGAGCACCAGAGCTGGGGTGCGGGCAACCCTCCATGCCAGGGTCTAACGACTGGCTGCTGTCCAGGCCTCGGCGTGGCCCTGCATTAAGTGAGCACCCTGGACAAGGCCCTTCGTGCCTCCCTGGCCGGGTCTGCAAAGTGGGGCCAGGACAGCCCCTCCTGCTCCCTCCTGAGGGAGGAGCCCCGTGAACGGTAAGCGCTCAACTGCTGGGGCGAGAAGCACGCTGAAACGCCTTGTTTCCCACAGGGATGGTGGCCCATGGCTGTTTCTTGAGCTACTCGGTACTCTTTTTCTGCACATGTCCTATCACGTGATAACATTCTTTAAGGATTTGGCTTTACAGATTTCAGTCTTGCCCTGAACATAACCCGGCAGGGCCCAGTGCCATCCCTGCTGCCTGTGGCAGAAGGCAGGTGAGGGTGGGGGCTGGGGGCCCCCACATGCTGGAGGGGACAGAGGGGGAGCTTTCCCTGTACAGGGCAGGTTCTCTGGAGGGGAGAATGCCGGAAGTGCCTCCTTCGGGGAAGGAGGATCCATGGCCACAGAAGCTGAGGCTGCGGGTGATGAGGAGGACATGGACACGTCCAAGTTGATGACTGGCTGACTGCAGGCTCAAGGCCACGCAAGGGGACAGACAGAGAGGCAGGGACCACGGCCCAGGGCCCAAGAAGAGCCTGAGGAGCTGTTCAAGAGGGTCTCAGCCAAGGAGATGGGTGCAGGTGTCTGCCATCGACGTCCGAGGGTGACAGACCAGGCTGCATCCATGAGAAGTGGAGCAGGGAACGGTCATCGGGGAGAAGGAGGGACCTGAGGGGTGGGGTGGGGTGAGGGTGCTCACACCTGTGGTGGGAAGTGACCCACAGTGATGCCTACACGGAGGGAGGCCCAGAGAAGGGAGCTGGGGACACAAGAGGGGGGTTGAACTTGTCCCTTCAGTAAGAACTTGTCTGGGGACCCACCAGTACAGGTCACCTTGGACACAGGGTGGGACCAGCCCCTCAAGGAGCTCAAGCCTGTTCCTTGGAGCTCTCAGGCAATTCAGATTCTGCATCAACATGGGGCAGAGGTGAGGGCAGGAAGCACGGAACAGCCAGATCCCAGGGAAAGGGTGGTGAGGTAGCTGGTAAGGCAGAGGTGCAGGGGCCCCTCCGATCCAGACCCGCTCCTTCCACAATCTGCGGTGAGCATGGAGGGGACGGGAGGGGCAGGAACGCAGGCTCAGGTTCAGGTGCCCTGACACCAGGGAGGCGGACACTCTCCAGGGAACAGCCCCTGGAGGCTCTCACCTGGGGCACCTGTCTGCCTCCCTGTCCAACCCGCAGCACATCCCAGAACAGCATCAACACTGGGCCTCTTCCTGAAACACTGATTTCTCTTGAAGATTTTGAGAAAAAAATAAAAAATAAAACCAGATTTCCTTAGTATTGCAACACATGTACATTAGGGTCCATGAGAGGCCACGCTCCTAGGCACCTCAGACAGGTGAGGGGTCCCTCGGGCTGGATGACTGCCAGGCACACTGGTCACTCTTGAGACCCCATGAAATAGAGGACAGAGTGTGCCCTCTGTAGTGGGTCACCCTCAACAGTGGAGGGTGTGGGAGCGTCATCCCCCACAACCTCTGGCATTGATAACCTTTCTGGAGGGTAGGTGCAGGAGCCAGAAACAGCCCAGAGCAGGTTGGCACGACAGCAGGAGCCTCGGGGGCTCTGGGCCTGTGGGCTCAGTGGGTCCAGCAGAGAGCAGGAGCAGGAAGTCAGGCTGAAAAGGGGGCCTCGGATGCAAGGCCATCTGCAGAACCTCCACACCAGCAGGGGATGCACTCACCTTCCCTCTCAGAGGACAGAAGCTGCTGCACCCCCAGGAAAGGAGCAGAAGGTTCTTCTCCACAGAAATGGAAGGAAACATCTGGCAAGAGCAAGGGCTCCAGCGTGCATGCTGGCACCCTGCATTTTGGTATTGGGGGGACAGCTTGGCATCTCACTCCCATGCCTTTGCCTGAAGTGAAGCCTGCCCATGGAGGCCCCACTCCTCACATGGGCTCCACGCCTATGGCGGGAAGCCAGCAGCAGGGCACCTCCCCACACAAATGAGGCCTCCCAGGCACACAGGAAGAGAAAAAGCTTCCAAGTGAGAGACCAGAATAAAGCAGCAGGAAACCAGCCCTGTGGGAAGAGACACTGCAGAACAGACGCACAAGAAGCAGACAGAACACTCCTATTAGCATCCTTAGAGTGCTTGTAGACGATACTACGTTTCCAAAACAAGAACAGGAGGCTATGAAATGGGAACAGTTATAGACAAGGACGTTGAAGTGCTTAGAGATGAAAGGTGTTCATGCTGAAATACAAAATTCCAAAAAAGAACTTGAAAAGGAAGCCCAGAAAACAGAACGTAAGCAAGAGGCAGAATATATGAGAGAAAAGACGAGAACACAGAAGACCAATGCACAGATTCAAAGACAAAAACAGAAGAAATGAAAGGCGGGTACATGGCCCATCAACAACTGGATGCAGCAGGCGATGCCAATGCCTTCATTGCTCGGAGGGAAGCCATTTCCCCAAAGGAAGTGCAGCCAGACGCACCAAATACCCAGCAGGAGGACAGAGCAAGGACTCTCTCACGCAGCCCATCCTGGGGGGTGGGCGACAGCAGGTGCCACGGTGGTGGCGGCATCTGGGGAGAGCAGGAGCCCCCGCAGGGGTTGGGTGGGAAGAGGAGCTCTGGGCGGGACAGGGCTGCAGGGCTGTGTGTGCACCAGGGTGTGAGCGTGTGCATGTGTGTGCAAGTACACGTGTGTGTGTGTGTGCATGTGAGTGAGTAGCGGCTCCAGCCACCCCAGGGCATGAGGGGACAGGTGAGGAGCAAGAACGAGAGGCCTGGGCAGGGATCCTGCTTGCCCTCCCCAGCCCCCAGGGAGCCCTGAAACCTGAGCATGGGGAGGACACTAGCTGGCCCCACAGCTTCCAAATGTGGGGCGGGTGGGAGCAGTGGTCCAGGGCTTGGTGCCCCATCCACAGAGCCAGGATTAGATGCCACCCAGGTGGCATTTCCTGATCAGTCTCAGGGTGGCACCTTGCCTCCCCTGGAGTGGGGGCTGGCTAGGGAAGGAGCCGGCTGGGTAGGGCAGCCACGGCCCGCAGGAAGGACTAGGGAGGAACTTGGGGGGTCAGGAGGATCAACCTCAGTTGACCACTGACCTTGACTACCTCCTCCACCCTCCATCTCCCAATGCCATCACCCCTTCATTAGGTCCCTGAGGCACTGGATTGGGAATTCTGGGAGGCCAGCACCCCTCAGCCTGCAGCCAGTATCTGATTCTGGTCGTGCTCAGGAGTTAAAACTGCAAGGTCAGGCAGGGCTGCGAAGCAAATGCGCAGGCCAAGGACCCCACCCCCTGGCCCTGACCCTGTGCCCTGCCTGTGGGGGAGGGACCAGGTGGGCTGGAACTCCATCAGCTAGAGGAACAGAGTGGGTACTGGGCAGGTCCACCAGTCTGGCTTATCCAGGAGGTTTGGGGTAGGGCATGGTCCAACCCCAGGAGCGTCCTCAGAGATGCTCCTGGGTATGGACGGGAAAGGGAGACATGCAGGCGGCTCAGTGAATTCCCTTCAGCCACCTGGGGTGGGTGGTGAGTCCAGTCCTTCTGGCCGAAGAACACTACATGGGGCACGGCAGGAGGACAACCATGTGCTCATCCTGGGGGTCACTAGCTGCTGAGTGACCCGTGGCCAGTCACTCTCCACCCAAGGTGGCAGCTCAGGCCCCTCCCAGCTCAAAGTACAAGGTTTCAGGCCTGAAGGGCTCTGTGGGCCTGTGCTTTGCAGGACATGCCCTGGGCAGTTGCTCCTAAAGGCGAGGGCATGGTTCCCAGTGCAGTAAGTAGCCCTTCCATAGCCCCGGATGCCCTGGTACCAGGTCCCCATCAGAACACTCCCCACCCACGCCCCCCCACCCAGGGCCCTCTCCTGAGGTCCTGCTCCCCCACCACCTGTGTCTCCTCCCCTTGTCCTGGCCCAACCCCATCCACCCTCCACAAGCCCATGCGAGGACTTCCCCACTCTGTTCCCAAAGGACATGGTCAGCCCTACGTGTGACAAGGCTGGGTGGCTGGGCCCCTCTGCCTGCGGGCCTGGGGGAACCCTGGCTGGGCTGGGCACCAGTTCTAGGCTTTGGACAGAGCCTCAGTCTCTGCATGCTTCCACTGGGGGGCCCCGGGCCAGGGGTCGGAGGACGGGCAGTCTGTGGGGTACTCCAGCAGAGGGAGGGAGCAGGGCAGCACTGGGATGGCACCCGAGGGGCACCCAGGTGGCATCCTGCAGACCTCCTCCCAGGTTCCCTCAATGAGAGGCCTGTGGTTGCAGCCCCAGCTCCACAACTGACCCAGTTCCCTTCTGCCTGCAGACCACACCCCAGGAGGATACCCCGATCTCTTCAGGTCCGGGCACTGCGCAGGATGGAGTTGCTCATCCCCACCCTGCAGTGGATCCAGGACGCTCCCAGACTTCACACCCAGAGACAGGCTGACTGCCCCTCCACCTGTCTGAGTCACTCAGCCAGTGGCCTCCCTGCAACCATCAGCCCCAGAGGGTGCCTGGATCCTGACTCCAACCAAGCGCAGACGTGGCCCTGGCAGCACCCCTCGCCCTGCACTGCGGACACTGCGCCCCAGTGCAGGCGCCTCACCTGCTCCATACCCGATTTCCCCCTCCCACAGCCGGCTGAGGCCGGTGACCAACCACACCTGCAAAATGGCCGCCGCAGGTACAGCCCCAACCCCCGCTAGACCCCTGAGCTTCGTCCAAAGTCGCAGCTGCGCTCTGAGGCCTAGGGGGATGGGCACGGCTCCGCTGGCAGGGCCCCCTGGCCAGCTGGGGCGCAGGGCCGAGGTGGGTGGGCGTGACGGTCCTACAGGAGCCTGCGCTCGCAGGCGTGCCCAATCCCCAGTGTTCTGATGGGGCCTCCCCCGCACCTCTCCGCAGCCTGAGGGGCCACTCCGCTGGCCCTAACAGGCCTTCAAGCCCAGCGATGCGGGCCCCCCTGGAAGGGGTCCATGGGTCTCTTGGGGAAAGTCCGCATTCCTGGGAACGTGGGCGCGCATCGGGTCCGCGCCAGGACGGCGTCGCGCCCGCGCCCAGCAGGCCCCATGACTTGGCATTCCCTCCTTCCCCTCCCCCGCCCCATCGGCCCTCCATCCCCCGCCCACCCAGCGCCCAGTCGCCGGGGACCCTCCCCACCTACGCCGGGACACGGCCCCGGGCCCGTTCGGGCCAGGGCTGCGCCGTGGGTTTGGAGGGAGATGGGTGAGAGGCAGCTTAAAGGGGGTGGGGCGTTCACGGGTCTTCGCTGCAGCGTTCCTCGCGGTCATCCGATCCGCGCGCCTGGGGAGCCCCGCCAGCCCAGACGCCGCAGCCGTGCGCCCGCGGCCAGGCCACACCTGTTACTGGGGCGCTGGCTGCACTGACGAGGCCTGGTCCGCTGGCCGCCCCTCCCAAGCTGCGGGTCTTTCTGGAAAGGAGCTAGGGTCTCCTGGGAAGACGACGCAGCCGGGGGAAGGGAGATGGGCAGCCCCGGAGGTGCGCATGAAACGGACGGCTGGGCCTCGCCGCCGCAGCCTCCGCCCGCCCGCCCGCCTGTTTTGTTCGCGGCTCCAGCACCCGCCGTCGCACCCCGGGGACCCAGGCAGCTGCCCTGCCCTCCCCTCGGCCCGGCCGCTGCAGCCGCGCCCCTCCCCGGAGCCTCGTCTGCATCCTCTCCCCATCTCTCCATCCTTCCCCTCCCCCGCCTGGCCAGGCGCAGCCCGGCCGCGTCCCCGCGAGGTGGCTCCTTTCCAGGGCAGGGGTACAGCACGGGAGGGACGGAGGTTGCCGCCCGGTCGCTCGCCCTCTCCACAGCGACGCCCGCCCATCCCAGCCGGGGCGGCGGCGAAGGAGCCTTTTCCGAGGGCCGCGCCCGACTGCGAATGAAGGGCGGACACCCCTGATATTTGCCACATTGTTCTCCGCGGGGACCGGGGATGGTCGGGGGAAGGAAAGGAGCCGCGCCGTGCTGGCACTTCGGGCGGAGAAGAGGGCGCGGGCGCGGACGGCGAGCTGCCGGCCCAGGCACCGTCGGTGCAGGTGCGGATGCGGACGCTGCGCGGGTTCCGGCGACGGCCTTACCTCCTGGCGTCACGCGCGGCGGCCCGACATGGGCACCGGCCGGGGCGCGGGTCCCTGTGCGCTGAGCTGCTGCGACTGCCGGCTGCGCTGGGGCTGTGACGGCGGCACCGCGTGACGGCTGCGCGCCCCCGGCCCGGCCCGCCCCGCCCCGCGCCGCTCCCGCCGCTCTGGTTGGCTGCGCGCGGCGCCCGAGCCCCCGCCGCCAGCTGGTTTGTCGCGCGGGTAGAGGGACGGGCGTCGCGGCCGCCGCAGGGCTGGAGCCGGGGCCGGAGGGGGCTGGGGCCGGGCTGTGACATCACCGCTGACATCGCGGCGCACTCGGCCGGGAGCTGGGGCACCGATCCCCGGCTCGTGCGCGGCGCCCCTTCCCGACACAGCCCCGCGCCACCCCAGCCCGAGGCCCCCGCCCACCCGAGCCTGACCGCGGGCCCCCCAAGTGGAAGGGGGGAATCTGCACCAGCCCCACCCGGGGAGGCCACCAGCAGGCGCGCCCCACCCTGGTGGGACCAAGAGCGGTGGGCTGCTCGCACCCGGGAGGGGCCGTGGGGCGGGGGTGGGTACTGACTCGGGTGTAACAGGTGCGCCGTGAAAGCGCCTCTGGCGTCTGGGCCAGAACAGCGCACACAGAACCTGGCGGGATGATGCAACCGCCCCCCTCACCCCCGTCTCACCTCCCGTCATGCCTCGGGTGGAGACCCCACACCCTCCACCCACCCTTCTCCAGATCCTCAGCCCCCGACCTCACACCCTGTCTCCCAGCTTCACTTCCCTGGACCAAGTCCACATTGGCAAACACAAGCCTTGCCACCCTCCAGCCACTCTCCCGGCCGCGAGGTCTGACTGGCATCTCCTAGTGTGCCACCAGCCTCCATCCCCCCAAGGGCTGGGCAGCTTGGACAAGCCCCTGGCCAGCCCACCGCCGGAACTGCAGTGGGTGCGGCGCCGTGACGCCACCACGGAACAGGGGCGCCGGGTCCCCTTCCAGCGTCCTCCGCGTCTCCGAGGCCTCCCAGGAGCCGGGCGCTGCCCAAAGGGATCCATTGTTAACCAGTTAATCCTCAGACAGCCCGGAGAGAGAGGAGGGGCTTCACCTCGCTTTGCAGTGTCTGTGTGGCAGGTGCCTTGAAAGTAACAGCAGCGCAGACATGCTGCAAAGGAGACCACCCCTCCATCCAAGACCCCCTGGAGCGCATCCCCTCTTTCTCTATTGCTGGAGCCACCTACCTAAGAGAGAAATTACTGTTCTTCTGAGCTTTTGATAAAAACAATGAAACTATGGGGAGGGGTCTTTATCATTTCCATTTGTCATGCTTACTGACCTGGTCAAGTTCTCTATTTCTTGAGCCAAATTTGGCGTTTTACGTGTTTCTAGGAATTAGTCCATTTCTTTGAGGTTTGTACACTCTTGTATCTATCATCTCTTATTTCTCCTTTTTATTATATACTTTATTTACATTTTTCTCTTTTTAAATATTTTTTACTACTTTCAAAGGACCAAATTTTAGTTTTGTTAATCTTCTCTTTTCCTTTATTTCACTTATTTGTCCTTATCTACAATTTCCCTCCTTCCTGGTTCTTTACATTTGATCTATTTGTTGCTCCACCATGAGCTAAATGCATAGCTCATTTATTTGTAAACCATCTGATTTTCTGATAGTTCTACTTAAAGCTGCGAAACTCCTCCTACAGCATTGCCTTAGCTGGGTCTCCCAGATCTGGACGGGCAATGCTGCCGTTTTCACCCAGATCCAACAATGTCTGAATGTCCCTGGTGATCTTCTTTTAAACCCAGGGGTTATTTAATAATGGTATTTACTGTCCAATAGTGTTTCTTTTATTATAACCTTTTGTTACCAATTTGTAGTTTAACTGCATTATTGTCTGAAGAAAATCTGTGTTCAGTCTGCATCCTGGCAGGAAGCAAATGGAACTAGCTGGGTAATTCAAGGACCGTTGGGTAAAGGGACAGTTTCCGAAGGTGTGAGTGGGGGACTGGGGGACCACGTGGCCGACCTGAGTGCCGTGGCCCCGCTGCAGGATAGGGCTGGTGCAGGGAAACTGCCCCCGCCCTGAGCGCCTACCAGGAGGGTCTGCGCCAGGAAGCCCTGGGCCTCACTCTCTCTCCTCCAGATCTGGTAGTGCTCTCTTTGGCTGACCCCAAGGAGCAGCTGGAGGGCAGGCCACCCACTGCCAGGTGCATGTAGGTGGTCCCGAAGAGCATGGGGTCCACCTAGAAGCACAAACCAAACAGAGCAGCCCAGTCTCCCTGGAATTTTGCCCACAGGGTTTGTTAAGGCTTCTTTAGGTCTTAACACACAGTGTATTTCTATAAATATTGTACATGTGCTAAAAAATGTTGCATTCTCTGATGGGTATAGAGTTATGAATATATTTAATAGTTCAAGATTATTAATTATGTTGATTGGGATTTGGATTGTGACACGTGCATTAACATTCTGTGGCCCCTTTCCTCAGTACTGCAGCCTTCTTTGTCTAATGTTGGCTTTAAAATTTTTTTCTGCCTGAAATTTGAATGTCATATAGTTAAATGTCAATCCAGTTTCCTTTGGTTCTTAATGCCTGGTATATCCTCTGCCAACTTTTTAATTCTAAATTTTTTGTGGGTTTTTTTATGTATCTCTTTTACATAACCCATCACTGAAATTTTAAACTCTATAATCTGTTTCTACCTTTTCGAATTTAATCCAGTTACATTTATAATAATTACCATTATATTCGAGACTTAGTTTTGCCATCCTATTCAAAATTTTCATTTATTGTAGATTTTCCCCTACTTCTCATGCAATACAGAGAGTTTTCTTCTGCTCGCTTATCCTTATTCTTATTTTTATTTTTATGTCATTTGCCCTTACTTTTATTTCTTCTACATGCCCTCTGTAGTTACATATTCTTCCTAACATCCCAGTACTTCAGCTTGGTCACATGTCCTCACTCCCAGGCAACGCTGATAGTGTCTAGAATTATAGTTTTGACTTATGGATGTTCTCACTTTTCTTTGATCTTTGCTTTTGTTTAAGACCGTTAATGCACATTCCCATGAACCCAGTCATCCTTATTTTCTATGCTTCTTGAAGGTTCTCCTGCATTTGCATACTTATGAAATGCAAAGCATTTTTATTCTGGGTCTTGGGGTGGGAAACATTCTGAAGCCTTGTATTACTGAGAATATTTTTTCAATACTTTCAGTTTAGCTGGATGTAAAATTCTAGGTGCAAAGTTAGTTTCTTTCAATACTCTAAAGATATGCTTCATGGTCTCATTAAGGAGAGTTGAGTACCTGTTGAGAAGTGCAGCGACTGCTGGTTTCTCATTCCGGATGTTTCTAGAATTTCCTAGGTGTGGATTTTTCTTTACCTCTCATGTTTGAGCCTGTGAGCCCTTTGGGTCTGGGGTTGTATATTTTTCTTTAGTTCTGGAAAACTCATCTCCATAGTTTTCCAGATACCTCTCCTGTCAGTTCTAATATTTTTCTTCTTTGGGGACATGCTGGTCTATCTCTTCTCCGCAGCTCCTGCTCTTCTCTGTGTACTTTCAAACTCTCCTTTTCGCTTGCCTTCTGGGTGATGACAGAATTCAGTGCCCCTTCCCCCTCATCAGCATGGCTGGCCGAACAACCCACTCCTTCGTGTTGTAGCCCCGCAGCAGCACCCCCTCCCCAAGTCCTTCCAGCCCCGCTCTGAACCCCTTTCTTTTGAGGTGCCTGTGGGCATCTTTCCACTGGGCTCCACCTGTTCACCATGACTCCACCGGTTCGAAAATGTCCACTTGGGTCAAACCCTGTGAGTTTACTAACATGCGCATCAAGGGCATCACTCCCGATGGACCCACAAACAGCTTTTGGAAATACAGGTTGAGGTTGAAACTGTGGATCTTTTTCCCACAGATAAAGTAACCAGTAAATCAGAAGGGTTCAGCGCTGGGGACCGGGAGTCTCTTCACTTCCCGCAGGTAGCTGATGCCCTTCTTTCCTCCCACAGACAGATCTTGAGAAAACAATCAAACCCATGTTTCAGAAATGTCCACAACATGACAAACCCCCTTGATTTCACCTCGTTCCAATGTGGAGAGGTCACCATCGGAGAATGGCGCGGGTGGGGGGGCCATGTGAGGCTTGCAATTTAAATAACATTAGTGATCCTACACCATGGCTGCATTCTCGGGATGCAAGGGTGGTTCAGTATTAATGCTACACCTAATCTCCCATGCTAGTAAGCCATGGATAAAAGAAATAGGATGATTTCAATTGATGCTGCAGACATGTGACCAAGCGGCCATCTGTTTCTGGTTGAAAAGCAAAAGCCACTAAACCCTGTAGGGAAATGCGGCTTCTCCCTTCACCTGGAGAAAGAACAGTCAGGCTCGGTGGCTGAGTCCCATCGGGCATCCGCTTCACTCTCCCCCTGCTGTGTGACTCGCACGAGCTCATCAGTCCCCTCTGTAAGATAGGGGGCAGGACAGCCCCTGTGGCCTCTGACATTTGGGTGCGGAAAGATCAGGATATGTAACCTGAGAGCACAGAGCAGGCCAATGGGCTACCTCAAAACTAAACATCCTCGTAGCCCAAACATCAACAAAATTGAAGACCAACCCCACACTGGGAAAAACACTTCAAAACATGTGAGATGAAGGGAGTTTCCTAAAAGTATAAAGAGCATATTCAAACTAATAGCAAAAAATATAAAGACTCACCAGAGAATGGTCAGACTATGAAGGTTTACCAAGTATAGGTAGTCTCAGAGACATGCAGATGGAAACAGTGAGAGCTTTTTTTGACCTATCAGATTGTCCAAAATGTAAATGTCTGGTGATAACCAGCGAGGCCAGCGTGTAAATGAGCCCCTCTACCACATGGGGGCAGTGGCCAGGGAAAGTAGCACAACTTTTCTGCAGGGCTTTAAAGGGCTCTGACCCTTGATTCAGTAATCCCATGGCTAGAAATTTACCTATGGTATCTACAGAAATTTGCTCAGAAAAATGGAGATAATCAGAGTGTTCAGCCATGGGTACTGGTAAATGAGTACAGGTAGATACAGGAGGGATTCTCTGAAGCCACCACAAAGAGTGAGTCTAAAAGTTATACGTGACGTGGAAAGATCACCCAGGTGTTTGTTAAATTATTTAAAAGGGGCACAGAATGGTGTGCACAAAATGTACCCCTTTTTTTATTCCTGAAAGGAATCACAGGAAACTGAGGGAGGCCGAGGGTGCATTTGCTTTTCTTCAGTGTATATAGTCTCTCTGTATACAGCTGACTCTTGAACAACACGGGCTTGGGGGCACCGACCCCTGTTTAGTGGAAAACCCACGCATCCCTTTTGACTCCCCACAGCCTTAACTACTGTAGACTACTTCCCAATAAGATAAACAGCTGATTAACACATATTTTGTATGCTATATGTATTATATACTGTACTCTTATTTTAAAAAGCCACAGGAAAGAAAACATTTTTTTCAAATTGTTACAAATCTCCAAAAACTTTTCCAATATGTATACTGAAAAACATCTACATGTAAATGAACCCACGCAGTTCAAACCCATGTTGTTCAAGGGTCAAACTGCATGTAGTTTGAATTTTCTAATCTTATTCTGGTATATCTTTTATACCAGATATGTGGTATATGTCAGTGGTGTGACTGAAGAGCAGAGATTAAGGTCTATTTTCATTTTTTTTTTTTGTACCATTCTGAATTTGCAATATTAGTAAATACTATATTAAAACAGAAAAACTTTTAAAATCCTAACAGAGCTGCAGACAAGGCTAAGCAACATAGAAAGAGCCTCAGCCACTCTAAATATTACATTAAATATTATGGTACTGTGGATGTTCACCTATCTACGACAAATGGTAATTTCAGATGGTTTAACCTAATAAAAACAAATTGTAGAAAAATGTAACACAGAATTCAAAATACACAAAGCAAGCTTGCAAGCAGACTAAAAAACAACCGAACTGATCCCGACCAAGAGGAAACTCAAAGCCGCGGTGGCGGCTGCGGCCAAACCGAGCAGGTGCCAGCAGAGCAGGCAGAGGGACGGGCACGGGGGCAGGGCCAGGTCAGGGAAACGACTGTCCCGCACAGGTCACCTTTGGGGCCTGGACCTACTCAAGCCATCTCGGCAAAGCTGGGGAGAAAAGCAGGACAAGAGGCTCCTGCCTGGCGGAACCCGAAGGGGGCCAGGCCAGCACACCGCCGGAGGGCCAAGGACGGGTGCTGGGGCCGGGCGGGGTGGTCGGGTGGGAACAGGGAGCTGGACGGAAGTCCGTGACCTAATTGAAAAAGATGCCTGTAATGCCAGGAGGAAGGTATTCAGACCAACATTCAGACGGTATTTGAAGAAATATCTGCTTAGAATTTTCCAGAATTGCAGATAGAAATGGGCAGTGAGGAATCACGGAATCCCGAATAGGAAAAAGAAAACCAAACCTGCAGAACACCAGATAGATCAATCAATCAATTTTTAATTAGTCAATCAATGGAAGGCGGAGTCAAAAGACAGGTAACCTGGGAAGAAGTGGCAGTGGGACAGTTGGGGGCTGACAAAGGCCCTGAGTGCCCAGTTGAGGCGGAGTCCGCCAGTCTGGCCTGCACAGAGGAGGTGTGGAAGCCAGACCGAGCCTCAGGCCCTGTCCCACCGCAGAGGCCCCGCCCCGCCGCCGAGGCCCCAGTCTGGTTGCCGTGGCAACCCGCACAGCCAGAGTCCCGGGCTCCGCTCCCCCTTCCTCCCTCCCCAGGCGCCGCTGCCATGGCAACTGTGGGGCGTATCCAGCCCGGTTCACTGAGCAGCAGCTCATCCCAGCGGACCCAGGCGGTGGTGTCGGGGCGTCGGGCTGCGCGCGGCCCTCCCGCTGCGGGGTGCAGAGCCAGAGGTTCAAGTGGCGCCAAGTGGTGCAGGGTCGGTGGGCCTGAGCTGCGTCGCGGTGGGATTCCAGATCCAGCATGCCCTTAGCTGCACTTTACAGGTGGGGAAACTGAGGCCAAGATAGGTACTCAAGGGAAGGACTTGCTCCACGGCAACGAGTTCGCCTCCTGCTGGCCCACCCAGCACCGTTTTCCTCCCAGCTTTGCTCAGTCGGCTCTAGCAGGTCCAGGCCCCAAGGGAGACCGATGCAGGTCCACAACCTGGACCCTGCATCCTGTGCTCCCCTAGTCTGACTGACGTCCCTTTACCCGCTTGGTCCTGGCTAATTCCTCCTAGGCCCTGCCCAGCTGCACCATTGCAGGCCTTGCCTACCCTATAGTCACACTTTCTCTTCAGCTTCTGTGGCGTTTCCCTAAAACAGAATTTCCATCCTCCAAAGCCCTGTTAGGATGCCGCCTCCATGCAGCCTTCCAGGATGGAACGTTCCCATCCTCTGAGTTTTTATTTTTTCCATCCTCTCAGAGTCCCAGGGCCTTGTGTGTAAAGTGGGGCAGTGCCCTCCTTGGGATTTAGGAAAGAGTAAAACAAATGTGCTGACAGGCAGCGTGTAAACTGTCTACCAAGCAGACTCTCTGGACTCAGCCCTGGACAGGAAGACACGGCACAGGTTGCCCAGGCTGGTGGGTCAGCATGACAGAGGGCTGCTGAGATGGGGTGAAGCCTGGACACCAGCCACTGGTCCGGCACACGCAGTGGAGCTGGGGCCCAGGAGCTGACCAGAGACGCGAGTCCTAGGGCTGGGACTCTTGACCCAGCTGGCCTGGGGACACCCAAGGCTGGCACACGGGACACAGAGGGGCAGCCAGGCAGAGCCTCAGGCCCAGCCTGCAGGCACCTGCTCCCAGCTCGCGCTGGTGCCCTGGGCCTCCCCAGTGCGCCGAGGTGCAGTATCTGCAGAGCGCTGCCTTGGTTTACTCACATGCCTTGCACAAGGAGGCAGATATCATCCCCATTTTGCAGATGAAGAAACCAAGGCTGAGAGACTTGAAGCCCTGAGGGTCAAAGGCGCCGGGTGTCGCAGCCCAACCCCTGGCTAAACACTGGCTCCGAGACTCTAGGAGCTTCTCAGGGCCAGAGCTGTGGGGGACGAGGCAGCCCTTGGGGGATGGTAGGAAGCTCTCGGGATTAATTAATGGAGGCTCTAGCTAGCCTCACCCAGCCCCTCCCGTGAGAGTCAGCAGGGCCTGGTTGAGGCCCAGGAGTCTGTATTGGTCAGAACACAGCCTGCTCTTTGCCATTCCTGACCTCACTGCACTGCAGAATTGCCTAACGTAAACTGTTACCAGGAGGGCAGTAACCTGTGAGAAGTGGCATGGCTGGGTGCTGGAGCCAGGATGGGACAGAGCAGAGCTGGGAGCCCCCGCCCAGCAGAGGGGTGGACAGCGGGGAGGCCCCCATTGTGCACGGGCCCCCGGCCTGGGGCTTAGGAGGCCCAGAGGGGATCTGCTCTGTGCTGACAGCTCTGCTGGGTTCTGCTTGCCCCCTGGGCGGCTAGTTGCTGACTCAGTGTCTGACCAGCAGCAGCTGGCAGCCAGGCTGCGGGTGCGGGGCCAGAGCCTGTTGTGGGGGACAATGTCCACCCAGCTGCTGCCCCCAGCGGCCCCCTTAGTGACCCCCACCAGAAGAAGGCCATGACCCCTTTAGCTCAAAGTCCCTGTCACATGCCCCTGCCTCCCTCTCACAGTGCCTGGCCCCCTTCTGCTCTTCCTCCTCCCCATCCACAAAGACTGCTAGATGTGGACGGGGTTACGGGCTGAGCCAGGCCCAGCCTTCCCAGGGGAACTCTGCCCTCTTACCAGAGGCGGACACTTCCCCAGGGACTTAGAGCCAGGTGGGGAGGAGGCGCCATGTCAGTACCTGGGGTGTGCAGGGCCAGCCCTCCGGACCTAAGTCCCACGTCCCACGTCAGCCTCTGCCTGCTGCGTCCCTTCATGCTGGCCTCTGCATTCCCGTTAGGTTCCAGTCAGTGGGTGGGAGGTCAGAGGCCAGGAGGGGAGGCTGGTGTCAGGGTGGGGCAGGTGTCCCTGGTACCAGCAGATGGGGCAGTCCGCCACCCAGGTGGAGGGCTTTGGCTCCTGTCCGGCCTTCTCCATGTCCTGTAGGCTCACTCCCTGTGCCCCAGGGCCGGCAAAGATGCCCCTCAACGGGTCCCCCACCCTGGCCGCCGGCATAAGCAGCCCTTCACTGAACCCTGCAGCCACCCACTCGAGTGTGGATTCAAGCCTCCTGCTGGAAACCTCAGCCGCACACGCTGGCCCTGCTTAGAAGCCCATGAGCAGTGGTGTGATTTTGATCAGGCCTACAGCCATCCGAAATACTAGTAAATTATTCAAAGAAGAAATTGTATAGGTCATCTTCCTCCAAAGTAATAAAAGTCCCTTTTTCACCCGGGGACTCCAAAGGTAATAAAACAGGAAGCGAATGGGAAAAGCATGGCCCGGGAAAAAAGTCGGGCACTTTGAAGTTAAAAAACCTATTTGATTAAATGATGAAAGAAGACTGAAATTACACTCTAGTTAGAAATGAGTGCGAACCAGCGAATGGGAAACAGCCATTGTGTTAAAACAGGGCAAACTCAAGCCCTCAATGCTTTGAAAGGAATCAAGAAGACTGACCACGACTGAGCCGTGCATTCAGCCGCGGAGTCCAGACAGTGAGGGACAGCAATAACGGAATTCAGCCGAGCGCAGAAGTTAATGTAAAGACTTAAGTTATGAAAGAGGAAAGAAGCAAAACTTAGAAAAATAAAGGATTGGCTCTTTGAAAATGAGAAGAGGGTATCACCTTGGAAACAAATTAAATAAAGTATTTACATGAAAAGTGAAAATTTGAATAAAATTGATCATTTTCTAAGAAAATATTAATTACTAAGATTTTCTCACAAGGTGCTTTAGACCACATGTCTGTGTCTGCCCAAAGTTCATACGCTGAGATCCAAATCCCCAGTGGGATGGGATAGGATGTTAGGCCATGAGGGTGGAGCCCCTGTGGAGGGGATTGGTGCCTTTGTAAAGGAGACCCCAGAGAGCACCCGCAGCCTTTCCGCCGTGAGAGACACTGGGAGAAATGGGCAAAGGAGACCCCCACCAGATCCCCCATCTGCTGGTACTTTGATCTCAGCTTTCAGGCCCCAGAACTGTGAGAAACAAGTTTTTGTTGTTTACAAGCCCCTCAGTCTTTGCTAGTCTGTGATAACAGCCCGAACAGACTAAGGCACAGGGGAGAGAAAACCTAAGTGGTTCCATAACACGGAGAGAAAATGGAAGCTAATGTAAATGATCTGTCTCTGACTTCTCTCCTGCATGCTCAGAGCATCAGGTGCTGTCTTATGGGCAAGTTCTCCCAACTCCTCAAGTAATATGATATCTATTATTTAAAGTGTTCTAAAATAGGAAAAAAAATATGGCAAAATGCCTAGTTTGGTTTCTGAAGGTAATATCGTCCTGGTATCAACACCAACAACAGCACAAGAGAGAAACTAAAGACAAATATCACTTCCCACCATAAATGCAAAAGTCCCAGGTGGGGTTTGATAGTGTAGGACAAGGGTGACATGTCAAGACCACACAGAATTTGTTCCAGGAGTGAAAAGGTGGTTCAACATTAGGAGATCTTACAGTGTAATTTATTACATAGTGTAGAGCAGGAAAACCAAGTTATACTGACTCATGCAAAGAATACATCTGATAAAATTCAACGAATATACCTGATACAAATTTTTAAACTAGAAATAGAGTGGATCTCCCTAACTTTCAAAAGATGTTTATCAAAGCCAACATCAAACACAGTCTTGAAAACATGGTACCCTGCTCTATTTTCATTGTGACTTTACATGTCTCTGAAAGTATTTTATTTTATTGTTCATTTCCTTGTTCTTGCAGGGAGCCAGGGTCTTGTTCATGGTGGTGTACCTGGATTCAGAACAGTGCCAAGTACAAAAATACAGGGCGAGAAATATTTGATGAATGAAAGAGTAAATAAATAAACACCAGGATGAATAAACCCACGTATTCTGTTAAAGTTAAAAACAAGGGATGTTTGCTCTTGCTGTTCGAGTTCAGTGTTATTAGGGTGCCTGCTTTCAAAATGAAGACAAGAAAAAAATGCTAGATCCAAGTTTGAGAAAGGAAGAAACATAATTACAGTTTTCCGATGAAATATTTTTACGACTTAGAAAATATAAGAGAACAAATAAGAAAGGTTAGAAGGTGGCCAAGCAGCAAGTCAACCAGAAAGAACAGCAGCAGTAAACATGAAATGCAATGGCAGGAAGCAGCGCACAGGGAGGAAGCCCGAATGACCGACAAACCACAACACAGGAAAGGTGCTCGGCCAAAAATCAAAGTTAAGGCAGCCTTCAGATCTGAGCACTGACATCTGTGCATACCCGGGCGCAGGCTGCTGGCCCGTGAGTGAACCCCTGGCTGCGGTCTCCGTGGGGACTACAGCATGGAGGGCGAGGCCCGCTCCTCCGGGAGCCAGACCAGAGGAGACTTGCTTGAGGACGGCCATTGCGGTGTTGTTGAACGCCCCTATGAGTCCTCAGTAAAAGAGTGAATGAATAAAATGAATAAAGTGTGATGTGCTCATATAAGGAGAGCTGTAGCAGCTACAGTGATGGATCAGAGCTGCACAGAATTGCATGAATAAACCCCAAAACTCAGTGCCTGGGGAGAGAGGCAAGTGGTCAACGTCTGCCATACACATTTTACTTCCAAGACATTGCTACTTACTGTTAATGGAGCCAAACAAATATAGTAAATGTATGAAAGCATGAATTTAACTTTGCCACCCTTGGACTCGAGCTTCTCTGGGCAGGGAGGAGGGGCAAGGGCAGAGTGTGTGAGCTTCAGATGCACCCGTGGGATAGTCCACCTTGGTCTCTAAGTATAATGTGCACACGGTGAAATGCACAGATATGTGCCACCTCACCAGTCTCACAACTACGTAGTGAGGTGAGTCTCACATGCCCTCCCAGTTCGTCCCCATCCCCAGAGGCGACCCTGGACCCAATTTCTGTCACATGGGCCGTTTTGCCCACTCCAACTTCTCAGCCAGTGGAAGTGGACACCACGTCCCCCTCTGTGTCTGGGCTCCCTCACACGGCATCATGTTTGAGCCTCCCCGTGCTGTGGCGTGGCAGTCATTCGTCTGTCCTGCTGGGCTGTGACCCATCCTACAGCCCTGCCTCGGGTCCGTTAACCATCCTCCTGGTGATGGGCATCTGGGCTGTTTCCAGCCTTTGACTTACACTACAGCTTGAACATTCTTGCACAAGGCTTTGGGGGGCTACTTATCTTCAGTTTCTCTTGAATAAACACCTAGGAGGGGAACTGGGAGTCATAGAAACTCCATGTGTCCACACATGGGCTGTCTAAGGCAGTTCCAAAGTGGGAGAGCGTTTCCTACTCGGCAGTGTAAGTTTTGTGCGCCTCCCGTTCTTGCCAGCCTTTGCTCTTGTCGGTCTTTTTGGCTTCAGCCATTGGAGGAGATTTATTTCCTTGATGATTAAGGATGTTAAAAACTTTTCACATGCTTCCTGACCACTTGGGTATTTTTTGTGTGTAGGTGTTTCTTTAGGGCTTTGCCCATTAAAAAAAAACAAAGGCTCTTATTTGTCTCTTTGTTTTTGAGTTGCAGGATTCTTTATAAATTCTGGATACAGCTCATTTGCCAATTACATGTGAATATTTCCTGCCAGTTTGTTTTTGTCTGTTTATTCTCTTGATGTTTCTGATGAGCAGAAGTTTTAAATTTTGATTAAGTCCCATTTATCGATTTCTTTTTCTTTTGTGGTCAGTGCTTTCTTGTGTCCTGGGAAATCTGGGTCTCTCCCGCGGCTGTGTGTTCGCTGATGGCTTGGCGGCTGCGGCCTTACCTTTAGGTCTATGGTACAGCTTGAACTGACGTCTTGTTGTCCGAGCCCTGCTCATTGCAAAGGTTTCCCTCCCTTGATCAATTTTTGACCAAAAACCTTGACAAAAAACGTTGACCATATGTGTGGGGTTATTTTCAGACACTCTATTCTGTTGAATTGGTCAACTGGTTTTTCCTTTTCCAATGCCACACTGTCTCGGTAACAGTGGTTATCAATAACATTTTATTTTCTTAAAAAAAACAAGGTCTGAAGCAAAGATAGAAATATGTTAACACTTGTTAAATCTAAAGATGGGTCCATGGATTTTGAAACTTTCAAAATATTTTAAAACATAATTAAACATGTAAGGGGAGACAGATTACAATCAAAACAGCATCAAAAACTTTTATGTGTCTTGGAATAAATGTAATGATAAGTGGATAAATTCTTCACTTAAAAAAAGATCTATAAAAGGTTATTGAAGACATAGACTTAATGTGAATAATTGAGAAATATAATACTTTCCTGGAAAGGACGATTAAATATTGTAAATTTAATGCAATTTCTATAAAAATCATATATTTTAGGAATTTAAGTCATTCTCAAGTTAATGCAGGCAACATAAGAGGGAATAGCAAGAAAAAAAGTAAAACATGTAAAAGATAATTAATTACTATGGGAAATTTATCCACCTTACGCACAGCAACTACTACTCAATACTTATGAAGGAACTGATAGAAATATAACCAAAACAGATCAGATATAAATTAACTTAGCATATAACAAAGGTGGCATTTCACAGCAATAGGGGAAAGACAGCCAATATTCTGAACCACATTCATTGAGTAAAAGATCTACCAGGCTGGAAAAAATAATGTATCTTTTCCTCCATACACACAAAATATCCAAAATTTAAAATAAATAAAACTTCTGCTTATTTTTGTCCAACCCCCCCCCCCAAAAATCCCATCTTTCATATCCTTAGACCGCAGAGGGCGTTCTGGGGCGTAATGAATCCAGAAGCCATAAAGGACAAACCTGGTGGATGCAGCCGCATCAGAACCTAGAACTTGACTGTGACCGAACCAGCAAGAGGAGGCCTTAAACAACAAACCCACGAGGAGAAAGTGGTTGTGACGTGATGCATCTGTCTCTGTTTCCATGACATGGAAACCCTGTAAGCGTTACACCAGTGCTTCGGTGTGCTTGAGTGTTTCTCAAAGAAGGTATCAACTTCAAAATGTTTTGAGAAGAAGTCTGAGCTGTAAAAAAAAGTACCATGAGAAATCACAAAATTGAGGGGACCTCCACTTGGGTGCCCCTCTCCCCAGCCCTTCCAGGAGGCAGGAGGGCTCTGGGGGGGGCCTGGTCAAGTGGGGTCCCTGTGCATTCGGCCCACACCTCGTTGTGACTGTGTCTGTTGGTGATTCCTTCAGGTCGGATAAATGACTTCTCTTAAACACTTGTATGAGTTTCCTGTGGCCAGCATAACAACTCATCACGAGTGTGGTGGCTTCGAGACTGTCCCTTCCTGCTCAGGTCCAGGGTGCCTCTCTCATCTCGCCGCCCACCCTCATCACCTGCCCCCTTCAAGGCCTGCAGAGCGTCTTCCACCTCTGTTCCCACAGCCACCCTGCCCCCACCTCCTCCGTGTCTACCCTCTTCTGTCTCGCTATATGGACCCCATGATGGCATTCAGGGACCACCCGGATAATCCAGAATAGTGTCCCCTCTCAGGACCCTTAATCACACCTGCAAAACCTTTGCTTATTAAAGGAACAGTCACAGCTTCCAGAGCTGAGACACCGACATCCTTGGGTCCCTGTTCAGCCGAGGGCACCATTAACTGTCTTTTACGCTGAGATGTTACAACAAGTGAACACATGGCTATTGTGCGTGTGCTTGTCCCAACCTGTGTGCTTTGCAGTCTGGCAGAGGCTTGGTAGCCAGAAGCTCCATTTCCCAGATGCCCTTGTGGCCATATAGGTTCTGCCAACCCCGTGGGCGCACAGGGATTTGGAACGCAGTGGGCTGTCTGGTTGGTGGCCCTTCCTGGTGGCCCAGGTGAGTGTCACAGCTTTGGGCCATTCCAGGACTCCTGAGTCTTCCTGCTGATCCAGCACGCTGGTCCTCAGCCTGAACTAAACCCCCTTCTGCTCACAGCAGCCAACATGACGTCCCCCCTGAGCATGACTGGGTGATCCAAGAGGCAGCCCTGGTGACCTCTGGTACACTGTGGTACACTCCACAGTTGTGGATCTCACCCAGGGCTCAATTAGCAGCCCTCGGGAGCTTGGAGACATACCCATGCCTGAGCCTGCCCAGGACCAACTGCCCCAGGATGGAGGCAAGGCCCAGGCAGCTTTGACCTGCTCTGAGTCCCACCTGCTACAGACGCCCCGCTGGGGAGCTGCATCTCCAAAGGTGCTTGGATTCTGTTCCACTAAGTGAGAGCAGACTTCCTTCTCTCTGGGTATCAGTTCACCCTGCCAGGCCCAATGGCCACAGCTG
Source organism: Smutsia gigantea (assembly GCA_032199065.1). Classification (NCBI taxonomy): domain Eukaryota; kingdom Metazoa; phylum Chordata; class Mammalia; order Pholidota; family Manidae; genus Smutsia; species Smutsia gigantea. Next base: position 370,145 of record JAVSCE010005428.1, on the reverse strand, counting down.
TCCACTGCATCGCCCCCTGTAATCAGTCCTACCGCCTTTTGTTATGGGTCCTGCGATGGTTCGTGGCCTGCTGCTCTGGGGCCTCCAGGAGCCCTTCCCTGCATCAGGAGCCCCTGCGAAGCCCCCAGACACAGCATCCCGTGCTCAGAGGTCATTCACCCCGAGAGTTTTGGTGTCAGCATCTTCCTGTCTGTGTCTTTCCCCCAAATGTGTGTTTCTGTCCATGTGATGATCCTATTTTTCTAAGGAGTGAATCCATCATTTGAGACCTGTTGGTGTAGGCAAAACTGACAGTGAAATTCCCCGGCTCTATGCAGCCGGTGCCAGCCGGCGGGGCTCCAGCTGAGGAGGAGCCGAGGTCGCAGGATGACAACGCAAAAACGAAATTGGCAGCAAAAGTGACTGAAATTAAATCTCTTCTTGGACCTTGGCAGAAAAGAGGCTGACCTTGGAGGAAGGAGTCTGGGGATCAGTTGCTTTCTCATCGTTCATTCAAGGCCAGTCCAAGCCGGATGCCGCTGCTGTTTGCTGAGCTTTCACCAGGCCCAGGTGGGTTGCGGGACCAGGAGCTCACCACACTGGCGTCCACGGTCCTAGGCAGATTCAGGCCGCCTCGGGAAGTGGCCGTGAGCTTCGCTGGGGGAAATGGGTGAGACGGACGGCCCTGTGGAGGGGCGCCAGGAGCCGGCGGAGCGCAGCAGGGCGCCCAGGGGAGTCTGGAGACTGGGGCGTGGCCTGAGCGGCTCTGATGGAGGACAGCGAGCTCCCTCTGCCTGGCTGGTGCCAGAACGAGATCCCAGTGACCCCGCAGTCTGGGCCTCATTCTGGGAACATGGGGAAGAAGAGGTAGAACCCAGCATGGGTCTGGAAATGATAGGAAGGCCAGCATAGCGCTCCTGGCTGAGCTCTGTGTGAGCTCCAAGCAACTCCAGGAGAGCCGGGGCCGTGGCCCAGCTAGAGTGGGCCTGACGGCAAGCACACCGGCCCACAGGGTGGCTGGCACCTGCTGCCTCTGCATGCCCATCGGGAGCCTGGGGCAGGGACCCCCGACTCACCCGTTGGATATGCACACAGTGGCCCGGTGTCCGGGTAGTGACAGGTGTGAGGGGCTGCCCCAGGCCCCTTCTCCTCCCTGCCATCTCAAGCAGCCTCCCCTTCCCATGCCCTTCCCCACTGTACTGGAGGTGCCCTTGGGTAGGCCCCGCCCCTGCTCCAGATCTCAGTTTCCTCATCTGTGGACAGGGAATAACAGCGGCCTTTCCTTGAAAGGGTTCAAGGATTGGCTGAGGGGAATTCTGTAAGGTGCAAGGACAGGGCTGTCTCACTACACCCTGGGTTTCTAGAACATACAGGAACCCACTTCCCGCCTGGGCTTTGGCTTCAGCCCTTCCTGGGTAGACCCGGCAGAAGAGGGGACCCCTGTCCCCCAGAGCCCCATGTGGCTCGTGCTCCTGGCCGGGCAGTGAGAACAACCTTCCTTCAGGGTTCTGGGGTCTCCCACTGTCTCCCCAGCCTGGGGAGCAGGTGCAACAGGAAAGGTCAGCAGGAGGCCCTGACCTCAGAGCACCCCTCCATGCACACCCCTCCACACAGCAGGTCTGGGAGGGCAGGGGCAGCACAGAAGGGGTGTGGGGATACTTCTAGGGACCCTGCCCTGGGAAGGGGGCAGTGAGGGCTAGGAGGGGCTTCCAGTGGACTGGGTGAAGGTCTGAGCTGAGGCCGTGGGACAGGAAACCGGGGACATCTCTGAACTGGACGACCCTTCTGGGAGCAATTTCACCTTTCCTAGGAAATCAGGTGACGTGCTGGGACCCAGGTCTTACAGGCAAAGCTCAGACCCGGGGACAGCGGCTCCTTGCCCCACCCCCTCTCTGCCCTGCGGGAGAGGCCAAGATCCCAGGAGAGGAGGCTGGCCGGGGCGCCCGGGCGGCAGGCCACAAGCGGAGGCCGGTGGAGGGCTGGCTGCAGGTTCCCGGCTGCCTGGCCTCCGGCCTGGAGCTGCCCCTTACCTCGGAGCTCAGTTCCTCCGGGACAGAAGACCCTTTCTAGACTGGATGCCCATTCATTCATCTGTCCCAGGGCCCCTCCTGTACTGAGAACCACCCTTTCTACAATACGGAAGAGCTTGTGGGAAAATAGAACAGGTGTCACTGCCCGGAAGTGTTGAGGGAGGAGGGACAGCCAATCGGAGCACCCGATTCTGGGAAAACGGAGGTAACAGCAAATGGGTCAAATGAAGCTGACCGACGGACACTGGAGCCCCAGGGCCCATGGTGAGCAACGGCCGACGTGCGAGAAAATCTGCAGGGAGTGAGGGTGGGTCCAGAGGGCAGAACACTGACAAGCCAGGACAGCAGTGCAGTGGAGCTGGGAAAGGGTGGGGTGGTTCGGGCTGCCAGGCACGCGGCCTGCAGACCCAGGGCGTCCACACGTGGGCTCCACAAATGCAGTCTCACCCCGCTCCACCTCCTAAGGCGGGATTTGACCTTGGCAGGCAGCCCATTGGCATGAATTTCCACTGGCACATGAGAAGACTTGTTAAGAGTGTGAAGCTCTGGGGCAACTCAGTCTGGCCACGAGATGTCACTGCCTTTGTGGGGCCCCCTCACCTCCCCATCTAGTCCCCAGGCCAGCAGCTCCCTGGGCCTGGCTTGGCACTCAGCTTTAACAAGCCACCTTTGACAAGATGTTCTGACAGTTGGGGAAATGTGTCTCTGGAGAGGCTGCTGGGTGATGTTAGCGACCTGGGCTGGCTCTGTGAAATGTGTCAGTGCTTTGCGGCCACGGGCAGACGCACCCACAGCACACAGATCTGGGGACCTAACCGCCGGAACTGGCACAGGTTCCTTCGCGACTCCCTGGTGTCCTGTGCGAGGCTCTGAGCGCCCCATCACCTGCCACTGCCAGTGGGTGTCCCCACAGACTCCGGCCACAGGGGGTCACTGTCATGTTGCTCACGCCCAGAGCAGAGCCGCCGAAATGCCTCCTGCCTCTGCGGTTTGCATCTTCATAAGCAGATGGCCCCCTTGCGCTAGGTGGGGACACCGTCCTCTTTACACCTCCTCCCCCAACAACCCTTCTACGTCACTCTTGGCATCAGGAGAATTAGGAAGCTGGCTTTCAGGGAGGAGTGTGAGGCTCCAGAGCTGCTCTGTCTGGCCACTGGGTGTCACTCTCCAGTCCCCAGGCCCGCAGCTCCTGCCCCGCACAGGCTTTTGGAGTCAGTGACCCCTGGCCTCAGCCTACCCCTCTGAGCCTTCCTGCCCTGTGGGACCCCTGAGATTTCTGGCCCCCTAGGGCCCCCTGCTGATTACAGCACCAGAAATGTCGGTTCATGAGCCCACCGCAGTCTGCGGAGCCAGCAGGTCTGGGGATTCTGATACTTGCTCACCTCCAGGCACAGGAGGGCACGCTGGGGCAGGCGCCCACTCAGAGGGCTTTCTCACTGCTGGGGTGAAGTCAGATAAACCCCAGCGGGATACATGCTGCCCACGTGTCCTGGGGAGCCTCTCTTCCCAGCGGAGCTTGGCTCAGGGACCACCTCCACCTGCTCCCGCCCTGCGTGTGCCCGCTGCAGCCATGCTGGGGCCACCCTGTTCTCTCCTGGGCCAGCCTGTGGGATCCTCACCAACTTACGCATAATCGTTTGTTCTCATATGTTGGCGCGGAGAAAGCTACCTGTAAGGGGGGACGAATAAACACGTGAGTTACCGAGGCGCCAACAGAACCTCTCCCAGGGTGGGACGGGACGAGGCAGAGCTTGTCCCAAGGAGGATGGAAACGCAGTCTGGACACGAGCTGTCAGCGCTGAGGGGAAAAAAAAACAGTTTCCTGAGGTTAAAAAGTCAGTCGTGCGTATTTGTCTGGGTCCCAGAACCTCCCCAGGACTCACCGGCACTGGGCAGAAATGGCACCAGGCCCCACAGAGGGAAAGGTCGGAGGACCAGGCGTGAGCTTCCGGAGACCCTCCCCTGGGGTCGCACAGGACTCGCTTGGTCCCCCTACGTGTGGGTGCCGCCTCCCCACGCAGCCCATCAGAGATGCAGGCCCAGGGTGTACTGGGGCCGGTCACGGGGCACCCTCTGCCTGGGAAGAATCCGGATGCCCCGGAGGACCTGGCGCTTGTCTCCCCCACGCTTTGCACCTCCGCGGGGGGCTGTGGCCAGGGATGCCACTTCTCAGACGGCCTTGCCCTGGGGGGCCCGCTTGTTACCCACGTGCACACAGTGCATGGGAGCAGCTCTGGATGTCCTGCAGAGCCGACCGCAACACCAGCTCTAGAAACACAGTGGTGAACGTTTGATTTAAGCTGCAGCTAAGCCAACTCCCGCACCTTCAGGCCTATCCAGTGGCACAAGAAATTGTTTCTTTTCCTGTTGATTGTACAAGATTTGCAGCAGGAGAGACTGACAACCTCTGAGCATCCAGGAGCTCTCAGAGGAGCAGATGCAGCACGGGGCTCTGATGGGTTCTGCACCCTTCCAGCCGACCCAAGAATGTTCTGGTGTTGACATGATCCCAGGGATCAGACAAAAACCTGGCAAAGCAAACCCGAGAAAGTGGCATGTAATAAAATTGGCCTCGTGTAAAAAGAGAGTTTCCAGGCATTTAATTTGTTCTAAATTTATTTTGGTCTTTTTCAACATTATTTACAGTGAGCACACAGTACTTTTATCCTTAAAAAGTTCAATTTAAAAAGTGAATCTCAGGTAGGCATTGAACCCCTTTTCCCGGGAAACATCCTGGGAACAGCTGAGTTCCCTGGGTTTTTGAGGGCATCGGGCTAAGCTGATTCGCGGCACTAGTTGGCGGAGTGAGCCTCAGGAAACCCACCACTGCAGGTGCGGGTGGGCCCCTGCTCCCCACAGTGCAGAGAGGTCAGTGACTAGGCAGGCCCCAGCAAGGACCGCAGTCGCTCAGCTCTCCCACCTCCTCAGACGGGTCCTCCCCTCCCCTAGAAATACTGAGGTTGGGGAACAGTCACATAGGGAATGTCACCGAGGGTCAGACATGGGAGGGTTGTGGGGCAAGACCCAAGGTCTGGGGCCAAGGGCCGAGTGCTGGCAGCCATAGGGCGCTTTGGAACCTCCCGTAAGAGCTGGAGGTGGGCGAGGCAGTAGGGGCTGGCGCACGTGGCAGGGTCACTTGGCAGGGACCCTGGGTCTCTACCATGTCCTCAGCCTGAGTTGCCAGGAGAGCAACGTTCCCGCCCCTCAGAGAACCATTTGTGCTTTCCTGTGTTTACTGACTCAAGGTGTCAACACCTTAGTGGGTGTGAAAGAAACACGCCAGGTGGGCCGTGGCCGAGGGACCCAGGAAGAGGGTGCTGGGCGGGGGGAGGGGTCTGGCTGCCCACGCGTCGCCAGACTCCCCAGATGTGGAACCCCAACACCAGGAGCTCCCGGGTATTCCATCTCCTAGGGCTGCTGAAATGAATCACCACATGCTGGGGGCTTAGCACACAACAGAAATGTTTTTATTAAAATTTTTTTTACTGATATAGTTGACACACAACAAAAATATATCCTCTCCCAGGTGTGTGGCCAGCAGTCCAAAACCACGGCCTGGGGAGGGTCTTCCCTGCCCCATCAGGCTCCTCAGGGCTGTGGACGGCCCCAGGCGTGCGGCTGCGTCCCTCCAGCTTCTGCCACCCGCATGGCCCCTCCTCGTGAGGGCCTCCGTCGTGAGTTTGGCTCCTCCAGAGTGACCTCATGGTAATTCCATTACATTGCAAGGCCACATTCACAGGCCCCAGGGGTCAGGACTAGAACTTGTATTTGGGAGCGACACCATCCAACACTCAGCATGGGAACCCCGAGCCCCACGTGGACAGCGCCTGTCTCCCTGCACCACAGCCATTGCGCCGTCACTGGGAACCTGGCTTCCGAGCAGGCATGGCCCTGGGACCGAGCCCTGGCAGAGCCACCCTGCCCCGCCCAAGTCCTGGCCTCAGAACCCAGCCGTCTGTGCGGATACAGCAATGGGCCACCTTGGCCTGGGGGTGTCTCTCAGGCATCTTAAAAAAAATCCCTGAAAATCTGACGCCTGAGGCCCAGAGGAATGTGATCTGGGCCCAGAGACCCTAACTGGTGCCTGTGTGCCCAGCAACCCTGGTCTCCCACGCGCCCAACCCCACCCTGTCACCATGACCCTTGGTGCGCATGCTCCTCATGGACGAGGACTGGCTCCGGGCAGGGCAGGCGTTGTTCCAGCTGCTTGGTGGAGGTGCGTGTAGGCGTCCTGCCCCAGGCCTGTCCACCTGCGGCCCCAGGCAGAACCTGCTCCCCACCCCTGTGGTAGAGGCTCCCAAGGGTCCTGAGGACAGGCTGGGCGACTCCTCTCTCTGGACTGTGCCCTTCTATCCCCTGCCCCATCCTGCGGAGAGGCTTTCTGAGCACCCTCAGCCTGCCGGGGCGGTGTGGGGAGTGGGTGGCAGTTTGTGGGGAATCAGGGCCTGGATGGCACCGCCCAAGGCCCCTCTGTTTTGTCACCACCAGTACAGCACCCTAGGGACCCCAGATGGGAAAGAAGCAGAGCCCCCAGAGGCCCTGAGAGTGGTGGTGCACAGCGAGGGCACCTCCAGAGCCCCAGGAACCCTGTCACGGTTGCCTGGGCTGCAGTTCCTACGAGCACACGTGCTCTGTGAGTGACGGGTCACCCCTTACCCCACAGCTCAGTGTCTGGGAAGTGGGGTGCCTGGGGAGAGGCGGCAGCCGCCCAGCTGCCAGGCATCAGCATCTTTGCAGTGATGAGGCACCGGAGACCCCCGGGTGGCTGCCCTGCGGCCAACCTGTCCTGCCACCACCCAGGCAGAGCTGAGCTGCACCCTGGGGCTGGGCTCCCGGCCCATCCCCACACAGGTGTTTCCACTCCGCCCAGTGTGACCTGCACCCTAGGGTGCCCCATACCCACAGAAACAGCTCAGCGGGATGCAGATGTTAACAGATGTTGCCAAGAACATTAGCCTTGTGCCACCTCTCACCACATACCCAGGGACACAGTCTCATCAGGGCCTCTCTGTGGGGCAGGTTCCTCATGACCCTCCCCTGCTCGGTCTCCCCACCTGGATCAAGGGCTGCCTCTGAGGAGCTGAGTGCCTGGGCCTCTGCAGTCTCCTCCACCCGATATCACAACAGACTGGCTTTAGCCATAGACTTGAAAATAAGCATCCGTGGACACACCCAGCTGGAGGGGGCAGCTGGCAGAGGCTGGAGAAAGCCTGCATTACCAGCTGATGAGGTCTCTGTCTGCCTAGTGCACGGAGAGAGCAGATGGCTCATGCCCTGTCTTCATGACACTCTTCTGGGAGCACGGATAGTGGACCCATGGGCAAAAGTTTTCACTTTTCACATTGCTTAGGGGAAGACCAGAAGTAAATTTAAAAATCAGCTTGCCTTATAGCATGATGTGGCGGGCAGCAGCCCGTGGTCTCCACCAATGACTAGAGAACTAAGTCAGCCCCGTGTCCCAGGGAGCTGGGCCAGGAGGCCCGTCTCAGGGAGGGCACTGGGATGCTGGTCTGGACCTAATGCTCCACGCAGACCCCACGCCCTGGCCTAGAGCCCGTAGGGAGGGTGGGGGCCTGGCTGATCCTCCCAGAGCCATGAGATGCTGCTCCAGGCTGGGCCCTGCTGGGCTTTGCATCCAGGCAGGACTGCCTGCTCCACCTGTCCAGGTGGCCCTTATCTCCAGAACAACAGGAGACAAGAGGTCGGTTGCCTACCCTGCTGTTTGCTGTCGTCAATGGCTTCGAAGCTCCCAATCGGCTCATGGCCTGAAGAAACACCTCCTCGGATTGCAACAGCTCCCCTCCCTGTTTCGTTAATGCTGGACATCTTCTTGTTTGGGCACAAAGCACACACTCCCTGGTTTCCCTGGTGCACCACCCACCAAACCCCAGGACTGGTTGGCCCACCCTGGTCACAGGCATCTCCCGCCTCCCATGTGCCATGCCGGGTACACAGTACTGTACAAAGTGGGATCCCACCCCAGGAGGGGCAGACCATACAGACAGCATGGCCTGTGTTGCACATGGCATGTGGATGGGCATCTGAGGAGCTCTGGACTGTTGAGATGGCTCCCTGGGCCGGAGGCTTGGCCACAACTCTGGCAGAGGAGCTCTGAAAGGGAAAAGCATTCCAGGCAGAGGGAACAGCATGTGCAAAGGCACAGATGCATTTGTGGGCTGGAGTGAATCAGGGAGTGTGTCTGGGAGAGGGCACAGGGGGTGGATGTCTGGTCTAGGGGGATGCAGTGCAGCTCCCCAGGTGGGAGGGAGGTGGGCCCAGAGTGTGCTGGGAAGGTCCAGGCCAAGAGTGAGTGGCTCTGTATGGCTGCTCTGGCCCAGCAGGGACCACATCTTGGTCACCTTCCCTGGGGCAAGACTGGGGCATGGGCTGCCCTGGGTTGCTCTCTGCCCAGCATGTGGGGCCTGCCCCTCTGCCTGTTTCTTCACCCATCAGATGGACAGAGCACCCCCCACCCCTGCAGGGTTGTGGAGGTCGCAGGTGTTTGGGCTATGGCTGTACAGCCTGGGTAAAGCTCATGGGTTCCCGCACTCCCAGAATGCCAGACAAACCCAGTCCCAGCAAGTGGTGCTGAAGGCGGGTCTCTGCTGAGCTGGGGCTTGGGTCCCCGTGGGGAAAGGTCTGGTGCCAGTGCCTGAAGGATTTCTGATGCCTCCCTGTTTACTAAGGCCCAAATGTCAGATCCACAGCCACAGAGCAGGAAGTCCGCTGCATGCTCCAACCAGGCCCCCTGAGAACTCTGAGAAGTACTGGGGCTTGCTGATTTCCCAGGATGGGGCAGCTCTGCAGGGCAGGTCTGGCCTTCCTCCTGCAGGGAATCTTGACTTACATTTACCCCACCCACCTGCCAACTCTGGAAGCAGAGGAGGCTCCCCAGTCAAATGCTCCCTTGGCCACAAGAGTGAGCACAGCATCTCAGGGCCTGGGGTGTGGGGGAGCAGAGGAGATACTGATTTCCAAAAGGACCAGGAATCAACATGTCCTCTGTGTGGGTGTGCGTGTGTGTGTGTGTGTGCATGGGAGTGTATGTCTATACATGAGGCATATGTATTTTCTAAATTGAGCCTTTCCATCAACTGAGCCAGGGTCAGCAAACGATGACCCATGGTCAAATGTGGCCTGCCACTTGGTTTTGTAAATAAAGTTTTATTGACACAGCGTACCATTGTAGCCACTCCTGCACAGCAACAGCAGGGCCAAGTAGTTGCAGTACAGCCTGGAAGGCCAGCCAAGCCTGAAATATTTGCTCTCTGGTCCTTTAAGAAAATCTCTGGAGCCCCTGAGCCCGGCAGGACGCACTGGGCTGTGGCATCAGAGGGCGGAGAGGGGCTGGGAGCGGCTGGAGGGCAGAGGACAGCTTGTCATGCTCTGTTTTTCATTGACTGGACTCCAAAGCCTCCTCCACCCACCCCAACCCTGCCTCCCCACCGAGAGGGGTTCAACACCCTGGCGGTCAGGCCCTGACATGCAGGATAAGCATCAATAAGGGGTCAGGTAACAACGACAAACAAGACAGGCGGCCGAGTGTAGCCGGAGCCCATCGACCAGGCCTTGCCTCTGGATGACCGCCTGTGCACAGCGTCCAGCGCAGAGCCAGCTGGGAAATGTTCCGAGCACTGGCCTCAGCCAGTGCGGCCCTGGGGCCCCAGGCAGCAGGCTGGGCGCGGACCATGGCCTCCCATCAGCTGCTGGTGGCCCCCCCAGAGGCCCTGCTCAAGCCCCTGACGGTCCCCAGCCGGCTCCTGCTGGGGCCGGGCCCTGCTAACCTGAATCCACGCACCCAGGCAGCCGGGGCCCTGCAGATGATTGGGCACATGCACAAGGAGATGTACCAGGTGGGCCGGGCAGGTGGCGGCAGCCCCGACACCCTCCTCACTGGTGAGCGGGCCCTGACCTGCACCACTGCCCCCAGATAATGGATGAGATCAAGCAAGGCATCCAGTACGTGTTCCAGACCAAGAACCCACTCACGCTGGCCATCAGTGGCTCAGGGCACTGCGCCCTGGAGGCCGCCCTGTTCAACATCCTGGAGCGAGGGGACTCCTTCCTGGTCGGAGTCAATGGCATCTGGGGGCAGCGGGCTGCGGACATCGGGGAGCGCATCGGTGAGCAATGGGCAGAGGGTGGGTGGGTCGCTCCACCTTCCCCAAGGCCTCCCACCTCACACATGAAGCCTGGGGTCCCAACCTTGGACCCTCCCCAGGAAAGGGCTTATTCCTCTCTGTGGGCCTTCATGCATCCACCTCCCTGCCAGGCCAGCCTGACACCTCCTCCAGGCAGGTGTCAGGGTGCTCAAGGACCCCCATCCCCAGGTCTCTCAGAGTTTGGGAACTGCCATTTCAGGAGTACATGGGGGACAATGCTGCAGGGGGTCCTCTGGTCTCCGCACAAACAGGCGCCCGCAGCTCTTGGGGTCCCCATGACAGAACAGGGTGACACCCCCCCAGAATCTCAGAAACAGCCCTCTTTCTGGAGCTGCCAAATATGAGATGCAGGTAGGGCTTCCCCTTCCACAGCAAGTTTTCTAGACATTAAAGCAGAAGCGGGGCATGGCTGGGTTTATGATTGATCACAGCGTTTGGGACACCCCACAGTTCCTGCATGGTCAGCACCACATGGCCTCGTTAATGGACAATCCCAGGTGGCCCAAGGGGGCCCCGACCCCTCACCTGGTCCCCTTCAGTCCACATACTGGTTTCCATGGGAGCCAGGGTCCGGCAGAGGCAAGGGCCCCACATGGACCTCGGGCCCTCCAGAGGCTCTGGCTGCCCACCCCCGGCGAGCCCCTCTCCTGCCCCCGCTTCACACCCTGGGCCTGGGGTTCTCTCGCGACACTTGGATGGTCCCAGGGCCTCTTCCCCACCTGCATCCAACCCTGGAGGCAGCTGTGCATGGGGATGCAGGGGTCTGAGCAAGGGAGCCGGACAAGGGCTGCTTCCCTGAAGCTCCCAGCCCCAAAGAAGGCAAAGCCTGCTCATGCCCTCATTCATCCATTCTTCAGTCACTCATCGAACGCAGCCCCTTGGGAGCCACCCTCTGCAGGTGCGGTCAGCTGGGCCTAGTGAGGATGCTTGCTTACCTCCCATGTGAGGAGAGCTGTCCCTACCTGGCTGGGCCCAAGGAAGGCAGTCTGAGCGGGCAGTGGAGCTGAGCTGATGCTGCTCTCATCCAGAGGACCCAGAGGTCTCGGTCTGCAAAGGACAGCCTCACTGAGCACACACCGCCTTCTTCTGTGCCGGTGGCCAGGTCCCTGTCCTCACAGGGCCCGGCTGCTCAGTCCAGCTGTTGTCCCCAGCGCCAGACCCCATGGTGCCTGGGGGCCACACACCACTTAGTTTGCCTCTGCCCCCAGGAGCCCGAGTGCACCCGATGGTCAAGGAGCCAGGAGGCTACTACACGCTGCAGGAGGTGGAGGAGGTACGGGAGGCAGGGGGCCCGGGGCTGGGGGGCTGGCTGGAGCCGGCCCTCTCTGCTTCCCAGTGCCAGGTGACCAGCCGCACGGGAGCACTCACACGCCTGGGAGCCAGTGGGCAGCGGACAGGGAGGGTTCTGTCTGGCACAGTCCTGTGGGCAGGGCCAGAGGGGCTGGCAGCAAGAGATGGGCAGCAGGGCACGCCTGACACTCGGGGTGCCTGCCCCTCCCTGTTGGGCAGGGGCTGTCCCAACCAGCCCACACCCTGGGGACCCCTGGGATCCCTGAGCTCGCCACGGCCCCAGCAAGATGGGCTGGGAGGCTGCAGCCACCCCTCCCAGTCTCTGGAAGAAAGTCATCCTGGAACAAGCCCTCCTCCCAGAGCTGAGATGTTGGGGCCCCAGCTCAGCACACACCTAGAGGGGTGGAGGTGTCCTGTCCCATCAGGTCTGCACCCTCCACGGGGAGGAAGGTGGTGTTTGGGGGCAGATCCGGCCCCTGCTTGCCTGGAAAAGTCCTGGAAGGGCTCCGCACAGCCGCTCGGCACACAGCTGTCGCCTCTGTCCCCTCAGGGCCTGGCCCAACACAAGCCCGAGCTACTGTTCCTGACCCAGGGGGAGTCATCCAGTGGGGTGCTGCAGCCCCTGGATGGTTATGGGGAGCTCTGCCACAGGTGAGCCTGTCCCCGGGGCAGGGCTGGTTGGGAAGTGCAGCGCAGCTCAGAGCCAGGCTGCGGCAGGGCAGGGGGCTGGCAGGTCCCTCTGGCTGGGAGGCAGCAGGTGAGGCCCCGCTCCCACCGCGTCATATGGTGGGGCTTCAGGTTCCTCTCAGTGTCCTTGCTCTGTGGGTCTAGGTGGTCCCTCCCATCTAAGAGCAGGGCCAGGTACCCCCACAGTACCCACTGCCCTCCAGTCCCCATGGCTGCAAAGGGCTTGGCGCTGACCCTGAGCCCCAAAGCAGCCCCCTGCCCTCCAGCCTCCCCACCTCCTGCACCCGCTGTGCAGGGCCTTGGGTGGAGCCAGACAGGATTCCCTTCTGTGACTACACACCTGCTTGGGAGAGCTGACCACAGGTAGGAGGAGAGAAACTCCCCACAGCCAGGTAGCATCAGAGGCAGGGCTGCCGTCCACCACGGGGGAATGTGGGGGCTGCTCCGCACGACCCCACGACACTCGCCCTGGAATCTTGTCCAGTAAACCAAGCTTGCAAACGTTCTATGGACAGTGATCCCCAAGGATGCACCTGCCCCTGGGCAGAGCGTGGGAAACTCTTCACGCGCTTCCCTAAGAAAATGATGATGTGGAAGAGTCAAAGCTTTGGCTTGGGCTTTCTGGACTCCATCCTCCCTGGGCTCTGGACTTAGCACCAGCAAGCTGTTGGCAGACGGAGGCCCAGCTTCTTGCTGCCCTGACCTGTCTCAGGCCCCCAGCCCGCCCTCAGGACCACAGGCTGCCTGGGACGGCCCCAAGCACCCCTGGCGGGGGTCCTGTGCCTGGGACAGCCAGGGTCTTCACAGTCCCCGAGGCTACCGTGTTGACCCCAGCCCTGCCCTCACCCTGGTTCCATCACAGAGCCGGTCCTAGGGTCTGGAGGAGGGATCCTGGGGGAGGTGGGAGGCTGTCCCTGCTTCCTGCCAGTCCTTCCAGAAACCCTGCCCACTTCACCCTGCTGTCCTGTCCCCAGGCACGAGTGCTTGCTCCTGGTGGACTCGGTGGCATCACTAGGTGGGGCGCCCATCTTCATGGACCTGCAAGGTGAGGGCGCGCCCCCGACTCGCCAGCCAGCCGGGGATCCGTGACGCAGAAGGCCCCACTGGGACGGTTTCTTGGGCCAGGGCTGCCCATCTCCCAAGGCCCAAGGGCAGCACCTGCTCCTCGCAGGTGCAGGACAGGCTCGTGGGGGCGGGTGGGAGGGAGAAGCGTGTCCCTCTGGGTAGCGTTTGGGGAGCGCTCAGCCCCAGTGGCGCGGATCTCCTGTCAGTCAGCGGCAGGGCTGGAATGCCTCTGGGGCCAGCACCGCCTGCTTCCCCGTCTGCCTGGCACCCCACAGCCTGTCACTCCCAGGGAACAGGTGGTTAGGGTCGCCTGCAGGCCAGCCTGGAGGAGCAGTCCCTGCCCAGCACTCCCTCAAGGATGCGTCTGGACTGTGGTCTGGGGTGCGTGAGCTTCAGTTTCACTGACGCCATGAAGATACCACGGTGCACCCCTTTCCGACTGGCAGGCCTAGGTTCCATTTCAGGCTTTTAGGAATAATCTGTGCAGGATGTTCTGGGATGTGCCTGTCAGGGCACGTTTGCACAGTTCCTTTGGGTCCCGGCGTACAATGGGCTCAGCCTTGGCTCTGCATCCTCACAGCCTGGGTACCTGGCCGCTAGCTTTTGCTGCCCCCCCCGGGTTGCAAACCTCATGGGTTCTGTGCAAGTTCAGGGACTGTTATCTCCATATGTGAAAAGAAAACCTGTTTTTCTGCACCCGCCACACAACCCCTCCGACCCCAGTGTGGATTTCCCCACCCGCAGACCCTAACTGGGCCTTCTGGGATTTAACTCAGTTGGCCTGGAGGTAGTGCCAGGTCCCTTACCGCAGGGGGAGGGCTGGGTCCTGTGAGACCGCCCCTACTTCCATGCCCCTTGCATGGTGGGTCAACCCAAAGCTTCTGTCTGACCTGCTGAGCCTGGGCTGGGCCCTTGAGAGCACCCTTCTCCGCACAGGCATCGATATCTTGTACTCAGGCTCCCAGAAGGTCCTGAATGCCCCGCCAGGCACCTCGCTCATCTCCTTCAGTGACAAGGCCAGGTGAGGGCCTGGGCCCCAGGGCTGGGCATGCATCAGAGGGAGAAACAGAGCAGTGGAGGGAGGGCTCCTTGAGTCGTGCTCAGAAATGCCTCTGGAAAGCTTGCCACCCGACCCAGGCAGGCGCCCCCCAAGGACAGATGCCCTCTCTGGGCTCTGGGTTCACAGGCAGTGGGCTGGCCAGTGTAAGCAAGGGCCATGGGTGTGGAGCAGGTAAGTGGATCGGCCAGGCTGGCCTCTGGAAGATGGTCCTCAGGGAGCCTGACTCATGTGTGGGATGCAGGACCTGACATTCTAGAAATTCCCTGAGTTCAAGCCAAGGACTGGGGCCCAGTGCTGCCCTTGCTCAGCACCTAGGAGCTGAGGTCAGCCTGCTCCACAAGATGGGCACGGGCCACCTGCATCCCAGTGCAGCCACAGTGTCCCCCCAGCTCGGTGTTCAGACCCTGAGTCAGGCCAGGTGGGCTGGGAGAGAGGATGGGGCCCTGGTCCCCAGGTAGGGCTATCAGCCACACCCTGGTAACAGGCGGTGCCATTTACCAGGAGAGAGAGACTGGGGTGGGCGGGTCACGGGAAGTGTGAGCCGCCTGCAGGAGGGCCCAGGAGGCACCTGGGAGCTGGATGGAGGCTGGGCCTGTCCATGCCCATCATCACAGATTTAAAGCATGAGACCAGCCCGTGGCCTGGGGCCTGAGAGCGCCCAGCCTGTGAGGTTACAGGAGGCCAAGGAGGAAAGAGAGAGCTGGACAGGCCACGTGGTGTGGTGTCAACCCAGCTTTATAGTTTGTATCCAAGGGCACGGCAAGGCCTCACCCCAGGCCCCCAGCCTCGGCGTCCCCGCTGTCATTTTTGTGTTTGGACTCACTAGCCCAGCAGACCCCCTGTTTTAGGTGGCCTCTCACTGACCTGAGGAATGAGGCTGACTCTGTTGGGAGGCTGGGGACAGGCCGAAAGCCGTCCCCACACGACAGGGTCACACTGTGTACCACCCACCTGGCCCGAGAAGCGCCTCCCCCGGCTCACTTCTGGGGAGCAGGAGGGCCTGAGGAGAGGCCCCGCAGCACTGCCGCCAGCCGACAGGCAGACACTCAGGCCGACTCTCCTCCACAGAAGCAAGATCTACGCCCGGAAGACGAAGCCCGTCTCCTTCTACCTGGACATCAAGTGGCTGGCCAACTTCTGGGGCTGTGATGACAAGCCTAGGATGTGAGGGCTGGCAGGGCCAGGACGGCCAGGACGGGGATGGGGTGGGGGATAGGCTGGAGACAGGGCGCTGGGCGGACGGGGAGTGGCTGAGGTGTGGGGGTGGCCTCTCACTAACTCCAGCCTCAGCAACCTTCCACGGGCGTTCTGAGCCCCCACCCCCATGCTCCCACACCATAGCTGGACCTCTGGGACTCACAGTGTCAGCCCATCCGGGCCCCACTCTGGATTCCGCATTCCTCCCCAGCCTGGAGGCTCAGGCCTCATGGCTCGGCCCCCACTGCCCTCTCTACGGGGCCCCCTCCTTCCCGAAGTCCCAGAGCATCTTTGGCACTTTGGACCTGGCCCTGCATCCGCCCACGCTGGGCCTCAGCTCACCTGTCTCTCAGCAGGAAGGGTGAACCAGGTCTCTCTGTGAGGTGGTTTTGGCCATAACCCAAGGCCCCCTATGTCACACCAGGGGACAGGGACACCAGGAATTGTGCACTACCCAACAGGCACAGGGGGTGCAGTGTGGGCTTCTTGGGGGGTACTGGGCGCCCAGGAGGAACATGGGTTCTGCTCTGAGCCTCCTGCTGTGGCCTCGCTAGTGCTTGGGCCCTGAGCCCTGGTCTCCACGCTGTGCTGTCCTTCCAGCTCTGAGTCCATGATCCCCAACTGGACACCACTCCCCTGAAAAGGGAGCTGATCAGGGTCCGACCCACTGGGTCTGGGACAGACTGAGCACTGCCTCCCCCCACCCAGTGCAGCCGACCTACCGCCTCCTGTCTCGCAGATACCATCACACAACCCCCGTCATTGGCCTGTACACCCTGAGGGAGAGCCTGGCCCTCATAGCCGAACAGGTGAGGGGGCAGCGGGGAGCAGAGCGGAGCGGGAGGGAGCGGAGCGGGGGAGTGGGGACTTGGCAGGGGCAGGGGCCAGTGGGGAGGTGCACCTGAGACCCAGCTGGTCAGTTTGCCTGCTGGGCCTGCAGAGCAGAGAGAAGGGTGTTGCAGAAGAGCCACCCTGGGCGGGGAGATGGGTAGGCGCCCCTGGGGGGGACAGAGCCCTGGGGGCAGATACAGTGATGGGGCAGAGGGAGACCATCTTCTGGCTGGGCCCCGCCCCACTCCCAGACCCAGATATTTCCACCTGTCCCAAGGTAGCCCCTGGGGCAGCGGCCAGGGCCCTGAACCCCAGGGCTCAAGGGGCCTCCGAGGGGCTCAGGGTCCTGGCCGGCAGAGAAGCCTGAAGCTGGCCCACACCATGGGTGCGAGCAGCTGGTCACTCTCACCGCCCCTGCCCTGCCCTGCCCTGCCCGGCCCACCGCGCTCCTCCCCACCCAGGGCCTGGAGGAGAGCTGGCGGCTGCACCGGGAGGCCACAGCCTACCTGCACGGGCGCCTGCAGGGGCTCGGCCTACAGCTCTTCGTGAAGGACCCAGTAAGGGGGAGGGGGTGGGTGGGATGGGGAGCGGGCGGCTCTGCCGAGCTGCTCTGGGTGGACAGTGGGTGCTGAGGTCCCAGAGCGCAGGGATGATCCTGGGGCTCTGCTCCCACGGTCATGGCTCCTCGGCCTCTGGTCCTGAGGACACTTGGTTTGGTGTGCCCACTCACCCCAAAGCCCCACCACTTAGAGTGCTTATCAGGGATCTCTGAGCTGGAAGACGCCCATCGGCTCCCAGAGCCCTGGCCAGTCACCAGCAGGGCTGGGGTGGAGGGTCAGCCGAATGAGTTTCAGTAGGACACTGAAGCCCCTGCGCCCCAGTGGGGTGTGACCTGCCCGAAGGGAACAGAGATGCGCAGACACCCTGCCCTGAGCGCCAGCCAGCGGGCTGCTGAGGGGCTGCTGAGGGGTGGGGTGCGTCTCTCCCCAGGCCCTTTCTCTTTCCCCACGCCCACCCCACCTCCACTCACTCGGAAGCCCAAGACCAGGCAGGTCAGGTGGCTGAGCTGGGCCTGTCCCGTAGGCCCTCCGTCTGCCCACTGTCACCACCGTGGCTACGCCTGCTGGTTACGACTGGAGAGACATCGTCAAGTACGTCATGGACCATTTCGACATTGAGATCACGGGTGGCCTTGGGCCCTCAGTGGGAAAGGTGAGGGGGGCGGCCACTCTGTGTGCCCAGGGCCAAGGGCTGGGTAGGTGGTCGTTGAAGGCCCTGGGCAGCAGGGGCTGCCCAGAAAGGAAGCTCCTCCAAACCCCAGGGATTGGTGCAAGGGCATCAGATAGAGTACACCCTCCTGCCCCCGCTCGATGGGCTGGAGGCCTCGGGGTGCAGCGCCTCTCGTTCCACCCACAGTGCCCGCCCATCCCTCCTTGGGGGCAATCCAGGCTGGAGGCTCCCTGCTCGGGCCCAGTTGTGCCCACTGAGCAGGGAATTCTGAGTGGCCGTTACTGTCTGCCACCCCGGCCCCCTTTCCGAGGCTCGGTGGTGCATAAGGGAGAGAGCTGGTTCTGCCTGCATCTGGGGGCTCCCCGTGCAGCTGGAAGAAGCTCGTGCACACTGGGTGTGGGGGTGCCCACACTGGGGGAGCCCCTGGCTCTACTGAGAGCTCAGTCAGGGCCAGGGGCCCTGGAGGGCAGCTAAGGTCTGCACCCTGACCTCACCCCCAGGTGCTGCGGATCGGGCTGCTGGGCTGCAATGCCACCCACAAGAACGTGGACCGGGTGATCGCAGCCCTCCAAGAGGCCCTGCAGCACTGCCCCCGGAACAAACTGTGACCTGCCTGCATGTCCCACGCCCGCCGGCAGTGGGTGAGGGCAGGGTCAGGAGCAAACAGACTCTGCAAACGGACAGGCCCGGGGGCAGGGCAGCTGACCTGCCAGGAGAGGCTGGTGGGAGGGGCAGGCATGGGCGGCTGCCGCAGCCCCAGGGGCCCTTGTCCTTCTTAGTGGAGCTTCCTGGAAAGGACCCAGATCCACAACCCCAAGGTCCCTGCCTTCTGGGATATTCAATAAAAAACTGACTGGCCTTCCGTGCTCACTGAGTAGGACGGTGGGCTGCCCTGCCTCCTGATGGCACCTTTGGAGGGGTTCAGGGGCAGATCCCCACCTGGGGCCTCCTGCGGCTGGAGACAGGGGGTGCAAGGGCCCAGGCACCCCACCCTCTGGCCCTGGGTCTCACCCGCACACAGCACCTCCAGGGGCTGTGTGAGTCCCATGGACTAAGGCGCCAAGCTGCCCAGGAACACACAGCCAAGACTTGCACCCATGATGACCCCAGGGCTCAGGAGTCACTGAGGATGCACAAGCCCCTGCCCCTCCCTGACCTCCGCTGGGCTCCCTCCAACCCTCTGTAAGATGCCTGCCTCTCACTGCGGTTTCTGCCTGCGCGAGAGCCTCTTGGTCTCTCCTTGCTGGGGAGTTTCAGACCAGGCAGGCCTCTGGTCTTCTCTGGACCAGGGTACACTTTGGACAGTCACAGCCATGCCACACTTCAGGACCTCACTGGTCCTAAGAACCCCCAGAAGGAAAGCCAGGCAACCCCCCACCTTCTTGTCAAGGCCTTGTGGGGTTGGGGTTGGTGGGGGTCCTCTCCAGAGAAGGCCAGAGAGTTCGGGAGGCCAGAGCATGGAGGGCCACATGGGCCACCTTTGAGACTTTGGCTTCTGTCCCGAGAGCAGCCATGTCTTGGTTTGGGTTTCCCAAGAAGCAGTCATGGAGATGAGAATGCAAGTCCCAGCACCTCCCAGCGGCAGGCCTCTGTGCTCTCCTCCAGGCAACGCCCCCACCGATTCCATCACCACACACCAGTTTCCCAGGCATTTGGATTTCATACAGATGGACTCACATGGTATTCCCTACTGTGTCTGCCTCTTTTACCCAACACTTCTGGCATTCATGCATGTTGTGGGCAGCATAGCTCGTCTTCGTGGCTGAGTGGTATTCTGTCGCATCTCAATTTGTTTATGCATTTGCTATTGATGGACCTCTGGTTGTTTCCAATTCGGTGCCATTAGGAATAAGGTTGTGATGAACACTCATACGTGGCTTTGTTTGGGCACAGGTTTTCATTTCTCTTGGGTAAAGAACTCAGAGTGGAATTGTGGGGTCATACGGAAAGTATGAAGCAGCTGTAACATCGTACATTCTCACCAGAAGTAGATGAGTTCCAGTGGCTCCACATCCTAACTGACATTTGATGTTGTCTTTTTATTTCTAGTGGGTGTGAAGTTGTATCTAATTTGGTTTTGATTTGCGTTTCCCTGGTGACTATAATATTGAGCATCTTTCCATGTGCTTCTTGGTCATTTATGTGTCCTCTTTTGGGAAGTGTCAGCTCAAATATTTTGCTCATATTATTTGATTTTCATCTTTTGTTGTTCATTTGTGATAGTTGTTTTATGGATTCTAGATACTGTCAGATACGTGTGTCACGAGTATTTTCTCCAACTCTGTGGCTCGCCTATTCATTTTCTTAATCATGTCTTTCAAAGAGCAGATATTTTTAATTGTGATGAAGTCCTGTGCACCTGTGTGTGTTCTTTTATGGCCTGTGCTGTTTACATCCATTGTAGGAAGCCTCTGCATACTGTGAGGTCCTGAAGCTTATCTTCCTATGTTTTCTCATAGAAACCTTACATTATCTGCTTTTACAGAGGTTTATGATCCACCTCATATTAATTTTGTGCACAGAGTGGAAGAGGGGTCAACGTTCATTTTTATCCTTACTGATAACTGGTTGTTCCAGAAATGTTTGCTAAACAGTCTTTCCCCATCAAATTGCCGTGGCCACTTTGTCATGTGACCACATGTGTAGGTCTGTCTCTGGCCTCTCAATTCTGTTTCATTGTTGAATTTGCCTGTCCTATGTCAGTACCATGCTGTCTGCAACTCTGTAGCTTTAAGTAAGTCTTGAAAACAAGTAGTGCAAGCCCTCCAATTTTGTTCTCCCTTTTGGAGATTTTTTTTCCTATCTCACATCCTCTGAACTTCCGTATAAATTTTAGAATCATCCTATTTCTTCAAAATAGCTTGTTGTAATTTTGATAAGAATGCATGTATGTAAATCTATGTATCAAATTAAGGAAAATGTAAATCATTAAAATATTATAAATTCCTATACATGAACATTAATTTAGGTCTTACAAAATTATACTTAGTAATATTTCTAATTTTCAGTACAGAGGTCTTAGTATCTTTTGTTAGGCATATTCTTGGGTGATTGATATTTTTTATGTTAATGTAAATGGTATTTTTTAAATTTCACTTCCAACTGTTCATTCTTACACAGAAGTGCAGTTAATTTTTCTCTTTTAACCATGCATCTCTGGCCTTGCTAAATTCACAAAATCTAGTAGTTTCTTTGTAGATTCCTTTGGATAGTCTATGGAGATAATGAAATGGTCTATGACTAATGACAGTCTTACTTCTTTTCCAGCTTTCATGCCCTTTACTTATTTTTCCTTGTGACACTTGGCTGGTGGGCAGCTCAGGTCATACAGTCACCTGCGGTCTCTGGCCAGGCGCTCAGTCTCTATTAGAGCCACTATCACGCCAGATGCTGCATTTTGAACAGTGACTAGTTCTCTGGTATGAAAGACATGGTCCTGTTCTAGGATCTCGGCTTCCCCATTAGGGTTTTCCAGAGATGCCCCGTGGCACCCCTTTCACCGCTGGGCACCACCAACACCATGACAGTGTCATAGAAGAAACCGCTAGAAGCAGCCACGTGCACTGTGGCCTCACCCAGAACTAACAGCCTTCCATTCCCAAGGAGGTCTGTGAGATCTCCAAAATCCAATGAGGCCCTCCCAGCCCTGTCCTTGTCTTCTCAGTAAGTGGGACGAGGCCTCCCTTAGAAGCCAGTCTTGGCATGCCCAGACCGCCGACCCTCTAGCGCCTTCATCTGGGGCAGACCTTGAGACTGTAACCTTTCCCTCCTACTCTTGGGAATGAGTATGTCTTAAGTTCACCCCAAGAACTTGCCCGTCGGTGCCCCCGGGCTCGTTTCCTGATGTTCTGTGGCCTGTTGGCACCCACCAGGCCTGCAGTGTGACAGAGCTGGAGGGTCGGCATCAGCCAGGCAGGACCTCTTCCAAGTGAGGCAGATTGTTTCGGACCCTCCTTTCCGACGGGAGTTGAAGAAGAATGCATGCCCCCCTCGGTAGCCACTTGGCAAGTTCAGAGGCACTGCCCTTTGGTTCATCAACAGATCACACCCCGCAGAGCACCTGGCTGCAGGCTGTGACTCAGTTCCGCTTATGGAATACATGATCATTCATCACCATCCAACAGATTTGTAAATTTTTTAATTTATTTTACTTTTAAGATATTTTTTAGTGCAGTTTAAGTTTCACAGTAAAACTGAGAGGAAGGCAGAGATCGTCCATGTGTCCCCTGCCCCCTGCATGCACAGCCCCCCGTCATCAGCAATGCCCCGGGAGCAGGGCACGTGCCACAGCTGGGGAAGCCGCGCTGACACCGTCTTCACTCAGAGGCCAGAGCTTACATGAGGGCCCCTCCTGGCGGTGTGTCCTAGGGGTTTGGGCAAATGCACTGCATGCACCCATCATTATGGTATCATACAGATTGTTTGCATCAACTAAAAATCCTCCACTCCATCTTGTCACTCCTCTCTCCCTCCAAACGCCTGGCAACCACTGATCTTTTCACTGTCTCCACAGCTTTTTGCCTTTTCCAGAATGACAGAGCTGGAATTGTACAGTATGTGGCCTTTCAGGTCAGCTTCTTTCACTTAGTAATATGCATGTAAGATTCCCCCAGATCTTTTCATGGCTTGATAGCTCATTTCTTCTTAATGCTGAATAATATTCTGCCGTCTAGATGGACCACAGTTCATCTGTTCACCTACTGAAGGGCATCTTCACTGCTCCCAAGTTTGGGAAATCATGAATAAAGTTGCTATGAACATCCATGTGCAAGTTTTTGTGCAGACATGAGTTTAACTCTTCTGAATAAATACCAACGAGCACAATTCCTGGATCATATGACAAGAGTATGTTTTGTTTTGTAAGAAACTGCAAACTGTCTTGCAAAATGGCTATACCTTGTTGCTTTCCCACCAGCGATGAATGAGAGTTCCTGTGGCTCCGCATCCCCACCAGCATCTGGCGGTGTCAGGGTCATGGATCTTGACCACTCTCATGGGTGCATAGCGGTATCTCGTTGCTGTCTCACTTTGCGCATCCCTGATGACACGTGATGCGGAGCATCTTTTCATTTGCCATCTGTATATCTTTCTGATGAGGTGTCTGTTAAGGTCTTCGGCCCCTTTTTAATTTGGCTGTTTGTTTTCTTATTGTTGTGTCTTAAGAGCACTTTGTAGATTTTGGATAATGGTCCTTATCAGGTGTATCCTTTGCAGATATTTCCTCCCAGACTGCGGCTTGTCTTCTCCTTCACTTCACATTGTCTTTCACAGAGAAGAGGATTTTGATTTCAGTGAAGTGCAGCTGACCAGTTATTTTTTCATGGTGGTGACTGTGGTGTTATATCTAAAAAGTCATCACCATACCCAAGGTCATCTAGGTTTCCTCCCATGTTCTTTTCTAGAAGTTTTTAGTTTTTTGTTTTACATTTATGTCTATAATCCATCTTGAGTTAATTTTTGTGACAGGTGTGAGGTCTGTGTCCAGATTCATTTTCCTGCCCATGGATGTCCAGTTGCTCCAGTGCCATGTGTTGAGAGACTATTTTTGCCCCATTGTGTTGTGTGCTCCTTTGTCAAAGATCAGTTGCTATGTTTATGGGTCTGTTTCTCGGCTCTCTATTCTGCTCCGCTGACCTGTGTCTATTCTTTTGCCACATTTGTCTGTTCTTTTATCACATTGTCTTGAAAATTGAACTTTTATAGTGAGTCTAAAAGTGGGGTGGGGTTAGTCCTCCAATTTTGTTCTTCTCTGTCATACTGTGTTGGCTGTTCTGGGTCTCTCTCTATAACTTTAGATCAGTTTGTCAATATCCACAAAATAACTCACTTGGGTGGGATTGCCCTGAATCTATAGATCAAGTGGGAAGAACTGACGTCTTGAAATATTGAGTCTTCCTATCCCTGAACATGGAATATCCATTGATTTAGATCTTTGATTTTGTTTGTCAGAGTTTTATAGTTTTTCTCATATTGATCTTGTATATATTTTGTTGGATTTATACCTAAGTTTTCATAGTCGACCCACTTGATTTTTGCTGTGGTCATACTGGTGAATTAAGGTCTTTGAGAGTTGCACTGTCTCTTATTGTATCTAGGATACACTATATTTTGCTGGACTCTTGGCCATGGGAGTAGAGGTGGTTTTAAAATCTTTCCCTTGGTTTTTCCTACAATTATGGCTCTTACACATGCTAAGCACGGCCATCATGACGGACACCAGACACTGAGGACATGACCAAGGGTAGGCCTGCACTCTGTACCCACTGTGAGTCAATCAGATCGGGTTCCAGTACTGCACAAGCTGCACCCCAGTGGAGGGAGGGCATGATGTTTCCCCTTGCACTGGCGTCAGCTCAGGCCCTGAACCCCGTAACCCTCAAGGACCTGGCACTTCCCCTCCACGTGTGGCCGCAGGTCCCTTTGGAGAAGGTTTGGGGGACCTGCTGCTTCACGCACTCGCCATGGGATTCAGGCCCCCGCCCGGAAGCCCAGGATGGGGGCTGTTGCTCAGAAGCTGGGCCGCAAATGCCCCCAGAGGCAAAGGGGATGGAGAGTCTGCTGGGTCAGGGCACATGGGGGCTACTGGGACCCTCATGTGGGAGGCTTGGTGGGGAAGGGCTACGGCTGGCCATAGGGGGCTGGCAAGAGAGTTCAAGGTGGAGAACTAGAACTGTGAGAATGGATGGAGGGGTGGCACCAGATGCCAGGAGGGATCACCCTACCTAGGGGAGGGGATATTCCACCTGGAAAGGACCAGACCAGGCTGTTGGGAGGGCTGTGGGTGTCCCCTTCGCTGGCTGCAGCTTCCTCTATGAGCTAGAAGGTGAGGGAGGAGGGGAATGGAGAAAGTTCGAAATTGTCTCTGCACAGAAGCTTCACCCACTTCTGTGTTTTTGGGGGGGATATTCTCCACATAGGTATGCAAACAGAGGCAGACACCTTCTCCATTGTTACATCCAGTTCACTGAGTTACTCAAGGTCAGATTCATAGATACATACCACAGAACAGCAATCCACAGGTATGACATGACCTTAAGCTCCAGGTCCCACGCAGACCCTCATTTTTCAGAGCCTTGACTAACCTCCTCCAAAGGGATGGAGCAACACATGTCACATCAAGTTTCACAGCACCCTCAGAAAACAAGGTTGCAGCTCCGGGAGACCTGCTGCCCAGCACCCTGGATGGTTTGAGGTGGCCCCTGGGGACAAAGCCTCTACCCACCACCCACCTCCAGGTGAAGCCATTCCCTCTCCAAATGTGCTGGGAGCCTCCGTGAGGCAGCAGAGACTGAGGGTGGGGGCAGCTCAGCTGTCTTCCCCTCCAAGAGTCTTGGTCTTCCGGAAGATGCTCTGCATGGCTGAGATCCGGTCTGTATCCTGGATGTTGAAGACGTGGAACTGCAGGTGGGGCAGGGAACACAGGGGTCACAGAGACATCTGGGAGCCCACCACAGGGCCCCAAACACAGTGTGGGATGACACCGGCTGCCTGACCTCTGGGCCTTCCTGCCCCAGGTCTCTGTCCACGGCCCTCCCGACAGGTGTGCCCGCCTAGGGCCCTCTCCTCCAGGGCCGTTCCTCCCACTTGGGTGGTCCTGGATGAGCCTGTCACCAAGGAGGCCCACTGGACACTTGAGGGCTAAGTGTGCATCACCCGTCCCACCACTACCGCCCACCCCCATGTGCCCCGGAAGGAGACTCTGCGGGCTGTCTGGGGTGGAAGTGGGCTTGGCCTGGGGAGTGAGCTGTGTGGGGACACAGCTGGTGGAGTGGACGGGTCCCCCAACAGTAGGCCAGGAGATGCAGAGTCCCAGGGGATGTGGCATGGGGCTTCTGAGCACATGGACGGCCATACCCCTCATGAGGAAGGGAGGCCAGGGTGCGTGGAAGGGGCTCTGAGTGCTCACTGACTGTGGGTTGGGGGCTGCTGTGGCAGGGAACAGGCGCAGGCACGCTGCCCGGGTTCCCAGAGAGCGTCCAGGGCCCATGGGGCCGCGGGTGGGTGGGGTGCACTTGCGGGTGGCACCTTCCCGATAGAGGCTCTGTCCAGAGGACTGACCTGGCCCGGCCTTCTTTAGGCTCCTGGACCTGGAGGCAGACCAGGGCTCTGTCCCCCCACGTGTGACCCTGGGTCTGCCCGAAGCCCCCTCTGCTAGCTGCGCCCACCTTGTCCAGCAGGACGTCAAAGTAGGCAGTGGCCCAGTGGGAGGGGTCGCTGGCGGGCAGCTGCAGGAGCGCCTTGACCCCGTTGTCGATGCGCGGCGGGGGGCTGCGGCCCAGGTGGGTGACATGGATACGCAGGGACACCTCTGGCTGGCTGGCAAAGTGCTCCACATGCTGGCAGAGGACGTGGAGGTCCAGGCCGGCATCCTGCAGCAGGTTCCACTCGGGGTGGAGGAAATGGGGCAGGTTCCTGGTGGCCAGGCAGCAG
The DNA here is from genome assembly GCA_032199065.1 of Smutsia gigantea. Taxonomy (NCBI): domain Eukaryota; kingdom Metazoa; phylum Chordata; class Mammalia; order Pholidota; family Manidae; genus Smutsia; species Smutsia gigantea. The sequence continues at coordinate 344,184 of JAVSCE010005428.1, read as the reverse complement.
AGCAGAACCACCAGCAGACGGTACACAGCGCCCTGCAGCTCTGCCCAGTCCTCAGGTCTCGGAAAGAGCACTGAGGCCCACAGCAGGACCATCTGTGGGTGTGTCAGTAGGGTCAGGCCCGGTCCAGTCCAGCCCACCCCACCTGGCCCATCCTCACACCCAAGCACCCTCTTCAGAGCAGTCCCATTCCACTTTTACCCCTCCCTGGGAGACCCCTGCCTCCAGCACCACCCAACCCTTCACACCTCCCCCAGACCTCCCCCCACCGCTCTCCCCTCCCTAGTGCGCCGTGGCTCCTTGAAGCCAAGTCCAAGCTCAGCAGGCCCCTGAGGCCCCACCACTGCAGCCCCTCTGAGCAACCCAGGACCCCTCTGGCGGATTCTGTAGCTCCTACCCTTCCCCTGGGCCTTTCCTTACGCACCCACCCCTGAACTAAACTCCTACTTATGCTCTGCAGCCCCACCCAAAGAGCCCCACTGTGGGGCTAGCCAGAGTCAAAGCCATAGAATGGACTTCCCTGAGCACCCCAGGTACCCTCTCCTCCCTCTGCCCCTGAACCCCCACCAGGGCCCCTCTTTGCTACACTGTTACCCCCTGCACCTCACACTGCTCTCCCGTCACCAGCCCCTGCACCCCTTGTTCAATGTGGGGCTTGGGATCCCACAGGCCTGGCCCCCACTTAGAGGTGGGTGGGATTGAGGCCCAAGAGGGCAGTGAGCAGGTCACATGGGGACATGGCAGAGCCACCTTCTGCACCAGGTGGACCACCCCTGTCCACACCAACGACCATCCAGGGAGCCCCACCCGCTCCCCCCCCACCTGGTACTCCCCACCATGGCACCTGATGGTCACAGAGCCTTAGGAACCCTGGGTCCCAGCGGCAAGGAAGAGTGACAGGACTGGGCTGACTCCCCCTGGTAGGTAACATTCACAGACGCAGGGCCAACACCAGCTGGTGGGATGCCAGCATCCCAGGGCCAGGAGGACCTCCAGGTCACCAGCCTGGATGGTGGAAGTGGTTCTGAAGCACCACAGGGACCTGCAGCCGGACGTGGTCACTCAGCTGCAGCCTGGCCTCCCGGGACACCAGGTGAGGCCTCTGACTCAGAGCTCCCTCCAGGCCATCCAGCCGCCAGAGCTGGCAGGAGGGTCTGACCTGGGCAGCCCTGCCCTCGGCCGCTGGTCACAGGCACGAGCCCAGTGGAGGCGGAGTAGGGGTGGGTACCCACTGGGCCCGCGCCTACCTTCAGGTGGCCAAAGGTCAGGCCTGGACTCTGGCCACTGTCACGCCACCTCTCATGGTTGACCCGGTCCAGGATGGAGAGGCTGTCCAGGTGGTGGCCCTGGAGAGAGCCCAGTGCGCTGAGCAGCCTGGGGAGCAGGTGGTCAGTAGAGATCCTGGAACCGAGAAACACACACTCAGTGAGCGTCAGCCTGGACTCAGGTACCTGCACCCACAGCTCACCCAGAAAGGAAAGTCCCCACTTGCATGGCCTCCCCAGGATTGGGAGCTCCTGAGCCCCACGGGGTGGCCCAGGTCAAGGCAGGCACCGTCCCATTCCCCAACCTGGCCCCCTTCCGCTTTTCAGGAATAGCACCTGGTGGGTGGGCTCTGGGGTGTGAAATGGCCGTTTTCACACAGATGCCCAGGTCCCAGAACATGGGTAGATGTAGGGAGCCTCCAGGCCAGCCTGGCTCTCTGTGTGGACAGGAAGGTGGAGACCCCAAGGGCATCTGGACCACCATCAGTCCTGCCCCTCCTGGGACTTGCTCTTTGCCCAGTAAGATAACAGTCACAGGCCTGGGGGCTGGGGCGTGGCCTCTATTCAGTTGACCACAGGGGAGCCACACCAGGACACCGTCCACACCAGCCCTGCACTCACCACCTGCTCCCAGAGCACTAGGCCACCGCTCCAACTGCCCAGCCCTGCCTGGGCCACACTTTGAAGGCCTGCTAGGCTAGGCAGGCATGCCCTGGCACCTGACGGGGCTGCTCGCCCTCAGAGTAGACACAACCATCAGACTTAGAGAGAAGCACTGCCCTGCCTGCCTCAAAAGCCCTCCACAGAGAAATGAGGAAGCTGCCCAGGATGGGCCCCCAGGGTGTCTGCACACTGGGAAGGTGTCAGAATCATGGCCACTGCCTGCCGGGAGACCAGCAATCTGGTCTGCAGGACGCCCCTCCTGGGGAAGCAAGTCCTCGTGGTCGGACACAGGTGTTGCTGAAACGGGGGTCCGAGCATGTCCTGCACGGGGCTTCTGAGGGCTTCAGCATGGAACGGAAGGCCATGCTTACCCCCTGGAAAACCCCAGGCCCAGCTCCCAGACAGCTCCCTGGTCCCAGCATCTCGTTGTGGGCAGCCCCGTCAGCGCCCAACTCTGGTGTGGGGTGGCCTACGAAGTGACACCCAGTGGCGCCAGACATGCAGTTAAGTTAGAATCAATCTATGGACATAGTTGTGACATTTATTTCTTGCCTGGGAAGCAACCAGATCCAATGGGAGCCGTGGATTTGTGCTCCCTAAGCCTGGCAGCCCTGCTCCCTGTCGGATCACCAGGAAGGGTCGGTGCAACAGAGAAATGAAGGCCTTTGGAGGGACACTCGCCCCAGGCTGCTAACGGCATTCCCCGAGCCCTGCTGAGCAGGGCCGTTTCCTCTCCCGCGCTGACCTCGGGCGGGGCCTGAAGGGACTCCGGACACCACCGGCCGCTCGGGGCCTGGCCGGCTGCGAGGGGCGGGGCGAATGGGGGCGTGGTTACGCGGGGACAGGGGGCGAGGCTGCCTGGGGGCGTGGCTACGTGGGGACCGGCTGTTTGGTGGCTACGTGGGGACCGGCTGTTTGGTGGCTACGCGAGGTGGCGTCCAGCGGGACGCGCAGAGGCTGGGGCGCGAAGCGGGGCGGGCTTAGGAAACCGCCGGGTGGTGCCGCCGCGGGTGGCATGCAGGCGGCGGAGCGGGCTGAGGCCCGGGCTCCCGGAGCGCTGCCGGCTCGGCGGGGCGGGGCCGAGCGGGCCCTCAGTGGCCGGCCCGCCGAGCTTCTTGGGGAAGCCAGGTGCCCATGGTCACCCCGGAAGCCGCCCCAGGGGAGCCAAGGCAGGAGCTGGCCGTCATTCTTCTCGCGCACATGGAACATTTCAGAATAGAAATCATACACCAGGCCACAAAAGAACCTCAGTAATTTCAAAAATATTGAAATCCTACCAACCAACTTCTCAGATCACCAAGGTATAAACTAGAAATAAATTTTAGAAAGAAATCAAAAAGGCTCACAAATACATGGAGACTTAACAACACTCTCCTAATTAATCAATGGGTTAACGACCAAATCAAAACAGAAATCAAAGAATATATGGAGACTAAAGACAACAACAACACAAAGCCACAACTTCTGTGGGATGCAGCAAAGGCAGTTCTAAGAGGAAAGTATATTGCAATCCAGGCCTATTTAAAGAAGGAAGAACATTCCCAAATGAATAGTCTAAAGACACAATTACTGAAATGGGAAAAAGAAGAACAAATGAGGCCCAAAGTCACCAGAAGGAGGGACATAATAATGATTAGAGAAGAAATAAATAAAATTGAGAAGAATAAAACAATAGAAAAAATCAATAAAACCAAGAGCTGGTTCTTTGAAAAAATAAACAAAATAGATAAACCCCTAGCCAGACTCATTAAGAGGAAAGAGAATCTACACACATAAACACAATCAGAAATGAGAAAGGAAAAATCACGACAGACCCCACAGAAATACAAAGAATCATAAGAGAATATTATGAGAATCTATATGCTAACAAGCTGGAAAACCTAGAAGAAATGGACAACTTCTAGAAAAATACAACCTTCCAAGACTGACCAAGCAAGAAACAGAAAAACTAAACAGACCAATCACCAGTGACGAAATCGAATTGGTAATCAAAAAACTACCCAAGAACAAAACCCCTGGGCCTGATGGATTCACCTCTGAATTCTACAAGACATAAAGAGACGAAATAACACCGATTCTCCTTAAAGTTTTCCAAAAAATAGAAGAGGAGGGAATACTTCCAAACTCATTCTATGAAGCCAGCATCACTCTAATACCAAAACCGGGCAAAGACCTCACCAAAAAAGAAAATAACAGACCAATGTCCCTGATGAACGTAGATGCAAAAATACTCAACAAAATATTAGCAAATCGAATTCAAAAATACATCAAGAGGATCATACACCATGATCAAGTGGGATTCATCCCAGGGATGCAAGGATGGTACAACATTCGAAAATCCATCAACATCATCCACCACATCAACAAAAAGAAGAACAAAAACCACATGATCATCTCCATAGATGCTGAAAAAGCATTTGACAAAATTCAGCATCCATTCCTGATTAAAACTCTCAACAAAATGGGTATAGACGGCAAGTACCTCAACATCATAAAGGCTATATATGACAAACCCACAGCTAACATCATACTTAACGGCGAGACGCTGAAAGCTTTTCATCTAAGATCGGGAACAAGACAGGGATGCCCACTCTCTCCACTGTTATTCAACATAGTACTGGAGGTCCTAGCCACAGCAATCAGACAAAACAAAGACATACAAGGCATCCAGATTGGTAAAGAAGAAGTCAAATTGTCACTATTTGCAGATGACATGATACTGTACATAAAAAACCCTAAAGACTCCACTCCAAAACTACTAGAACTAATATCTGAATTCAGCAAAGTTGCAGGATACAAAATTAACACACAGAAATCTGTTGCTTTCCCATACACTAATGATGAACTAACAGAAAGAGAAATCAGAAAAACAATTCCATTCACAATTGCATCAAAAAGAATAAAATACCTAGGAATAAACCTAACGAAGGAAGTGAAAGACCTGTACTCTGAAAACTACAAGACACTCCCAAGAGAAATTAAAGAGGACACTAACAAATGGAAATGCATCCCATGCTCTTGGCTAGGAAGAATCAATATTGTCAAAATGGCTATACTACCTAAAGCAATCTACAGATTCAATGCAATCCCTATCAAACTACCAACAGCTTTCTTCAATGAACTGGAACAAATAATTCTAAAATTCATATGGAACCACAAAAGACCCACACAAAGCAGTAATCCTGAAGGAGGGAATCAAACAGGGGGAATTACACTCCTGACTTCAAGCTCTACTACAAAGCCAGCAATCAAAGATAATTTGGTATTGGCACAAAAACAGACCCACAGACCAGTGAATGAATAGAAAAATCCAAACATTAACCCAAACATATACAGTCAATTAATATTTGATAAAGGAGCCTTGGATATACAATGGGAGATGACAGCCTCTTCAGCAGCTGGTGTTGGAAAAACTGGACAGCTACATGTAAGAGAATGAAACTGGACTACTGTCTAGCCCATACACAAAGGTAAACTCAAGGTGGATCAAAGACTTGAATGTAAGTCATGAAACCATAAAACTCTTAGAAAAAAACATAGGCAAAAATCTCCTGACATAAACATGAGCAACTTCTTCATGAACATATCTCCCCGGGCAAGGGAAACAAAAGCAAAAATGAACAAGTGGGACTATATCAAGCTGAAAAGCTTCTGTACAGCAAAGGACACCATCAGTAGAACAAAAGACATCCTACAGTATGGGAGAATATATTCATAAATGACATATCCGATAAGGGGTTGACATCCAAAATATATAAAGAACTCACGCACCTTAACAAACAAAAAGCAAATAATCCAATTAAGAAATGGGCAGAGGACATGAATAGATACTTCTCTAAAGAAGAAATTCAGATGGCCAACAGGCACATGAAAAGATGCTCCACATCGCTAATCATCAGTGAAATGCAGATTAAAACCACAATGAGATATCACCTCACACCAGTGAGGTTGGCCAACATCCAAAACACAAACAACAACAAATGTTGGCGAGGATGTGGAGAAAAGGGAACCCTCCTACACTGCTGGTGGGACTGCAAATTAGTTCAACCATTGTGGAAAGCAGTATGGAGGTTCCTCAAAAGACTCAAAATAGAAATACCATTTGACCCAGGAATTCCAGTCCTAGGAATTTACCCTAAGAATGCAGCAGCCCAATTTGAAAAGGACAGATTCACCCCTATGTTTATTGCAGCACTATTTACAATAGCCAAGAAATGGAAGCAACCTAAGTGTCCATCAGTAGATGAATGGATAAAGAAGAGGTGGTACATATACACAATGGAATATTATTCAGCCATAAGAAGAAAAACAAATCCTACCATTTGCAACAACATGGATGGAGCTAGAGGGTATTATGCTCAGTGAAATAAGCCAAGCCGAAAAAGACAAGTATCAAATGATTTCACTCATACGTGGAGCATAAGAACAAAGAAAAAATACTGAAGGAACAAAACAGCAGCAGACTCACAGAACCCAAGAACGGACTAATAGTTACCAAAGGGAAACGGACTGGGGAAAATGGGCGGGAAGGGAGGGATAAGAGGGAAAAAGGGGCATTACGATTAGCAGATGTAATGTTGGGGGGGCACGGGGAGGGCAGTACAACTCAGAGAAGACAAGTAGTGATTCTGTAACATCTCACTACGCTGATGGACAGAGACTGTAATGGGGTTGGTGGGGGGGACCTGATGAAGGGGTAGTTTAATAATCGTAATATTGCACATGTAATTGTAAATTAATGATAATAAAATAAATTATATTAAAAAAATAATAGTAATAAAGGTATTACTAATATCTGGGCTATACCCCGAGAGATCCTGATTTAATTTGTCTTGGGTAAGGCCCTTGTTTAAGGATGTTTCAAAAACTTCACATTACTTTTATTACAATATATTGTTTGTTCCATTTAAAAATAAATAAAAAAAAAATAACAATGTACTTTTAAGTTTATACCATATATGGCATTAAAAGTCAGATAACAGTAGCAAAACACTATGAGATAGTACAAATGGTTTCAAGATATTGTAACTTCCATACTATGTTCTGAAGTGGTACATCACCTTTATATGGTATATTTTAAAAATCAATTATGCTATTATTCAGCCATAAGAAGAAAACAAATCCTACCATTTGCAACAACATGGATGGAGCTAGAGGGTATTATGTTCAGTGAAATAAGCCAAGCCGAAAAAGACAAGTATCAAATGATTTCACTCATATGTGGAGTATAAGAACAAAGAAAAAAACTGAAGGAACAAAACAGCAGCAGACTCACAGAACCCAAGAACGGACTAATAGTTACCAGAGGGAAAGGGACTGGGGAAAATGGGCGGGAAGGGAGGGATAAGAGGGAAAAAGGGGCATTACGATTAGCAGATGTAATGTTGGGGGGGCATGGGGAGGGCTGTACAACTCAGAGAAGACAAGTAGTGATTCTATAGCATCTCACTATGCTGATGGACAGTGACTGTAATGGGGTGGGTGGGGGGGAACTAATGAAGGGGTAGTTTAATGACCATAATATTGCACATGTAATTGTAGATTAATGATACCAAAATAAATTATATAATAATAAAAAAAAAGAACATCACAAGAAAAAAAATCAATTATGCTTGTTGTAATCTGGCATACTGTTCAGAGATATATAAATAAGGCAGAGAAAGGGAAATCATTTTAAATTATTTAATTTATCTGAAATAAGGCAAGGAAATTAAGCGTGAGGAATAAAAAGAAGAAAAAGAAAAAAATGAAATTAATAGAAATATTCTCTTATGGCAACTTTATATTAAAAATGTCATAAAAATGCAAATATGATAAAATATTTCAGTTAAAAATAAGAACCATCAAACTGGATATAAAAAAGATGTAAAAGAAAAAAGTAGAAGTGTCATGACATAAAGTGTAATCACCAAATAAGTGGTACAAATCAGACATCTTGCACTATCAGACTGAATACTAAGAGTCTGAATCTGAGATTATTTTAGTTGTCCCTGAACATATCCCTCAAATACATATGTTCCTGCAGGGAATTTTTTAATATTTTTATTCTCTGAAAAAGTTTATTTTTCCATTATTTCACCCCCCAATTCGGGGGTTAAAGCTTTGTCCCTAATCATTTTTTTTAAGTTTATTTTGATATCATTAATCTACAATTAAATGAGTAATATTAGATGATTACACTAGCCCTTCATCAGGTTACCCCCCCAACCCCATTGCAGTCACTGTCCATCAGCATAGTGAGGTGCCATAGAGTCACTACTTGTCCTCTCTGGGCTGTACAGCCCTCCCCGTGCCCCCCGAACTTTACGTCTGCTAATCGTATTGTCCCTTTTTCCCCCTTAACCCTCCCTTCCCACCCATCCTCCCCAGTCCCTTTCCCTTTGGTAACTATTAGTCCTTTCTTGGGTTCTGTGTCTCCTGCTGTTTTGAAGGTTTACAGTTGATGTAAATATAAATTCAAATGCATTGTAAGAAATAACATAGTGAGATCCCATGTAACCATTACTAGATTTCTCCACTGGAAATACCTTGTAGAACTCCAGTACAGCATTACAACGAGGAATTGACATTGATACATTGAAGATATAGAACATGACAAGGACCATTCATGTTTCCTTTTTATAGCCACATCTATTTCCTTCTCAACTGTTCTCCAGTTTTATTCATTTCAAGAATGCTATTAAAATGAAAAATTTTATATTAGTTTTTTTTTCTTCCATTCAGGAAATAATGCTCTAAAGAGTATCCAAGTTCATATGGGTGTCAAAAGTTTGTTTTGTTTTATTGCTCTGCACCATTCCACAGTTATGGGGTGTATACCACAGGTTGTTTTACCATTCACCTGTTAAAGTATATCTGGGTTATTTCCAGTTTGAGGCTTCTATAAAAGAAGCTATTATAAGCAATCATGTATAGGTTTTGTGTGAAAATAAGTGAGAATAAGTTCTCATTTCTTTGGGATAAATGTGTAGAAATGCAACTAATTTTTCCACATTAGAATGATACTGTCATAGCTTCTTAAAGTACTCTTTATCAAGTTAAGGAAGTTCCCCTGTATTATCCCCTCTTCTGTTTTCTGTAGAGATTGTGTGTAATTGGGGTTAATTCTTATTTAAACTTCTGATGGAATCCTGATGGGATTTTGCTAGATCCAGTCCCACCAACAATGCATGAATGATCCAGTTCTGCATTTTCATTAGCGTTTGGTTATATATATATATATATATATATGATAGACATATATACACATATATGGATATATATTATATACACAATCTAGTAAGTGTAGTGATATGTCAATTTTTTTAAGTTTTGTTTTGTTATTTTAATTCACATTTCCCAAATAAATGGCCATTACCGTGTCTTTTGCCATATTATTATCTTCTTCAGCAAAATGTTTTTTTCTGTATTTTGCTGTTTCTTATTAGATTATGTCAAGAAATCCAAGATCTGCAGCTGGCCACCTGGGAACCTAGGGGTAGTGTAGTTTCAGCATGAGACTCAGCCTGAGAACCTGGTAAGTCAATGGGGTAAATTCCAGTCAGAAATTTGGCAGGCTGCCGATCTAAGACGGGCCAAATTTCCAATTTGAGTCCTAAAACAGGAAAAGATCAATGTCCCAGCTCTACAGGTCAAGCAAAAGAAGTTCCCTTGTGCAGACGTAAGTTTCCAACTCTGTTGGGTTAATACCAAGGAGTTCAATTGCCATATCGTATAACAGTATATATAATTTTTTAAGAAACTGCCAAACTGTTTTACCAAGGTGGCTGTACCACTTTGCATCCCCACAAGCAATAAATGAGAATTTCTACTGTTATAGATCATTTGCTGCTGTCAGTGCTCTGGCCTTTGGCCGTTCTAATAGTTGTTCAGTGGCACATCATTGTTCTTTGATTTGCATTTCCCTAATGACATATGATGTGAAGCATCTTTTAGATGCTTATTTGCCATCTGTTTATATTTTTTGGTGAGGTGTCTGTTAAGGTATTTGACTCATTTTTTTTAATCAGGTTGTTTGTCTTACTGTTGGGTCTTTAGAATTCTGTATATATATATTTTAATAAAAGTCCTTTATCAGAATTTTTTTGCAAATATTTTCTCCCAGTCTGTGTCTTGTCTTCTCATTCTCTTGATATTATTTTTTGCAGAGCAGAAGTTTTAATCTTAATTAAGTCTGGCTTATCTATTATTTCTTTCATGATTAGTGCCTTTTGTGTTGTATCTAAAAGTTGTTGCCCTACTTAATATCATTAGGTTTTCTCCTATTATATTCTAGTACTTTTTTAGCTTTGTGTTTTACATGTATCCACACTTAGTTAATTTTTATGAAGGGTGTAGATCTGTGTCTAGACTCATTTTTTTTCCCATGTGGATGTTTAGTTATTCCAGTATCATTTACTGAAAAGATTATCTTTGCTTCATTTATTGTATTTGTTCCTTTGTCAAATATCACTTGGCCATACCTATTTAAGTATATTTTTTCTATTCTTTGTCATTGATCTCTTGTCTATTTTCTTGCAAATATCATGCTGTTTTGATCACTACAGCTTTACAGTAAGTCTTGAAGTTTGTTAGTGTCAGTCTTCCCACTTTATTAGTCTCCTTTAATATTGTGCTGTATTTTTTTCAAGGGCAATAATCAGTGTATTTTTCAACCAGAGTAAACCATACAAGCTATGTTGGGTCTTTTGCCTCTCCATATAAACCTTAGGACCAGTTTATCAATATCAAAAAAAAAAAAGGAAAACTCAGTGGGGTTTTGATTATGATTGCATTGAATCTTAGCACAAGTTGGGAAGAGCTGGCATACTGAGAGTGCTGATTCTTCTGTCCATGAACATGGAATATCTCTCCATTTATTCAGTTGTTTTGATTATATTGATCAGAGTTTTTTAGTTTTCCTCATGTAGATCTTATATATATATTTCATTAGATTTATATTAAAGTATTTCTTTTTTATGAGTGCTAATGTAAATGGTATTGTGTTTTTAATTTCAAATTGTACATTCTTGGTGCAAACGAAAGCAATTGACTTTTGCATATTAATCTTGCATTTTGCAACCTTGCTAAAGTCATTTATTTGTTCCAGTTTTTTTGGCAACTCCTTTGTATTTTCTACATAAATAATCATGTTATTTGTGCATAAAAACATTTTTCCTTCCCTATATGTATACATTTAACATGTTTTCTTTTCTTTTTATATATTAGCTAGAATTTCTGATATAATGTTGTAAAGGGATGGTAAGAGGGAACATCTTGCATTCTACCTGATCTTACTGGGAAAGCTTTAACTTTCCCTTTATTAAGTATGTTAGCTATTATTTTTTTTATAGATATTATTTATCAACTTGAGGAAATTCTTCTCTATTCCTGGTTTACTAAGAGTGTATATCATGAATGGTATGGCATTTTGTCAAATGCTTTTTCTGCATCTATTTATGTGAGAATGTGATTTTTTTCCCTTTTTTATCCTGATGATAAATTGGGTTATATTTTTTGATTTTTGATTGTTGAACCAATCTTGACATCCCACTTGGTCATGGGTATAATCCTTTTTATATACTTTTGGCTTCCATTTGCTGATATTTCATTGAGGATTTTTACATCTATGTTTAGGAGAGGTATCAGTCTATAGTTTTCTTTTCTGTAATGTCATTGTTTGGTTTTAGTGTTAGGGTAATGCTGGCCTCATAGAATGAGTTAGATAGTATGCCCTCTGTTTCTATCCTCTGACAGAGATTGTAGATAACTGGTATGATTTGTTCCTTAAATGTTTGGTAGAATTCATCAATAAACCCAATTGATCTTCATGTTTTTTTTGTGTTGGAAGGCTATTAATTATTGATTCAATTTCCTTAATAAATATGGGAGTATTCACATTGTCTATTTCTTCTTGTATGAGTTTTGGCAAATTGTGTTTTCCAAGGAATTAATCCATTTCATCTAATTTATCAGATTAATCAAATTTACCAAATAACAATAAAGTTATCTGTAATCTTCCATTATCCTTTTAAAGTCTGTAAGGTCTGTAATTATGTCATATAATTCTTAGTTTTTTCACATTAGAATGATACTATCATAGCTTTTTAAAGTACTCTTTATCAAGTTAAGGAAGTTTCCCTGTATTATCCCCTCTTCTGTTTTCTGCAGAGATTGTGTATAATTGGTGTTCTTATTTAAACTTCTGATGGAATTTTCAATTAAAATTATCTAGAAATTTCTATTGGGGGATTTTTAAATTAAAGATTCAATATCCTTAATAGTTATTGGGATCTATTTTGTATTATAATCTCTTTCATATTGGTGAGTGTGGTCATTTTTTTTTTTTTTGTGAAGTTGATTCGTTTTTACCTAAGTTGTTAAATTTATGTGTGTGGGGATTTATTTGTATTTCCTTATTATCCTTTTAATTTTTGCAGAGTCTATTGACACCCATTTCCTTCCAAACATTGGTAATTAGTGCCTTCTTTGTCTCTCTCTCTTATTTTTGCCAGTTTTGCTAGAAGTGTGTCAAGTTTATAGATCATTTCAAAGAACCAGATCATTGTTTTTTCACTACCATTTTTCTGTTTTCAATAATTTATTCCTACCCTTATCTTATTATTCACCTCTTAGGCTCCTTTGGATTTATTTTACTTTTCTGTTTTGCTTTTCTTTCTCTAGGCTCTTGAGGAAGAGAGCTAAGACTATTGATGTTAGAATATTTTTTTAAAATACGAGTATATAATGCTATGTATTTTTCTCTCTCCCCTGCTTTAAATCTACCCACCTGTTCTGACATATTGTAATTTCATTTTTATTCTGCTCAATATATTATTTTCTTCCCCTGGCCCTCCTCCTGAGTCTTATAAGGACCCCTCTGATTACATTAGTCACACCCAAATAATCCAAGATTATCTCCCCATTTCAATATCCTTGTCATAATCATATCTACAAAATGTATTTTTCTATATAAGGAAACATATTCACAGGTTCCAGGGATTAACATGTTGGAATCTTTGTGGGGAGGGTATATTCACTAGACCACAGTAGAGTATAGGACCTGAGGAGAAGGGATCACCCAGTGGAATCTAGCTGCATGCCCTGTTGAACAGTAACTGGAAACATTGTGGAGACAGAATCACTGCCAAAAACACCATGAAAATAGAGAGAGAGTGTCGGGGTCTTGGGATTGCTGTTGAGGTTTTAGGGCTAAGAGCAAGAGGGAGGCAGGAGCCATCATGGAGGGTGCTCAAAGAAGCCACTTTATTCTGCATAAAGCTGTACTTTTTAGACTGCTATAGTGCTAGTTCATGGTTACATAAGTATTGAAGATGTGCATGCATGTGGTGTTCATGGACAGGTGTCCAGCCTTTAAGGCCCTTATCTAACTCCTTATTCATGGGTATAACATGCTGTGTTTTCAAGGTTTCTGAGGCCCCGAAACACAGCCAACTCTCAGTATAGATGATTATCTGACTTGATTCCCTAGTCAAAACAAGACACACCACCTGTAATTCAGCCCATTGGCTGGATTGCCCTACCCCAGACTAATACCAGAACTCTTCCTGTAAGGGATGAATGGCAATGGCCACCCGTGTCAATGGATGGCCCTTTCTGGATCCATCTGTACACCAGGTCTCCCCTAGTGGTGTCCCTGTCCCCTCCTCATAGGGGCTTACCGTTGGTGCTTCCATGCTCCATAAGGTGGGTGTGGGTTCGACTGCAAAGGCTGATGGTCCCAGGACTTGCTGCAATTCCTGTGAGAGAGGCTTTTTGGAGAATCTATCTCATTGTTCTAAATAGGCTCCCCACTTGGTCAGGGTGGGTGTCTTGGAAACCACAGTCCGGGGAGCTGTGGCCCAGGCTCTCACCCACCCCTTAATCAAGAGGGCAATAACCACCTGTACTGCTTGCATTCCGGTGATTCCTTCAGTAGCCAGTAAGGCGGCATACACCACTGCCAGTTGTTTTTCCAACAGCGAATAGCAAATATATGCTCCCTTCCACAACTGAGACCAAACCCTATTGTGACTCTGTGGGCCTCATGCTTCTGCTATAATCCCTACCCATATCCAAACACACTAGCAGACACTGTCAGCAGGAATGATATGGAGGGGTCAGTGACTCATAGTGTCTGGGCCTGAGTCACTGCTCTTTTTGTCTCAGCAAAAGACTTTTCTGCCTCTGGCATCCAGTCCCACATTTTCCCTCACTTTATAAGGTGATGCAGCAGCTTTAACAGCATGGCTAAGTGAGAGATAAATGTTCTCCAATGCTCCCAAAATCCCACATATGTTGGTAGCTGATTGATTAACAGTTTCTGGCCAGGGGTACTGTTCTATTTTATCAAGTGCTGCTTCAGGTAACACTTGCGTCTTACCTGACCAAACAACACCCAAGAACTTGACAGAATAACCAGATCCCTGGACCTTGTCTTCATTGACAGTCTATACCTACACCTGGAGAGCCCAGTGCAAACTGTGAGCTGCAGCTTCTAGATCTGGAAGAGAATCAGAAGTCAACATTAAATCATCTGTATAATGGAACATTTGGACCAAGTGCAGATAGCACCAGGTGGCTAGGTCACTAGCCACCAATCCGTGACACAAAGTAGGACTGTGCAGGTATCTTTGCAGGAGACCACAAACATCTTTTGGCAGCACTCCCCTGTGAAAGCGAATTGATCCTGGATGTCTGATGCAATGTCAATGGAAAAGAAGGCATTAGCCAAGTTTAGCACAAAGTGATAAGTCCCCAAAGTCACAGTCAGTTTATCCATCAGGTCACTAATGTTCGGTACTGCAGCAGGCAGTGGGTGAGTCACTTTGTTTAGTTCCCAATAGTTCACTGTCATTCTCCAAGTGCCGTTTGGATTTTTCACAGGCCACATCAGTGAATTAAAAGGGCTGTGTGCCAGGCAGATAATGAATGCTTCCTCCAGCCAAAAAATGGTCTGGCCAATTTCCTCCTGTCCACCAGACAGCCGGTACTGTTTGTTGTTCACCATATGGTGGCTGTGGCAACACCAAAGGTGTGTGGTGGGGATGACTCTGACCCAATTTTTACAACATGCACAGGAAATCGCAACTCCCCCAGAGTCGTTTTCATCAGCAGACCAGCAATACATTTACCCCTAGAATGTATTCCACTATTGGAGATACATAAACAGCATATTGATGTGGGGCAAGCATCTAATTTCTAAAGTCAGAGTCACTCATTTTACTCACCCTGTTTGCTCACCATACCCCTCTTTGACTGAAGGGGTCCCCTGGAATCTGTCCAGGTTGCCATACAGGGTAGATGAGCCAGCACCTGTATTCACCAGTGCCAACACCTGCTGTACATTCTGTGGGTACCAGTGAATGTTGAGTTCAACAAATGGCCTATGGTCTTTTGGTGTTTCAATATGCTGGGTGCCTCGGCCCCACCCCTAGATGGAGAGGAAATAAGTCAACATACAAGAAGTGAGCTCCTGGACCAACACAGCCCTCACCCGCACCTGCTTCAGGCATTGGTCTGTACGCAACTGTTTTCATAGCCCCATTAAGACCTCTAAAAGCTGCCCATCAAGCTTTTTACGAGCCAAACCAGCAGCCAAAATGTTAGCCCATACCTGCCTGTGGCTTACTTTCAGCAATCCTACATGGCTGTCTCCAGCACCGTTTTTGCCACTGTTATTTTTCCTTTTCCCTTGTGCTGCCTTACTGTGGTAGTTCTAACTTTGTTCACTTGAGGTCGCTTTACTTCTATGTCCCCCAAGCAGGCTAATGCTGACACTGTTTCATATATCATTTAGTCAGTATATAGAGCTAGCAACGCAGAGACTTTTCCAAAGGTACCTGCAGGACCATTTGGCCCAAACAAGATATTTCATATGAGACATTAACAGTTCCTCATAGGGAATTCGCTAATGTGGAGCAAACATCATCTGCCTCATACCCATTTCATGGAGCTCACGCAACTCAAGGTATGTGCTCCACTTTGTTACATGTTCCAGCAAGTCCCTTGGGGTATCCTACAACACCTTTGCTGCAGCCATTAACCAATTTATCAGGGTCTTATTGCCAGCATGTGGGTCTGTGCACCTAGCACCCTGCAATATGCACCACATAGAGGGCACAAGTGTTATGCTGGCAAGTTGTGACACCTGAGAGGGTGAGAGCTCAGTATTCTCAGTGCCCTCTTCTCACAGCCACAACAGCCAGGCAGGCTCAGATTCCTCCAAATGTTGTTTATACTGCTTGGCCAAATCATGCAGTTCTATGCCTGTATACGTCATGTATGTCATCTGCAGTGTAGCTATCGGGTGGCGACCTGGCTGCTCCCCTGCACCTATGGGTTCTTGTATCTCCACATATTGCTGCACAGCAGGGTGGGCATGCAGAACCACCGGTGCTGTGCCCCACTCCAGGCTTCTGGCCCATGATGACAGGCAGTGCTCACTGACCCCGGTAATATATGCTCAGCAGCTGCCAGCTGTTGTTCCAAGTTTTCTTTCTTCCATTGTAGACTCTGAACTTGCTGCTGCAACTCTAGTTTTGCAAGCGGCATGGTGGACGACCATCAGGGGCATCCACACCACTCACCCGGCTGATTACTGGTGGGCCAGAAGAACTAGGGACTCTAGCATCTCCAATGCCATCCATATAGCCTTTGGGGTTGGCTGTATGTGCTCCCAATCCTCTGGTACCACTCAAGCACTCAAGTACATTGCCATTGGGTACCAAATGGAGGCCTGGGGCCCTTCTCCCCCACCCACCCTTCCACAGACAGGGAAGCTGAAGGACCATTGTTCTCTGAACCACCTCATCCTGCTCACAGTGCCAAGTGTTGGAGTCCAGGGGTTGACACTGAGGCTTTGGGGTGACACAAAGTGCAAAGAAGGAGGCAGGAGTTGTCATGGAGGGTTCTCAAAAGAAACCACTTTATTCTGCATAAAGCTGTACTTTCTATACTGTTATAGTGCTAATTAATGTTTACATAAGTATTGAGGACATGCATGCCTGTGGCCTTCATGGCCACATGTCTGGCCTTCAAGGCCCTTGGCTAGCTCCTTACTCATGGGTACAACACACTGGGTTGTCAAGTTTTCTCAAGGCCAGACATATCCAGAGTGAAGAAGTGGACAGCTGTCCTTATAGAACAGTAGGGAAATTGGGTGGGGGGCCTTCTCTACAGAGAGGGGACAATACTGTGGCTTCTCTCTCACTTCACATTCCAATCTTTTGTTATCACCTCCTAGTATTGAAAGACAGATGACATTAGACCTCGGGAATGCATCTTGGATTTGTTAGCTTGTATTGATATAAAATCAAATAGGGAGAAAGTATAATATCTTAGTGGAATTCCTTTACTTTCAGGGAAATGAAAAATTTCAAAGTCAAAATAAATAGTTTCATAATGCCAGAATAGTTCATGCTATTCTAGAAAATGAAAATAAAGAAAATAATAATGAGAAGTGTTTGGTTTTCTAGTTCTTAATAGTTTTTATAACAAAATAATTCTGATGTAAAACCACTTTGTAAATGTAATATTTTAAGTCCTTTAAATAAGAGTGGACCTTTTTATTAAATATGCTTTCATTAAGAATTTCATAGGAATTCAGTGTACTTATTTAATCTTTTAAAGGGAACGGTTTTACAAATTTTATGCTATTATATGACAACCATACTCTGTTCCATCATCACTTCTATAATCAAAGTCCAGAGGTTTTATGGTCTAAGAGCTTGAAAGCCTGTCATTTAATTCTTTCTTTTGTTTTCTGGAAATACTAATCCAGTTTAAATCAGAATAGACCTTTATTTAATATAATATCATTGCACTACGTTCTGTGGTAACCCACTTTTAATTATATGCAAGGTGCCAATGATAGTGTGTTAGAGAATAAACACTGCTTAGGCAGAGCTCCATCTGCAAGCACTGAAGCACAGGTGCAATAGAAGCTGGCACCTGAAACACATGTAAAGTCAATTGAACTAAATAGACTCAAATGGCTCTGTTCAGAGGGTGAAACAGAAAATGGATGACCACTATTTCAGAATGGAAATGAACCTGCAATAACAACAGAAATGGTTCAGTTTAGACAGGAGAATCTGAAACCTAGAATTAAAATAATTAGACTCTCTAAAGAATGGCTCTAACTATGTTATAGCAACAGCTTTAATCTGTTTATTGACAGCTAAATACCACTGCAGAGCTGAAATATATGGAAAAATAGTAACAGTATGTGTGTAGAATAACTGAATCTTGACATACAAGCTCTATTGGTTATGCTGATTGGCTCATATTTGGAACAGTAAGTTAGAACATCTCTATACCTAATTTGAGGACAAGTATTTTGGAATTGATGATTTTCTTTGGGCATGCAACAGTTACTTATTTGGTTTATTTTGTTTAATGTGTGCATTAAAATAGCATCATGACGGGAAGATGGCGGCATGAGCAGGGTGGGAGAAATCTCCTCCCCAAACTACATATATTTACGAAAATACAGCAAATACAACTATTCCTAAAAGAGAGACTGGAATACACAGGAAAGTGCACAGCATGCAGCTACACCTGAGAGGACACGGCACCTCACGAGGCGGGTAAGATACGGAGCCGCAACAGGTGGGAACCGAGCACTCACCCACCCCAGCATACCGGCGGGACGAGAGGATGCAGAGCCAGAAGGGAGTGGAAGTACACCCTATGAAATAAGCAGCCCTGGTGATCTGCGCGGGGAGCGCTGACACACATCGCACTGAACAGCGGAGATTGGAGAGACAGAGGGTGCAGGATCTGAGCGGGGAAAGCACCAGGGTGCTTGCAGCAGGATTCCGGGAAGGAAAGAAAAAAAAAAGAAAAGCGTATGCTTTTTTCAGTGGTATTAAAGAGACAGGAGCCCAGCGGAAGAGCTGGACAACCCCGGCAAACTCAACCCAGCAGGCTGGGATTCCTGGGGAGTTTCGGACCACTAAGGAAGTGCCTGCAAAAGGGTGGACGCTCTTAGACTTTCCACAGAGATCAACAGCCTCGCATTCGTTCCCAACCTGGCCAGAGCTATAAAGGGCCTTGCGGAGCGGCACTGCCATGGCTGTGGAATACTGGAGCAACAGCGCCACCTACAGCATACCAACAGAATCTACTCCCAGTGGGAGATTTTTTTGTTTTGTTTTGTTTTTTGTTTTTTCTTCTTTCTTTTTCCTTTTCTTTTTTTTCTTTCTTTCTTCCTTTTTTTTCTAAAGTCTTAAAGAGCCCAGCTGACATATGTGGCAACTACCAGCGACCACTTCTATAGCCACGAAAAGACAGGAGAATATGGTCCAGACTAAGATCAACCAGACAACCCAGCGAGGGAGCCTGAAGGGATGGAAATGCAAACCCTTCTTGAAAAATAATTGAGAATAAAAGTCATAACCATGCTGATGGATCTACAGAGAAATGTGCAAGAGTTGAGGGAGGAAGTGAGGGAAGTGAGGAAAGACAATGCAGAAATCAGAAAAGCAATCAACGGGCTTAACAGCAGACTGGATGAGATGCAAGATACTGTTAATGGAATAGAAATAAGAGAACAGGAATACAGAGATGCTGAGGCAGAGAGAGATAAAAGCATCTCTAGGAATGAAAGAATATTAAGAGAACTGTGTGACCAATCCAAAAAGAACAATATTCGCAATAAAGGAGTACCAGAGGAAGAAGAGAGAGAAAAAAGGATAGAAAGTGTATTTGAAGAAATAATTGCTGAAAACTTTCCATGCAGGGGAAGGAAATAGTCTGTCAGTCAATGGAAGCCCACAGACATTCCAACACAAGGGACCCCAGGAATACAACACCAAGACACATAATAATTAAAATGGCAAAGATCAAAGATAAAAACAGAGTATTAAAGGCAGCTAGAGAGAGAAAAAAGATCAGCTACAAAAGAAAACCCATCAGACTATCATCAGACTTCTCAACAGAAAACTTACAGGCCAGAAGAGAATGGCATGATACATTTAACGTAAAGAAACAGAAGGGCCTCGAACCAAGAATATTGTATCCAGCACGATTATCATTTAAATATGACAGAGGGATTAAATAATTTCCAGACAAACGAAAGTTGAGTTTGCGTCTAATAAACCACCACTACAGGATATCTTAAACAGTCTGCTCTAGAGGGAAGCACCCTGAGGCTAAAAAGATGTCACTACAGAAAACAAAATCATAGCAAAGAAAGCAGACCATCCAAATACTAACTAAAGGCAAAGAATATATCACCTAGTATATAAAGAATGGAGGAGGAAGACTAAGAAGGGAGATATATAAAGAAACATCAGACTGTGTTTACAATAACAAGAAAGTTAAGTTAGATTGTTAGATAGTAAAGAAGCAACCCTTGAACTTTTGGTAACCACGTATCTAAAGTCAGCAACGGCAATAAGTACATATCTATCGATAATCAACCTAAATGTAAATGGACTGAATGCACCAATCAAAAGACACAGAGTAACAGAATGGATAAAAAAGCAACATCCATCTATATGCTGCTTTCAAGACACTCACCTCAAACCCAAACATATACATGGACTAAAAGTGAAAGGATGAAAAAAGATATTTCATGGAAAAAAACAAAGAGAAAAATGAAGGTGTTGCAGTACTTGTATCAGACAAAATAAACTTCAAAACGAAGAAAGTAGCAAGAGATAAAGAAGGACATTACATAATGATACAGGGATCAGTACAAGAAGAGGATGTAACCATTATAAATCTATATGCAGAAAACACAGGAGCACCTACATATGTGAAACAATGCTAACAGAATTACAGGAATAAATAGAAGGCAATGCATTCATTTTAGGAGACTTCAACACACCACTCACTCCAAAGGACAGATCAACCAGACAGAAAATAAGTAAAGACACAGAGACAATGAACAACACACAAGAACAGATGGACCTAACAGACACCTACAGAACTCTGCACCCAAAACAGCAGGATACACCTTTTTCTCACGTGCATATGGAACATTTTACAGAATAGACCACATAATAGGCCACAAAAAGAACCTCAGTAAATTCAAAAATATTGAAATCCAACCAACCAACTTCTCAGATAACAAAGGTATAAAATTAGAAATAAATTTTAGAAAGAAATCAAGAAGGCTCAGATTACATTGAGACTTAACAATATTCTCCTAAATAATCAATGGGTTAATGACCAAATCAAAACAGAAATCAAAGAATATATGGAGACTAATGACAACAACAACACAAAGCCACAAATTCTGCGGGATGCAGCAAAGGCAGTTCTAAGAGGAAAGGATATTGCAATCCAGGCCTACTTAAAGAAGGAAGAACAATCCCAAATGAATAGTCTAAAGACAGAATTATTGAAATTGGAAAAAGATCAAATGAGGCCCAAAGTCAGAAGAAGGAGGGACATAATGATCAGAGAAGAAATAAATAAAATTGAAAAGAATAAAACAATGGAAAAAAATAAATGAAATCCAGAGCTGGTTCATTGAAAAAATTAAAAAAAAGATAAACCCCTAGCGAGACTCATTAAGAGAAAAAGAGAATTTACACACATAAACAGAATCAGAAATGAGAAAGGAAAAATCACGATGGACCCCACAAATACAAAGAATTATAAGAGAATATTATGATTCTCTATAT
This sequence comes from Smutsia gigantea, assembly GCA_032199065.1. Lineage (NCBI taxonomy): Eukaryota > Metazoa > Chordata > Mammalia > Pholidota > Manidae > Smutsia > Smutsia gigantea. Next base: position 322,643 of record JAVSCE010005428.1, on the reverse strand, counting down.
GCTAACAAGCTAGAAAACATCAAAGGAATGGACAACTTCTTAAAAATATACAACCTTCCAAGACTGATGAAGCAAGAAACAGAAAAACTAAACACATCAAACACCAGCAACGAAATTGTATCAGTAATCCAAAAACTACTCAAGAACAAAACCCCTGGACCAGATGGATTCAACTCAGAATTCTACCAGACATATAGAGAAGAAATGAAACCCATTCTACTTAAAGTTTTCCAAAAAATAGAAGAGTAGGGAATACTTTCAAACTCATTCTATGAAGCCAGCATCACTCTAATACCAAAACAGGGTAAGGACCTCACCAAAAAACAAAATTACAGACCAATATCACTGATGAAGGTGGATGTAAAAATACTCAACAAAATATGAGCAAACTGAATTCAAAAATACAACAAGAGGATCATACACCATGATCAAGTGCGATTCATCCCACGGAAGCAAGGATGATACAAAATTTGAAAATCCATCAACATCATCCACCACATCAACAAAAAGAAGAACAAAAACCACATGATAATCTCCAAAGATAATGAAAAAGCATTTGACAAAATTCAGCATCCATTCATAATTAAAACTCTCAGCAAAATGGGTATAGAGGGGAGGTAACTCAACATCCTAAAGGCCATATATGACAAACCCACAGATAACATCATACTTAACAGTGAGAAGCTAAAAGATTTTCATCTAAGATCGGGACAAGACAGGGATGCCCACTTTCTCCACTGTTATTCAGCATAGTACTGGAGGTCCTAGCCACCACAATCATACAAAACAAAGACATACAAGGCATCCAGATTGGTAAAGATGAAGTCACATTGTCACTATTTGCAGATGACATGATACTGTACATAAAAACCCTAAAGACTCCACTCCAAAACTACTAGAACTAATATCTGAATTCAGCAAAGTTGCAGGATACAAAATTAACACACAGAAATCGGTTGCTTTCCTACACACTAACGATAAACTAACAGAAAGAGAAATCAGAAAAACAATTCCATTCACAATTGCATCAAAAAGAATAAAATACCTAGGAATAAACCTAACGAAGGAAGTGAAAGGCCTGTACTCTGAAAACTAAAAGATACTCTAAGAGATATTAAAGAGGACACTAGGAAATGGAAACTCATCCCATGATCTTGTTTAGGAAGAATAAATATTGTCAAAATTGCTATACTACCTAAAGAAATATACAGATTCAATGCAATCGCTATCAAACTATCAACAGCATTCTTCAATGAACAGGAACAAATAAACCTAATATTCATATGGAACCACAAAAACCCCCGAATAGATAAAGCAATCCTGAGAAGGGGGAATAAAATGAGGAATTACGCTCCATGACTTCAAGCTCTACTACAAATAGACAATAATCAAGACAACTTGGTATTGGCCCAAAAACAGACCCACAGACCGGTGGAATAGAATAGAAAATCCAAACATAAACTCAAACATATACAGTCAATTAATATTTGATAAGGAAGCGTTGGATATACAATGGGGAGATGACAGCCTCGTCAGCAGCTGCTGTTGGAAAAATTGGACAGCTACATGTAAGACAATGAAACTGGACTACTGTCTAACACCATACACAAAGGTAAACTCAAGGTGGATCAAAGACCTGAATGTAAGTCATGAAACCATAAAACTCTGAGAAAAAATCATAGGCAAAAATCGCTCGGACATACACATGAGCGACTTCTTCATGAACATATCTCCCTGGGCAAGGAAAACAGAGGCAAAAATGAACAAGTGGGACTATATCAAGCTGCAAAGCTTCTGTACAGCACAGGACACCATCAGTAGAACAAAAAGACATCCTACAGTATGGGAGAATATATTCATAAATGACGTATCCGATATGGGGTTGACATCCAAAATATATAAAGAACTCACGCACCTCAACAAACAAAAAGCAAATAGTCCAATTAAGAAATGGGCAGAGGACATTAATAGAAACTTCTCCAAAGATGAAATTCAGATGGCCAACAGGCACATGAAAAGATACTCCACATCACTAATCATCAGAGAAATGCAGAATAAAACCACAATGACATATCACCTCACACAAGTGAGGGTGGCCAACATAAAAAACACAAATAACAACAAATGTTGGCGAGGATGTGGAGAAAAGGGAACCCTCGTCCACTGCTGGTGGGAATGCAAATTAGTTCAACCTTTGTGGAAAGCAGTATGGAGGTTCCCTCAAAAAAGTCAAAATCGAAATACCTTTTAAAACATTAATTCGACTCCTAGGAATTTACCCTAAGAATGCAGCAGCCCAATTTGAAAAAGACAGATGCACCCCTATGTTGATCACAGCACTATTTACAATAGCCAAGAAATGGAAGCAACCCAAATGTCCATCAGTAGATGAATGCATAAAGAAGAGGTGGTACATATAGAGAATGGAATATTATACAGCCATAAGAAGAAAACAAATCCTACCATTTGCAACAACATGGATGGAGCTAGAGGGTACTATGGTCAGTGAAATAAGCCAAGCCGAAAAAGACAAGTACCAAATGATTTCACTCATGTGTGGAGTATAAGAACTAAGAAAAAAAATTGAAGGAACAAAACAGCAGCAGACTCACAGAACCCAAGAACGGACTAATAGTTATGAATGGGAAAGGGACCAGGGAGGTTGGGTGGGAAGGGAGGGATAAGGGGGAAAAAGGGGCATTACGATTAGGAGATGTAGTGTTAGAGGTGCACGGGGAGGTCTGTACAACTCAGAGAAGACAAGTAGTGACTCTATAGCATCTCACCATACTGACGGAAACTGACTGTAATGGGGTTGGGGGTTGGACCTGATGAAGGGGGTAATCAGTATAATATTGTACTTGTAATTGTAGATTAATGATATCAAAATAAACTTAAAAAAAACCAAGACCCATCTATATGCTGCTTACAAGAGACTCACTTCAAACACAAGTATATACACAGACTAAAAGTGAAAATGGAAAAAGATATTTCACGCAAAAAATAGAAAAGAGCAGGTGTTGCAGTACTTGTATCAGACGAAATAGACTTCGAAACGAAGAAAGTAACAAGAGTTAAAGAGGGACATTATATAATGATAAAGGCGTCAGTCCAACAAGAAGATATAACCATTATAAATATATATGCACCCAACACAGGAGCGCCAGCATATTGTGAAAGAAATACTAACAGAATTAAAGAAGGAAATAGACAGCAATGTATTCATTTTAGGAGACTTCAACACACCACTCACTCCAAAGGACAGGTCAATCAGACAGAAAATAAGTAAAAACACAGAGGCACTGAACAACACACTAGAACAGATGGACCTAACAGACATCTACACAACTCTACACACAAAACAGCAGGAAACACATTCTTCTCAAGTGCACATGGAACATTTTCCAGAATAGATCACATACGAGGCCACAAAAAGAATGTCAGTAAATTCAAAATTATTGAAATCCAACCAACAAACTTCTCAGATAACAAAGGTACAAAATTAGAAATAAATTTTAGAAAGAAATTAAAAGGCTCAAAATCACATGGAGACTTAGCAACATTCTCCTAATTAATCAATGGGTTAACGACGAAATCAAAACAGAAATCAAAGAATATATGGAGACTAATGACAACATCAACACAAAGCCACAACTTCTGTGAGACGCAGCAAAGGCAGTTCTAAGAAGAAAGTATATTGCAATCCAGGCCCATTTAAAGAAGGAAGAACAATCCCAAATGAATTGTCTACAGACCCAATTACCAAAATTGGAAAAAGAAGAACAAATGAGGACCAAAGTCAACAGGAGGAGGGACATAATAAAGATCAGAGAAGAAATAAATAAAACTGAGAAGAATAAAACAATAGAAAAAATCAATGAACCGAAGAGCTTGTTCTTTGAAAAAATAAACAAAATAGATAAACCCCTAGCCAGACTTATTAACAGAAAAAAAATCCACACACATGAACAGAGTCAGAAATGAGAAAAAATCACAACAGACCCCAGAGAAATACAAGAATTATAAGAGAATATTATGAGAATCTATTAGCTAATAAGCTAGAAAACATGGTAGGAATGGACAACTTCTTAGAATTATACAAACTTCCAAGACTGACCAAGCAAGAAAGAGAAAAAATAAACAGACCATTCACCAGCAACAAAATTGAATCAGTAATCAAAAAACTACCCACGAACAAAAGCCCTGGACAAGATAGATTCATCTCTGAATTCTACCAGACATATGGAGAAAAAATAACACCTATTCCCCTTAAAGTTTTTCAAAAAATAGAAGAGGAGGGAATTCTTCCAAAGTCCTTCTATGAAGCCAGCATCACTCTAATACCAACACTGGGCAAGGATCTCACAAAAAAGAAAATTACAGACCAATATCCCTGATGAACGTGATGCAAAAATACTCAACAAAATATGAGCAAACCAAATTCAAAAATACATCAAGAGTATCATATAACATGATCAAGTGCGATTCATCCCACGGATGCAAGGATGATACAAAATTTGAAAATCCATCAACATCATCCACCACATCAACAAAAAGAAGAACAATAACCACATGATCATTTCCATAGATGCTGAAAAAGCATTTGATAAAATTCAGCATCCATTCATGATTAAAACTCTCAACAAAATGGGTATAGAGGGCAAGTACCTCAACATCATAAAGGCCATATATGACAAACCCACAGCTAACATCATACTTAACAGCGTGAAACTGAAAGCTTTTCATCTAAGATTGGGAACAAGAGAGGGATGCACACTTTATCCACTGTTATTCAACATAGTACTGGAGGTCCTTGCCCCAGCAATCATACAAAAAAAAGACAAACAAGGCATCCAGATTGGTAAAGAAGAAGTCACATTTTCACTATTTGCAGATGACATGATACTGTACATAAAAAACCCTAAAACTCCACTGCAAAACTACTAGAACTAATATCTGAATTCAGCAATGTTGCAGGATACAAAATTAACAGACAGAAATCTGTTGCTTTACTATACACTAATGATGAACTAACAGAGAGAGAAATCAGAAAAGCAATTCCATTCACAATTGCATCAAAAAGAATAAAATACCTAGGAATAAACCTAACGAAGGAAGTGAAAGATCTGTACTCTGAAAATTACAAGACACTCCTAAGAGAAATTAAAGAGGACACTAACAAATGGAAATGCATCCCATGCTCTTGGCTAATTAGAATAAAAATTATCAAAATTGCTATACTACCGCAAGCAATCTACAGATTCAATGCAATCCCTATCAAACTACCAACAGCTTTCTTCAATGAACTGGAACAAATAATTCTAAAATACATATGGAACCACAAAAACCCCCGAATAGCCAAAGCAATCCTGAGAAGGTGGAATAAAACAGGGGGAATTACGCTTCCTGACGTCAAGCTCTACTACAAAGCCACAGCAACAAGACAATTTGGTATTGGCCCCGAAACAGACCCACAGACCAGTGGAATAGAATAGAAAATCCAAACATTAATCCAAACATATTCCTTCAATTAATATTTTATAAAGGAGCCTTGGATATACAATGGGGAGATGACAGCCTCTTCAGCAGCTGGTGTTGGAAAAACTGGACAGCTACATGTAAGAGAATGAAACTGGACTACTGTCTAACCCCATACACAAAGGTAAACTCAAGGTGGATCAAAGATCTGAATGTAAGTCATGAAACCATAAAACACTTAGTAAAAAACAGGCAAAATCTCTTAGACATAAACATGAGTGACTTCTTCATGAACATATCTCCCCAGGCAAGGGAAACAAAAGCAAAAATGAACAAGTGGGACTATATCAAGCTGCAAAGCTTCTGTAAAGCAAAGGACACCATCAGTAGAACAAAAAGACATCCTACAGTATGGGAGAATATATTCCTAATTGATGTATCTGATAAGGGGTTGACATCCAAAATATATAAAGAATTCACACACCTTAACAAACAAAAGGCAAATAATCCAATTAAGAAATGTGCAAAGGACATGAATAGACACTTCTCGAAAGAAGTAATTCAGATGGCCAAGAGACACATGAAAAGATGCTCCACATCGCTAATCATCAGAGAAATGCAGATTAAATTCACAATGAGATATCACCTCACACCAGTGAGGATGGCCGACATACAAAACACAAAGAACAACAAGTGTTGGTGAAGATGTGGAGAAAAGGAAACCCTCCTAAGCTGCTGGTGGGAATGCAAATTAGTTCAACCATTGTGGAAAGCAGTATGGGGGTTCCTCAAAAACTCAAAGTAAAAATACTATTTTACTCAGGAATTCCTCTTCTAGGAATTTACCCTAAGAATGCAGCAGCCCAATTTGAAAAACACATATGCACCCTTATGTTTATCGCAGCACTATTTACAATATCCAAGAAATGGAAGCAACGTAAGTGTCCATCAGTAGATGAATGGATAAAGAAGAGGTGGTACATATACACAATGGAATATTATACAGCCATAAGAAGAAAACAAATCCTACCATTGGCAACATCATGGATGGAGCTACAGTGTATTATGCTCAGTGAAATAAGCCAAGCCGAAAAAGACAAGTATCAAATGATTTCACTCATATGTGGAGTATAAGAAAAAAGAAAAAATACTGAAGGAACAAAACAGCAGCAGACTCACAGAACCCAAGAATGGACTAATAGTTACCAAAGGGAAAGGGACTGGGGTAGATGAGTGAGAACTGAGGGATAAGCGGGAAAAAGGGGCATTATGATTAGCAGATGTAATGTTGGGGGTGCATGAGGAGGGCTTTACAACTCACAGAGGACAAGTAGTGATTCTATAGCATCTCACTATGCTGATGGACAGTGACTGTAATGGGGTTGGTGATTGGGACCTGATGAAGGGGGTAGTTTAATAACCATAATATTGCACATGTAATTGTAGATTAATGATACCAAAATAAATTATATATATATAAAATAGTATCATGTGTTTCTCCTTGTCTCTTTCAATTTTGGGGGAAACAGGGTTATTTTGATTCTATTATTGAGTACACCTTCTCTTATACATTATATATACTTTATCAATAACCCCAACAGTGACTCCACAATATAGGTATTATATAATATCACAAATATGGAAACCAAGCCTCTAAAATTAGGTACCAATAAAAAGTATACCAGAGCTGAGAATCCATATCTGTTTACATGGATGAATTTTTTGTTTGTTTATTTGTTTTAATAAAACACCCATTTAAATGTTTCATTGGTAGAAAATTTTGTGACTCTAAGGAAACTGTATATTTTGCAAGATTCAAAGGTAAATTATTTTCTGCAAAATAGCCATTTGAAATCCTTTGATTTCGTTTTAAATAAATGACTGGCAACATAGTTTGCAATTTTCAATCACCCAAACCCTAATGTACATATTTTAAGAGTGATAATCAGGGAAAAGGTAGGTTTCCACATAAATTTGTGTAACACATGACACTATACAAGCAATATACAATAAATTGCATTAGGAGTGTCTTGCCTGAGGGGAATTGCCTCCAGGCAAGGTCACTGTGGATTCAGTGAGAACAAACAACTGAATTTAGAGGTAAAAGTGTTTAAACCAAGATTATTTCTCATGGTGGCAGGTTGAATGCTGGAGTAATGGCTACTTCTGGGACAGTCTGCATGCAGCAAGCCTGTCTCTGTCTCTGCAAGCACTGGTGGATCTCTTTATATAGTAACACTGATGATAATAACCTGACAGTAACACTGACAATCATTGCTAACAGGTGTATGTTTAAGCAATAGCGTACACAGTAGGCGGATTATATCATCAAGTAATTTAGGGTCAGGTGAGGATCCTGGCCATAGGAACTTTCCTTTCCCTACAGGAAGTATTCCCTGAGGAGGTAGCTTAACAATTTCATATAAGTAGAGACCCACATTTGAGAAAATATACTGGTAATTCTAGTTTTCAAGTTCCCAGATTCTTGGAAGACTTGCAGCAAGTTTAAAGGGAGACAAATTTGTATAACAGAAGGAAACAAACCTGGAGAGGAAGAGATGTTAAATATGTGAACTGACCTCATCATGTTTCTCCCAAATTTTTAGTGAAATCTACAGTAGGTGAATATATATTTTATATAAACATATATGAAATGTATTTTATTTTATTTATGTATTTATATATGTATATTTTTTATACATATGTAGATATAGGTTACTTATCAAAACCGGTGAAAGACAGAGTCACTCATATGAGTTAAAGAGGCACAAAATAAAGAGAACATACATGGATAGAAGGGAAACACATCCCCACATAGTAGGATGACTGGAAACAATTCACTGTCAACTTTATAAGAAGCTGTCAACTTGTTAGCATTGACTACAAAGTCATTCATAATCTAGGTCAAACTTAACTCCTGTCTATTTTCTTTTAGTTACTTTGCCTTTTACATTAAACATTACGCATTTTAGATAACTGCCTTTCTGAGAATATGCCTTATTCTTCCTTGCATCTATGGCTTTATACAAGAAGCTTCCTCTCCTGAAATCCTCCAGCCCCAGCCCTTCCAACACATCTCTTCCCCAGAATAACTTCTTTCAACTTTTCCTAAGTGCCAGGTTATTGTTTCAGTTTTATTTCAATCTGCCCTATCATACCCTGTAGTTAATATATATCATCAATTTTATATATTTTTAATATTTGTCTATTAATCTATCTCCCTGATGTGAAAGTAAAAAAATCAAAGTTAGGGCCTTGTGTATTACTTATGCAACCATCAGTTAACATAATAGATATAAAATGTGTTGAATGAAATAAAGAATAATTTACTTAAACAAATAGTTTTTTTGAAAACTTAACAAAATTATTCATACATCAAAAAATATATGATACGCTGGTGATGAAACCTGTCAAAAATGAAGAAGCAATATTCTTTATGGTGCAATTCCTCTTTTTCATTAAAATATTACACTATCATTTTCTTTTATTCTCAGTATTATAGTCTACTTTTTTATGCAATTGAGAAAATAACTTGCAGGACTTTTGAAATATTAAGCTGGGACATTCACAAGGACAGTGAAACCAAATCACTATTATTTCTCTTGGCAACATTTCACAAATAAGTATGCAGTGGAACTCTACAGTAAAGAGATCTTTATTGTTTGCAGGATGCCTTGAAGGGCACATATGAAATATTGTTTTCAGTGGCTTATACTGACTTTGATGTGACCTACAGTTTTTCTCTAAATGCACTATGTAAATGTGCTTATCATACCTAAGTTGTTTCCTCCTGTATTACAGGAAGCATTGCAGAAAAAGAGAGGAATTGATCAATTACATATTTACTGTGTGATGGCCACAGTTTTTAAACATTTATCATTGGATTTATATATATATATATCTCATGCCTTTATTTCTTCCAAGGTTCCAATTCCTTCTAGTTTTCCTTTTAGTTGATTGGAAAAGAAAATAATTGAATATTAGTGATAAGAATCTATGGTATCACTCTCTAAATCTTTGAGTAAAGGGTTTCAAGCAAGATGATAATTTACTTTGGAGCATGGCACATACCATCTAAGTCTCCCATTATGTCTCATGGGGTTTTGGGATTGGGGGTTATAAAGTCTGGTCTTCTAAACACGTGCACCAGAATTCCCTGGGAAGATTGCTATAAATGCAAATTTTGCATCTTATCCCATGACAATTAAGTGATAATCTTTGAGTTTGAGATCCGGCATATATCTTTCTAACAAGATCCTTGATGATCTTTATGTAGTTGAGAAGTACCAGCCTACTGGCATCTTTGCATGCGTTTAATAAATACCTGTTTTCCTGCTCCTTGCTCATGACTAAGTTTTCAGTTGAAATTAATGTCTCTATGAAACTATAAAATTCTCTTGAATAAATGAAGAGTATGACATAGTTTATATTTTTAGATAAATATAAAATGAAAATTTTTCTTTTATTTTCAGTGTTTCCAATATCCAATAATGATGCTTCCATAACAAGTATACCTGTTATATAAGCCCAAACCTTGGCCAAAACAGGATTGGCAAGTAGTCCACAGACACCAAGTTCTTCTTATGACACTATATCCATTTTATTCATCAAGGCCCAAGTCACAAATGCAAACTGCCTTAAGTCTCATCACCAAAATGAATAATTTAGAGCTGATTTTTCACCTCTCCCTAAAAGACCCTCAGGATTGATCTTTTCATTCCCACCAGAGTATTCATCTCCTAGATCTCTGGGATCCTAGGGACACACTGTGTTCTGGCCAAATCATTGCATACTGCTCTGGGATGTGAAAATTCTTCCATTCTCCCTTCTAAAGTTGAACATCTGTCAAAAGCAAAATCCTCTAGTAACATTAATCACTTCATGTTTAATATTAATAGCATTAATCTTTCTTTTGACATTTTTGCTCACTCTGAAACTGTTTCTTTCCCTCCTCCCATTTCCTTTGGCAATCAAGTATACTGTAGCTCACTCAATAAATGAATTTTATTTTTCCCATATTTGCACTTCTCATCCTGGATAAGGGTGAATTCTTTCTTGCTGTGAATTCAGACATTCTTGTGATGTATCCCCTTTAACAACAAAAAATGGTTCTGGAAGTACATTCCATACATGCCCATCTTGATGCAATTATGTACTTTCACTCTGGTCAGTACCTCTAATTCATAGAACCTGGATTATTATCACTTTCTCAAGCATTAATATTGCATCACATTTGGTGACTTAAAAATCTGTATAGAGGATATTTCCACAGATATGGCTTATCAGTCTTTTAGGTTGCTCACTTCCAATGATAGTGTCTTCTCTTCCATATTAGACACCAATTCTTAGAAAAGTCCACAATAAATCATTAATATCATATACATATTTTTAATTTTTTAAAATCTTTTTCATTTTCCAACCATGTCTACAATCGATGAATAAAATGTCTTAGTTAGGAACACATTAACAGCAATATTTCCAAGAAGTATGATTAATGACATTTCATAAATTGATATTTCAATTTTTTATTTATTTCTATTTGTTTCAAATGTTTTAGAGGTGTAAGTTTTGCCTGGCAAGGAAAGTAAAGTACATATGTATATAGTATGAATATATATATATATATACATACATATGTATATATATATATATATATATATATACACACACACACACACACTTTATTCCAATTTATATAAGGCCTATGGATTTATTCCTTACTGCTTTTAGTATAGTATGTTCAAATTAATCCACCATGCAGATATTAAATTTTTAGTAACCTTATTTTTCCATAGTTCTATTTCTTCTCATGATATGTATCATTAGAGAGAAAATGGAGAACCAAATCAATACTGCTGAAAATGCTACTTCTGGAAGATGAACTCACAGGGATAAGATTTACCTATCTGCCTGGAACAAACAAACAAAAAGCACTGAAATATATGAAGCAATGGTGTTTTAGATATTTAGCATTATGCAACTCAGTAAACTGAGTCCTGAGAAAAGGAAAAGTTCAAAGTTTAGACTTACATTTATTCTGATAATTGTTTTGAGAGATTTTCCAGGATTTAGGGAGAAGGGAACCTAAGGAGAGCCCAAAGTTGCTTTCTTTGAGCTGAAAGACAGATCTGAGATTTCAGGGAGGCAAAGGTGGGCAGTTAGTGGAACAGATTATTAGAGAGGAGGGATCTGTGCCGAGAAAGAGAAAGAACCTCCTAGATCAGAAAATGTTTTACATCAATTAATCAGGCTGTGATGGAAATGGTCAATACATGCATGTAATGAAAAGTCCAGGAAATTATGATGGGCAAGGATTACAGGAAACAGTGCCCAGCATCTACAGAGCCAGGATTAGGTCTGCTCCTACCAACCACACCAGAAGAGCTCACTTCAGAGAACACGGGTTAGAGTTTTCACCATCTTGCTTCAATAGTGGGTAATAATTAGTCCTAGGCTGAGTACTTCAATGGGGCTAAAAAAACCATAAAATCAAGATGCAAAATGAATAAACTGTTTCCAAGTAACTTCACTGAAAAGGAGAAGAAGGAGGATAAGGAGAAGCTGAAGAAGAAAAGAAGAAGAAGAAGAGCTCAAGAGTGTTTACGGGAATCATCAGCTATACTGTCCACAGGCCTCAGAGTTCCCTCAGCCTCTCTTCCACGATATTCTAGTGGTTGAAGCAATAATGCACTTGAAGGCAGGAGCACCAAGGAATATGGGTGAGATTTTAAAGCTATTGCAGTTATATTTGAAACTCATTTTCTTGTTACTGCATGAATATTGGTACTGGATTTCCTGAGAAAATTATGGAAACCACATGATGAATTTGTAATTTAGAGAAGAAACTATTATACTAAACAGAAGCAAATGGAAGCATTGAGGATTCCACTAAACAAATTCAAATGCACACACACACACACACACACATCCACAGACACATATAACTAGTGAAACATCAGCTAATATAGCCCATTGATACATTTGAGATGTAAGCATGATTAATCCCATAACTTCCTGATTAAATTTCCCAGTTTTGCGTATGGGAAAACTGAAAGAAAAATGATAAAATACTAAAAACTAATCAGCACTTGTAGGCATAGCTTCTGTTCCTGTCATAGTATTCCTATTGGAGCCAATTAATTTACCTGTAGCAATTGGTATGCAGCAATGAGTCAAACTAAAATATTTTCTGGGATTTCCCACAAAGACCACAAAATTTATGTCAGTGATACAACTGACTGTTGGTTGATCCTAAATGACCCAAGGAAATCAATATGAAATAGATGAGTATACTATTGCTATTTCATAGCAAGAAGTGTCTAAGAATTGAAAGCACAATGTATATGTTTTGATCATTCTGGAGTTATTTTTTAATATGTTTTTTAGCTATAAAAATATTTTATATTCTTTACCTTATACAGACAGTTAAGCTATATTGAGAATTGTAATGTATTCCTTTTCATTTTAATGAATGTATTTGCAAATTAATGTGGCACTGTGATAAATATTCATGTCTTTACAACAAGGCGGCCATAAAAATAACATTTGAAGGAAATGTTATTCTTTAGTTAAATAGAGATTTTATGTGAATGAATAGAAATACTTGATGTTAAGAATTTTTAATTGGTTTTACAAATTTAAGTTAATAAAGTAGCACAAATTCCCTTAAATTGTAGTGTATTTCTCATTAATTTCAATTTAGAAATTAAAGCCTTCCATTAAAAAATCCTAGACATTTTGATTTATGAAAAATAAGATAATTAATAACCTTAAGGTAACATTATCTTAACAATGGATTCGCATATTCATTAATAACATTTGAATTATTTATTTTTTAAATTTCAAAATAATGCTCATTTGAGGCCATTCACATTCATCTTTAAAACAATTTTTATCTTTCTAATATGGCAATTTAAATTCTATCTATAACTATTGATTTTGAATACAAACCAATCTTTCTAAGTATTTGACTAATTCAAGCTTTTACACATACAATGTCTAAAATATATCAAGACTGGAAGAGGACAAAAAAATTACACAGACACCTAAAGAGTAGAGTGCAGTATTGAAATGCATAGTGTATTCATATTTGCAGGTTATAGCTTATAACTAGGTCTTTTTATAAGACCTGATAATCAACAACTCATTACTGATCATTATTCTCTATGAAGAGAAAGGTATTCAAATAGTGCTTGGGAATAGAGCATATTAAATTTCATTAACTCTAAAACACTGCCAATCACAAGATCAGACACATAGATCAATGGAACAGAATAGAGAGCTCAGAAATAAAACCATGCATACATGGTAAATTAATATTTGGCAAAGGAGTCATGAATATACAATGTATAAAAGACTCTTTTAAAATAAATGGTGTTGGGAAAACTGGGCAGATATATGCAAGAGAATGAAAACGGATTATTTCCTAGCATCATACACAAAAGGAAACTTGAAATGGATTAAAGACATAAACATAAGGCATGAAAGCATAAAACTCTTAGAAGAAAACATAGGCAAAGATCTCTTGAAGGTAAGAATGTGCAATTTTTTTCTGGATATGGGAAACAAAAGCAAAAATAAACAAGTAGGGCTACAACAAACCAAAAATCTCTACAGCACATCATCAACAAAACAAAAAGTCAACCTGCAGTGTGAGAGAAGGTATTTGTAAATGATATTACCTGATAAGGGGTTAAAATACAAAATATATAAAGAACTCATATGACTTAACAACAGAAAAACAAATAACCACTTAAAAAATGGGCAGAGGACATGAATGGACACTTTTCCAAAGAAGACATAAAGATGGTCAACAGGCACATGAAAAGATGTCCAACATTGGTAATCATCAGGGAAATGAAAATCAGAACCACAATGAGATACTGGCTCACACCAGCCAGAATGGCCACTATCCAAAAGACAAGAAGTAACAAGTATTGGCAAGAATGTGGAGAAAAGAGAACCCCTCTACACTGTTGGTGGTAATGTAAGTTGGTTCAGCCACTGTGGAAAGCAGTGTGGAGGTTCCAATGGGTTCCAGTCCCAGGCAAGTTCATTATTGATTCAATTTGTCCAAAGAAATTGATAGAAAATGTTCTTGGGGTGAAAGGGTTATACCCAACTTTATTTCCACAGTGGCAGGTCAGTCACTAAAATTCTGTTCACTCAGAGCGAGTCTGCATGCAGCAAGCTGGTCTCTGCCTCTGGGCCCTTCTGTCCACACAGCCATCCTCTGGGCCTCTCTGCACAGCCAACCCACACAGCCATCCTCTTGGCCTCTCTGCAGAGTCAACCCTCACAGCCATCCTCTGGGCCTCTCTGCAGTCATCCCACAGAGCCATCCTCTGGGCCTCTGTCCTTGGTGCTATCACCACTCCAGCCTCTGCTCTGCTCTCTTGCAGCCTTGCAGCCTTGCAGCCTTGCCACCGTGTCATGCCCAGAGCATTGGTTGAGCTCTTTATATAGAGTCAACAGCCATGTATTGCCCACAGGTGTGTAGTGAGCTAGTCAGCCAGGGCCAGGTGAGAATCTTGGCCACAGGAACTCTCATTTTATCCACACTCAGTAACTCCACTTTTAACAATTTACCTGAAGAAACAAAACCTCTGATTCAAAGAGATATATGCACCACTAAGCTTATTGATGCATTATTTACAACAGCCAAGATATGGGAGAGAACTAAGTATCCATCAGTAGGTAAATGGATGAAGAACAAGTGATATATATATATATATATATAATGGAATATTATTCAGCCTTAAAAACGAAAGAAATCCTGCCATTCTCAACAGCATGGATGCATCTAGAGTGCATTATGCTAAGTGAAATAAGCCATGTGGAGAAAGACAAATGCAGTATGATATCTTTATATGTGTAATCTAAAAACAAAACAGAACAAAATGAACAAAACATCAATAGACACAGATACTGAGAAGTGACTGGTGGTTACCATGAGGGAGGGGCTAGGGCAGGTGAGTGAAATAGGTGAGGGGGATAAGGAGGCATAAAATTTCAATCATAATATAAATCAGTCATGGGATGAAAATACAGCATAGAGAATATAGTCAGTAGTTCTGTAACATCTTTCTATATTGACATAACAACTAAACTAGTTGGGGTGAGCATTTAATTATGCAAATAACTGTTGAATCACTATGTTGTACACTTGAAGCCAATACAATATTTCATATCAACTATACATGAATAAAAACATCAAATAAGATGTGTCCTTATTTCACATACATTCCAGAAGGCAAACTCCCACAAATTATACTGTGTAAAAGTCTTTTGTTACTGCATATATATTATCTTTATTTTATGTGTATTGAATGATGTCTTTTATATGAGTTATTTAGGGGTTTCTTCAGAAAGAAAAAGAAAATATATATTCAGTAAATTTAACATTTCTTTATCAAAGCTCATCTCTTCTAGAAAATTGTTTGACTGATAGCTTATTCTGGTACCTGATACAGATACCATCTTTGGTGCCATACAGAACAGGGAGCAGACTGCATGAAGATTAGCATGAGGTCCCCATCACACAAATATAGTTCCCAATGTCATTCTCATCAAATGGGGTATGTTCAGTCTTGAGAAAGAAGCATCATAGGAAACAAAAGGGCAGAGAGACTTCCAATGCAAAGCACTTACTAGTCAAGTTATACCTTAAAGGGTATGGATCTATTTCTATTTTAGTGCTGTCAAAATCATAAATTACATATTATTATTTTTTAAATCTTCAGAACCGGTTTTTAAAATTTGGAAACATTTTAGGCTCAATAATCAATACATAGTAGCCTCAGAAAGATGCTTATTTGTCTCCAAACTGGATACATGGATGGTTTCAATGGTGATTTCAAGAAGCTCAAATATTGTATTGGCTTCAAGTATTCAACATATCACTTTGTTAATACTGGAGTCTAGTTATTAAACGTTTCCACTAGTATCTTTGCCATTATGTCCTTAGTCTGATGAGATTGCATGTATGTCTTTCTGTCATATTATTATTTAGTCTATTTTTATTTAGGTTTACCCACATCTATTTTGGATTGTTCCTTAATCTCAATTTCTTGAAGTATTAACATTCATTGTTTCTTCACACTGCCACTCATAATGCACTTTAAAATAACTTTGATAATATTTTATCAAAAATTTCTAGGGAACTTTAGTAGGGGTAGGGTGATGAAAGTATAAGTCAGAGTACCATGTTACCAAAACTAGAAAGGATTCATTGCTTTTAGCTCAATACCAAACCGTCCTAAAATATAGTTCTGTCCCTGATAGTTCTCTAGTAAAAATCATTAAAATAAATGACATTAAAATTTTGGCAGTATTCTATCATTTAAAGTGTTTCTTTCTGGCCTCCAGCCCTGCTTCTCCTTACAGATGAGGACGCTATGGAGTTAAAGAGTAGCACCCACACTGGTTGGTTTTCTTTGTGCTTCCAATTATGGTGCAGAACTCTGAGGTCCCAAGAGTTCTAAGCCCTAATCTTGCCTTTCAGGTTTTTATGGAAGTATAATTTTAAGGTAGGAGAATAGAACATACATTGTGTAATATTTTAGTGACTTGGTTCATATATTTTAAATATAGACACATGGTATGTAGACGTTTATTTTTATACTTGAGCCACCCCTGCAGATGTCAGGGGTTGGTCTTATTTCAGGATTCAGTAAATGAAATGGCCAACATACTCATGAATTTTCCTTTATTCTGGTTGAGGAAAATAAAATGGATTATGTTTATATATATATTTATTGTTTGAATACTTTTTCCAAATTTCTTTTCCATCTAATCCTGTGATCACTTATCCCTTCTTTAGTTGAGAAATTCATACTAAAACTGTATAAAATGTGCATAAGTATTTTAAATCTTTTTTCTTTGACTCATTCCTTTCTCTTGGTAGTAAAATGTAACATGCCAATTTTAAAATTCAATTAACACTATATTTTTTACAGATTGTCACAATTTTCACCTCCTAAAACTAATGAGGTGTTTGAGCTACTTCCTTCTAGGTTTCTCCTAAGAATAGATGTGTTAATGAGATCTGTAATGCTTCATGCTGCAGCAGCAAAATAATGAAGTCTCAAACTCAGACACCCTATTGCCTTTTACACTATGTTTTCTAAACCAAACAACTGGAATGTTCTTAGTAAATTTGAATTTTGGATGCTTATTAAAGGTAATTATTTACTTCTTCATTCTTGTATTTTCTTTTATCTAACAAACTGATAAAGGAATCTGTGGATAGAACTATATACCTCTTATGGAATAATTAATTACTGAATAAATGTCTCTTTTCAAAGGTGAGTTTCAAACAGTGGCATATAATCAAGTTTATTATAGAATATTATTTTATATTGAGTATTTTTGTGAATTTTAGAGCTTAAAGTTTTACTTCAAAACTTTGATGATCATTTTAAGTGAACCTACAGTTTGTCATTTTCCATATATAATTGAAATTTCTAGTTTATTTCACAATGTTGAAGAGGAATTACCAAATTAGAAATCATCATTTTAATTTAGAAATTCTTAAATTTGAGTCATCACTACTTTCCAAAATTATGCCTGATGCTTTTTCTTTAACCATAGGGAATAAAATCACAGTCAATTTGTAGCATAGAAATTAAAAAGTGTAAGAAAAGTATATGAATTAATTAATTTTAAATTGATTGCACTAAGCTTAGACATATAGTGACCCTATAATTTTTTCAGTAGGGCCTTTAGAAGGAAAAAATATCTTCTATGTTGTGTATATCTGTTCCTCAAGTTGATGGTGCCCTCCTGCATGCTGTCTCATATTTACTTATGTTCTACGATAAATAAATTTCATACCTTTTAAAAATATCATGCTGTGAAAATATATTGAATGTAAATCAATGCAAAGCAGATTATTTGGAACTTCTGAATTAATACATAGTTGATAAAATTAGTTTCTGTAGAAAATTAATCATTGTGAAAATGAATGATGTAACATTTTTAAATCAATTTTCTCTTAAGGTTTTAATTACATTACTTCAAAGTATACAAGAGTTTTCAAATATTTTATTTAAGTGATAGAGTTTACTTCTAAAGAGTAAATAGGCATGAAACAGCATTTGTTAATTTAATTCTTTTTGTTATCATGCTTAGAACTTTAAGTGGCTAATTGTTTTTTTTCACAGAATGTGGACTTATTTGTTCATTTTTGAAAAAAAAGTGAACAAGTATTCATATTTACTTTGCCATATTTTGTGTATTTAGTTTTGATAGCTCTCAGGGTATTTTATATCTTCTGTGTATATATACACAGTGAGCTAAAAATCCATGACATATCACTGTATTTCTTTTTCTCTCAATCTTTAACTTTGAAATCAAAAGAATATATTTTTCTTCCTTTTAACTGATATATCTCTTACTCTATCATTATGAATAACTTAATTTTCCTTCATTTAAATTAACAGTGGGGTCAGCCCAATCAGTATTGCCAAAAACCTTGTAATTAATTTTCTTTCCCATCATGACTGTTCTGTGGACAAAAACAAAACAAAACAAAACAACAACCAAAAAGTAACTCATTGAATATTAAATTTGGGAGTACTTGTGTGGATATAATGAAAGTTCCTGTGGCCCTGGATTCACCTGGCCCTGATTGGCTAGCTCACTACTCACGTGTGGACAATATATTGCTATTGGCTCTATATAAAGAGCTCTGCCCAGTCCTCTGTGCTACACAGTGGCATGGCTGCAAGACTGCAGGAAAGGAGAGCAGAGGCTGGAGTAGTCGCAGAACCAAGGACAGAGGCCCAGAGGATGGCTGTATGGGATGACTATGCATGCAGGCAGAGAGGCCCAGAGGACAGCTGTGTGGACAGAGAAGCCCAGAGGATGGGGACTGGCTTGCTGCATGCAGACTCTCTCTGAGTGAATGGGATTTTAGTATTTGACCTTCCACCATGGGAATACGGCTGGGTATAACCCTTTCACCCCAATAAAATTCTACTGTCATTTTCCTTGTTCACACTGAATCCATAGTGAACTTGCCGGGGGCTGAAATCCACTGGCAAGACAACTTGTAATAGAATTTTCACACAAAAAGAATTTCAGTTTTCCTTTTATAACACATTACTACAGTGTGAAAAGCACTCTCCTTTAACAATCCTTTGGTTAATGATTCTCTTTTTTGCAAATGGAACAAGTGAGATTCAGAGAGAATACATACTAGGGCTATGATTCAAATTTTACATATTAAACTATAGACTATAAAAATATTTATTTAGCACAATAGATATATTTGCAGAATCTTAAAACAATGTTTAAGTATTCTGGTGGCTATTAAAATGAAATGGAATATATCATCCAGTGTCATTACTGGAGCAAAATAGAAGTTTATTGAAAGAACAGTGGGTAACTTCCAAAAGAGGAAGTTTGAGGACTAAGCTCAATGTATTCTAATCAGGAACAAAGACCAAGAGCAAGAATAAATCTGCAGACCTAGTCTGGTAAGGAAACTACTGCCCTTCTCACTGAGTTCTGACTTCTATAGTTCGCACCCTACTATTTTGGGGCCTAAACACTCATTCTGAAAAAGTTCTTGCTATCATGGAAGAAGCAAAAGCTCCACTACACAGATTATTTCACTAAGCAATCCAGAAAATGGCTAAAACCTTACAAATCATGTTTTCTGGAGTGGTCAAAATTTAGGTTGTGACTGATCCCAGATTAGTCTTTGGTTTGGTTGTCAGAGCCCAGAAATCACTTGAGCCCCTTAGCTGGAAGGGTAATAAGGGTGTAATTGGTATTTTCATATCTTATAGTGAGACAGACCTATAACTTAGATCATGAAGTGTAGATGGAGGTGCATCAAAATATTATTTCTGGAGTTTCTTGAGTAATAATAATAATAAATATGAAATTATATATAGGAACTTGAAAGGATCTGAATAGGAATGGTTAAAGAGGATGTCCTTGCCCGGATATGGATTGTAGAAGAAAGACATTGTTTATAGTTTTCCTTTGTCAGACTGAAGAAGTTCACTTCTATTCCAAGTTCACTGAGAATTTTTTAAAAATTGTGAATGGATGGTGAATTTTAACAAATGCTTTTTCTTCACTTATTGCTATGAGTCTATGATTTTTCTTGTTTACTCTTTAATCTGATGGATTACACTGATTGATCTTCAAATATTGAAGTAGTCTTGCATTCCTAGTATAAACCCTTTTAATTATTTTCTTGAGAAATTTAAATTTTATTTTTATGAATAACATTGTTTTTTTTTAATCTGTGTTGGTGTGCTAAGTATGCTGGCCTCATAAAGTGATAGAAGTGTAGTTTTCTCTTAGACATTTTGGAAGGCATTTTAAAAACTGACATTAATTCTCCCTTGGTATATTTTACCAGTGAAGACATCTACGCCTGCTATTTCCTTTTTCAGAAAGGTGTTAGTTACAAATTTAGTGCTTTTCATGTTATCTAGTTCTTCATGGGTGAGATTTTATAGTTTGTGTCTTTCAAGGAATTGATGCATTTCATCTTTCTTGTCATTTTTTCCATAGAGTTCTCCTTAATATTTGCTCATTAATCTTTTAATGTGTGGGGAGTCCATAGTGATAATTCCTCTTTAATCCTTCATGTAATTGATTTGCATCTTTTCTGTTGACTTTCTTGGTCAAACTAACCAGATATTTAATTAATTTTATTTATTTATTTAGTCAAATAAATAGTTTAGGTTTCTTAGATTTTCTGTACTGTTGTTTTCATTCTCAGTTTCATTCATTTCTGACCTTATCTTATTACTTCTTTCCTTCTAAATGCTTTGGTTTATTTTCCTGCTTTGTTAAATAGTTTCCTGCGATAGAAGCTTAAATTATTCACTTGAGATCTTTATTTTTTCTAATATAAGCATATGATGCTATAAACAAATTATAAGTGTATTTCTCAAATTTGACATGTATTTTCACTTGGTTCAAAATGTTTTCTATTTTCCCTTGAGATTTCTGCTTTGATCCATGGATTATTTAGTAGAGTTTTGCTTGATTTTTAAATACTTTAGGTTTGTACATATATTTCTTCTATTTACTACAGTTTGAGTAACTGATTCTTTTAAATTTAATGCTTGTTTTGTGAACCCAAATGTGATCTATCTTGGTAGATGAGGGCATTGCTAAATGAGGCTGGTCAAATATTTGTTGTGTAGAATGGTTTTATGCTTTGAAGAATGTTCTGTTTCTAGGTCTTCTGCCATTAAATGTTAGCAATTTATAACAATCATTTTGCAATGACTTGCAAATTTCCCTCAGAAATGTTTAAATGCCTGTGGGGAATATGATTTCTCCTATTGAAAATAACTGATTTAAACAAATATGATTTATGGAAAATACTGGAAAGCCTGGACTGGATCACTGATGGAAGAACCAAGAGGCATTCAGCGGTCTTGGAGTGTTGAGGCTTAATTTCACACTGGTGGGCTCAGATGGGAGTAATCTCCCAAAAGTCTGATCCCTGAACAAAGGCAAAGGGATCA
Source organism: Smutsia gigantea (assembly GCA_032199065.1). NCBI lineage: Eukaryota > Metazoa > Chordata > Mammalia > Pholidota > Manidae > Smutsia > Smutsia gigantea. The sequence continues at coordinate 300,663 of JAVSCE010005428.1, read as the reverse complement.
ATATATATCTTTCTGCTTCAGTATCTGTAACATTCCTTCATGCACAGCATACAAGCAAGCAAGAGGGAGTAAGTTTAGGGTGTAAGTGCCAGGCAGAGTGGGGAGTGGAGGTAGAAGTTAAGGGAGTTCCTGTTGTCTTTGCTAAGAAGAGCAGCAGAAGGGAGCCACATGGACTAGACTGCTGTCCTTGTAAGTTTTTCCCTATCACTCCCCCCTCTGGTGCCCCTTTAAACACTTCATATTAGGGGGCATCATCTCCTTGGTTTATGACAGGGTCATAGTGGCTCTGCATGTACATGAGCTGTGTGGAGGAAATACGTTCCCTGATAAAGTTAATGAGCTAGTTAAACATGCAGGCTTCACTAATAGTTCAAGGAGTAACAGAACCGCTGGCCCAGCAAGCCCTGTTAAAAGAGTTGTTAGCCATGGATTCTATTTTAACATTTGCAGCTCGGAAGGCACAGATGTAAGGCGGCGGGTGTTGCACAATTGAACGGGATGGGCACCTTTTTCAAGGGCTGATTAAAATTAGAAGGGCTACAAAGGCAGTGCTGCCCCCAGCCCCAGTCCTCCCTGGAGCACTTCTTTAGCACAGTTCTCTACCAACTTTATGCAGTGGGAGCTGAGGACACTCAAGGGACTGAGGGCAGACCCCGTAGTAATCCTTAACTGCTTAATCTATTATGGAAAAACCTGAGAGGTCAGTATTTTGTGGTAAACTGGCCCTTTAGTTGGTGCCTTTATGGCCAGCTTGACCTTTTCACCCCTGTCCCTTCGCACTTGGTACTGGACTCCCCCCATCAGACATCCCAGTGTGCGTGAGGGAGGTCCAGCAGACAGTGGATCTCTTTCTTCCCCTAATTGCACAGTCTGTCTTATTTATTTGTTGTTTTAGTTCAGTACTTTTCCTGTCTTTAAGGCAAAAGGTGGCGATGTTCTTATAACATTTAGCAGGCATTTAGGTGTAGGCACTGAATCCAGTCCCCCATTTGTCTGAATTTAAACAACCACACTGAGGTTCCAGGAGTGAGGGGGAGGAAAGGAAGGGAAGGAAGGTATAAAAATAAAATTACAGAGTGGTAGTGGGGAGATGCAGGCTGAGGCTTGAGTATAATTAGAAGAAACAGGTAAGCACAGCAAAACAACCTACACTTACCCAATATACAATAGAAAGGGCAACCTTTTGAGGAATAATCCAATCTGGTGGGGGGTGGCCAACAGCAGAGAGTTCAGTGTCCAGGATGAAAGATACAACTCCAGCGAGGGCCAGGATCCATGGCACGCAGGTGTTTATTAGTCAGAGGATAATTGTCAGATGTGGAGGCGGAGAGGATTCTGGAGGTCTGGCTGGGCCTTACTTTGATTTTTTTTTTGTCTGGTGTATGGGCTCTTTTCACTCTTGACTGATGGGCCTTTGGAGTGATGCCTGCAACTGTGAGGGCAGTAGGAGTGGTTAGAACAGCAATGTGGGGGTCAGTCCACTGAGTATGAGGGGGTCCCTTATATAATCTTTCACCCAGATTGAGTCCTCAGTTTGGAAGGAATATGCTGAGGTCCCTAAGGAGATTGGGGCTTTCTATGGTATATTGATGTGAGTTCCTTAAAGAAAATAATTACTTTTGAGTTTTTGTCTAAGGGAATGTAGTTTGAGCATGTGTCTCCTAATTGATAGTGGTGGGCAAATTGTGAATCATTTGATAATGTAATAGCTTTGAGATAGCAATTTAGACCAGCTGTATTGGACCATCTGGGCCCATCATTATTTCTGCTTTGTGAAATAAGCTGTCATAGTTCATACAAGCACATTTCCATTTTTTTCATAATTAGAACAGTTCACCTGGGACAACCAAGAAAGGAGACATCTACTGTATAAAACTTTTTCTTTGCAGAGAGGATATAAATATTATTATTAATAAATTTAGAAAAAATTTTCTTGTTTTACTGTCCAATAAGTGGTATTTCAAACTTCCTCTGCTAATGCTGATGGCAATGATTGAAAAACTTACAAATGTTTCATCCCTCATGTTAAATAATAAATATACTTTCAATGCTTGTCATATTAGCCTTGTACTCATAGAGTTAATAACATGATAACTGATAAATAAGTATAGTTATTTAAGTTTATCATATTTTAAACAACAGAGTAGTGTGAAAACAGGGTACTTTGTGAATATATAAATTATTTTATTAAAACAAGTTCAGTTGAACTATTCACTTTTCCTCAACTCTGAAAACTCATTCAACATTCAATGCATTATTAAGATTAAACCCTGCTTTGCACTCCAATAAATAACAGCATGTTTCACAAAATCAACTAATATTAATAGTATTATTACTATTATTAACACATATTTTTTGAGAGTTTACTATGTGTTAGATGCAATGCTTCATTATCTAATTCAATCTACTTTAATATTTACAATAAAATATGTTAGTACAATCTCTAGCAAATGAAAGAGTTAAAATTTAAATATGATCTAACTGTTCCAAATGTTACCATCCTCTAGTAATTCTATATTACCCTCAAAAGATAGAAATCTGTTTAGCCTAGAAGGTTGGGAGTGTGAGGAGAATATACAAAAAGTGATAAAAGAATACAAAAGCATGGGGGCAACCAAGAGCATGGTTTCTTTATAAAGAGGTGGATAGAGGATAAAATTCAAAGTGCACAGTTACTTAAGAATGAAGCTGTAGACACTCATAGGCAAACTCAGGGAAGACTGCAAATCATGGTAAGTAGTCTGGACATCACTCTGAGAGCTTCAGGGAATTATTGAAGGATTTTAAGCAGACAAATAACCATATTGTGTTTCTGAAACTTTTATTTTTATGGTTAATGTGTTGTAAGACTATCAGACTGGAGACAGAATGAGCATTTATGAAGTTGAGTCTGTATTAAAGTTGGTGGATGGCCAAGAGTCTTTCATTTGGGTTATAGAATCATAGAATTTTTGTGGTTTATTAGAAAGTTAAATTTAGGAATAACAGCACAATTTCTGGATAAGATGTTAATTTTTGTTTGTTTGTCAAGGGCTTAAGTAATGAGAAAAATTTGGAGGGCACAGAAATATGAAAACTTTGGTTAAATTAATCTCTGTTATACTTTTTCTACTTCTTCAGAATTCTGTGTTGTGGCCAGTTTCTGCTTACAGCTTTCTTTCAAAACTTCCTTCCCTACCAGGTCTTAATTATGTGAAAATCCCATTTTCATCTGGGCCCACTCCCTCATTCCTTTAAGGAAGACAACCTCTCCTCCTCTCCTATGACTAATTCTGCTTTTGGAAGTCAGCAGGACAAACCCTGCTGCCTTCAGGAACATTGATTGTGCAATGTGTTGGCTTTGTAGCAGTAAGAAATTTCAACCTTGATTCCACATTTGCTTACACTTTGGATATTCTCACCACCTAACTACACCTCACAAACCTGTGTATTCATGGAATTCTTACAAAGGTTTTCCAATTATTTTTCTGGCACATTGCTCTTTATCAGGAGGGCAAATTGTGAGTCAGTCTTGGCATTGTTTTTAAAACTTACTTGATGTTTACTATGCAAATGTATCTAGTTCCAAGCCTAAGTGCAGATTTGCCCACCCTTTGTACATATTGTAACTCACTTAAATAGAGATAATAATTTGGGAGGTATAATTAGCACTTAAAGCCACGACATTATTTTATTCAGATTTTTTCACCTATACTTTCAATGTCTTCCTTTCCACTGTTTCTCCTGTTCAGCTCACAAATATACATGTCTCTACATCTGAAAACCTAGTTTAGTTCTACACTGACTGTATGGTACTACCCTTCTACCTTTCCATATTTCTTCATTATTTTATCATCAAGATTCTTCAGTTATAGTAGTATAAGGTCCATATGTCCATTTCCAAGTTCATCTTCATTATTCCACCCACTCAGACTAGATATCTACCCAATAACTCCATGGAACTAATATTTTCCAAGGCAGCCATAGCATTCACTTCTTGTTTTTGATAAATTTGATGCAGCTGCAATTAAATTCTCAGGTCATGGGACTTCTACAGCACTTTTATAACATATCTTGCCATTTAATCATATTCTACTGTTTTTACTTTTTTGTAAGCAACATATAATGCAAACATTACTTGGTTAAAAGCTGTTAAGCATCTGCAATGATGGAGTCTCTTCTACTTTTACACTACTTAGTGATAATAAAAGGGATACATTTAATATCACAGGCACTTAGCAAATAAATAAGGTGCTAGTGTATTATAGCATTTAAAAAATCTCAAGTATTCTTTTCACAGAATTTCACTTTCACATGTCTTAAAGGCATCATCACTGCCTATGGTTTGCTCAGTAGACACCTGGAGAGAGCATAAATTTGTATTCCTAAAATGATGCCCTTGTTTGGCTTCTGATACAAGATATTCTACTTATCTCCTATTATTTCTCATCATTAATTTTCAATCTCGTTTACTGGATTTTCTTCTTATGTGAGTTTCTTATATATTGTTACATCCCATGTGCTCCACTAAAACCATATTCTCATCCTGTTCTAATGCACTTACCACTTTTAACTTTTTTCTCCCATGATTGCAAACATAGTCTCTTTGCAGGTGATTTTACAGATTATTTGTTTGCCTGTGTGTCTTCAAAAGTTTTGTCCATATCATAATGCTTACTTGACAACTCCACTAAAAATGTTTTAATAGATATCTCTCTACTATCCCTCTATTTCTTTTCTTGATTACAGATATTTTCCTCCATTCCGTCATTCAGGAAATAAATTTGGGAATTATCCTTTAATCTTGACTTTGTTTTTACCTCTGTTCTCACAACATCCAAGTTTTGTATACATCTATTTTTTACCATTTCTTCATATGTTCAACTCCACAGCTAATGCTTTGGATCAGACTCCCATTTCTTATATCTCAACTATGGTTATAATCTCCAAAATTTTTCTTGCCTCCTCCATTTTTCCTCTCCATGGATGCCAGAATGATCTTTCTAAATTGTAAGACTTGCAATATTATGCCATTTCTTTAAAATCTTCAATGGATTACAGTTTCCTAAAGAACAAAGCCCAGACTTCTTAGTGCCTTTTGCCAGGCCCTCCATGATCTCTGCTCCAAGTGCCCAACAGGGCTTTTCTTGGTTTACCCCAAACATCCCCATTTCAACCTCATTAAAATATGTACAGTTCTGTAGTACATATTATTTTGTGGCTCAAGTGCCTTTTTTGGGTAAGTCTTGATTTACAGAATGATTATTTACTTACCATCAAAATTAAACTCATTTGTTACCTTTCCTGAATTCTTCAAATGAAATAATTAATTGCCCCTTTGTGACCTCACTGAAACCTATACATTCTACAACAAAAACCCCTTATTAAACTTGTTTTGCTATCTATATCACTCTACTTAGTCATGTGAATTATTCAGTCAGCAAATAATGAGAATTTTTTGGACAGGAGTAGGTATATGAAGATAAGTAAGACAAATTCTTGGGAATCACAGTTATCTAGAGTAATTTTTGTTTCCTCATAATAGGATTGACCACAATTTTAAAAGACCTTAGAAATATGTATTATATATAATGCATATACTATTCATGATATGATTATTAGGAATGTTAAATGGAAAGACAAACATGAGCAGCTGGAAAAGAAGAGAAAAAGCAGCCCAAACTCTGCCCAGGCAGGAGTTCCATGTGAAGACAGCAAAGGCTTTTCAGAGACATAATTTCCTCCCCAACCAGATACCAATGGACAGAAGTAGGAACTGCCCAGATCACACCTCAGCATGGGAAAGGTTGGGCTCACCGAGAGGGATGGCTATACAGAAAGACATGTCAATCAAATAACCCCACCTTGTCAGTCAAAGAGGCATCTCCTAGCCAGAATGCAATATATAAGCCTCCTGCCTAACATATCAAGGCCTTTGTCTACCTTGACTCTGGCCTGCTCTTCCCTTGGAGTGTATTCACATAAAACTATCCCTCTGCTTCACTATTGTGTCTCTGCCTTTTAATTCTTTGTTGTGGCAGGGAAAAAAGAGTGAAGAGAATGACCTAAACATATAACATAGTGAGTCATAAGAAATACATATATTTGGTCATTCATAGGACCAAAAATATGCATTTCCCAGGTTTATTTGGTCTTCATCCACAGATTCTGAAAACATTGCAGAGTCTTAGAGTGAATTGGGTGTCTTGTCATGTTAGTAAGAAACTTTTGGACCCCACCCAAGGTCAGGGGCTGGAGGCTGAATCAGCCAATGACCAGTAATTTCATCAATCATGACTATACAATGAAGCCATCACTAAAACCCCCAGATAAGCTCATCACTCTCTGTTCTCTGGAATCATGCTCCTCAGTCAAAGAGAGCTTCTATGCTTGGGGTACCAGAACAGCTCAATGTGCCACCAAGCCAGACCTCAAGCTCCCCCAGGATAGAAGCACCTTTATTTGGGACCTTGCCCTGTGTCTCTCTTTATCTGGCTGTTAATCTGTATCCTTTAGGGTATCCTTTATTAAATTGGTAAACATAACTGTTTTCCTGAGTTCTGTGAGCTGCTCTAGCAAATTAATTGAACCTAAGGAGGGACTCATTGGAACCTCCAATCTGTAGCTGGTAGGTCACTGTGGGGAAAAGAGAAATTTTTGACCAGAATTCCTGCCTGGCCTTGATAGTGCCAATTGTATACACATGGAAGAGCCTCTTTAGATATCAATGGGTGTTTGACCTGATACAGAGCTACAAGTCAGTCACAAAGGGGTGGACAGGCTCTCCTTTCCTGAGTTCCTGTATGCAATTGTGCAGGAGCTTGCAGTCACTTGGAACCCATGAAGAGTTCTTCCTGGGTCAAGGTGTAGGAATAAGGAGAACATAACTGCCAAAGAGAGAGAGCTTGGGGGCTGAGCAACTGTGGGCAGAGTGCACCAGGAGAGAGAGAGCCAGTGTTCAGATCCTGGAGAGAGACTTAGATGTCAGAATAAACCCTTTCATTTATAACCCCTTGCGCTTGTTTTCCTTCAATATCAGTAGATTCAGAACGAACTTGCACTGGGTGGGGAACCCCCTTCTCCTGGAGCTACAGTCAAAAGCACAAGTAATAGCCTGGGGCCTGTGACCAGTATCTAGAGTGGGGGGTGTAGGGCAGTCTTGTAGTATGGAGTCCTTAACCTGGGAAATCTGGTGTTGAATCTAGGCAGATAGCATCAGAATTGAGTTGATTTCTTGGACACCATGCTGGTGAGAATGTTGTGTGTATGTGAGAAAACTTCCCACCCACAACACACACACATTGAAATTGGTTCCAAAAACCCAAAAAGAGTTAAGCACACTCATTGCACTATTATGTATATATTATGTATATACTGCCAAAATATTCAGTAAAACTGTGATTAAACTAGTGAATTATTGAATTATTTATTAGCAGATATTTATATAGTAAATAAAATTATATGCTCCTAATCTCTTTATATATAACTTAATCCTGTTTGCTCTCTAAAGTTCATTTGTTCCATGAAACTTTCCTAGATTTCTTCATGAGACATGAATCACAGTCTACTTCTGCTGTTATCTCTGTTACCTTGGTAGCCATTAATATTTCTAGATTTATGAGTGGTGATCCCTAATTATTGGGCTTATTGTACAGGTTCAGGGAAATGACATTTAAATCATAGTACACATTAGGGGTTTAATGTATTTTTTGTTGATTAAGTCCCCATATTTTTCTTATGAATTAAAAAGTATTAGTTCCAGCCATGCGTGCTATAGCAGTTTTTTCTTGCTTAGTTTTACTCCTTTGGGTATGTCTTAATCCTATTAGTAGAAAATTTAGTTGCAAGATAAACACATCTTTTGTTTTTTTACATTAGCCTTTATCTAGAATTTATATTTTTATATTTCAAAGTTGATTAAAGTAATTTATTTGTGAAATCGTACATTTCTTTTCCACCTGTTAGCCCCTTCACTTTATAAAATACAAACACTCCCATCAAGCATACACAAATACAACTCACATACAAGGTTCCTAGATAAAGGATTCTTCCCTTGAATTGTGACAGTATATTACAAGCTAAATTTAAAATAAATAAAATGCTTATTTTAGTGTTAGTATAAATGGAAAAATTTCTGTTCACATTTTGAAAAAAAACCCTAAACAATCCAGAAGTAAATTCAATCAGAAAATATAAGATTTATATACAAAAAGTATAAAATTTTATAAAAGAATATAAAACAAAAATGGAGCACATGAAAAATATACTATGTTCCTAGATGAGGATATAGAGTATTATAAATATATAGTTGTTTACATCAAGATGGATGTGATGGAAATTGGAGAAATAGAGTATGGAGGTCAATTGTTAACACTGTTATATAGTGTTGCATTGTTTTCTTATTATGTTTTCTAGAAAGAATAATTATGGAATGTGCTGTAAAGTTCAGTAGTACTTTATGGAAGTCATCAAATAACAGCTAGAAACAAACTCCAGGAGATGAAGGTGGAGGGAAGCTAACACTGAGTGAATTGGACACTCAACACTCAACACTTCTTTCAAAAAAGTAATACTATGATGTTACCAGGACTAAAATATTATTCTATGGATCAATACCATTATGATCTAAACTAAAATTCTTTTTTTCCTGGAAGTATATACCATTGAAAATTGTTTAAATTTCTCAAAGGCAAACATGTAGAATGAAAGAAAATACATTTGTTTTGCAAGGAAATGTCCCTCACACTAAATTTTTTATGGAACTAACAACAGCCTGATTTCAAAGAGCAAGTTCTGAGTATAGAATTACACAATTTGGTGTAATACTAACCATCTTTTAGCAATGACACACTTAGTTTCTAAATTTACTCTTTATAGATTAAAAGGTACTTATTTTTATTGTCTCTCACTTGAAATTTTTGAACCAATGAATTTCATTTAAGAAGAAATAAACTAAAACATATTTCCTACAAATTACAAGTTTAAAAGGGCTAGGATATTATTTCAGGGACAGTTTTGTTTCTTGCTTAGAATTAAGAGGACATATAACAATATGATCAATCTCAAAATTAAGACAGTATCTTCTCCTTAGAATGGAATAGTTTCCTTTTTTTTGCTCAGATAAGGAGATTGTGGAGTCAGAGTTTTGTTTCACCTCACTAGAAAGCTGAGTGGTCCCTTAACACCCATGCTTTAAATTAAGTAAGCAATCACAGTCCCTAGGTTCTAATGTAGCAATTTAATAGTTCCTTGAAAGCCCAATGAATCTCAGGCATATTCATAACAGTTCAAAAGAAGTCCCATGAATCCTTTACTCTAATTATGCAACATTCATTTTTAAAAGGAAGACTATTTTTAGTGCAAGAAACTCCCTCTTTTTAAAAAAGGATCCATATAATAATGGGATAGAAGTACATGAAGAACAGCTTTCTCCTTCCCCAACCCTACACTTCATCCTGATGTGACACCACAATGATTGCTTTTTTAAATGTTTGGAGGGCATTTTCCTGAGCATTGAATACAAAGTATTCTTTTTTATTTATTGCTAAATAACACCACTACTGTCTGCCACCCTTCCTACTTTTACTACTATTACAGATACTACTACTACTAAAATACTTAGTATGTGCCTGCTACAACTGGGCAAAACTATTGTAATCACTGTTTTAAGCAATAGTAAGCTGAGACAATGCAGTTAAGTATGACAAATAAAAAACAATCCATAAAATCAGTACACAGTCTCTCTATAAATCAAGACAGAATCAGAAAACATGATGCAGAGATTTGCTTTCTATTTCAGTTCTTCATCCAAGTTGTTCATTATTATCATAAATACCAATGGAAAACCAGTTTGCTTCTTGGTTTAACAATGCATTTAGCTTCCGGATGTGTAGCTTGGCATATTGCCATCTTAATAATGCTCCTAATCTTCCTTTATTGTGTAAAGTGTCTGTCCCATTTAAATCAAGATGAGCTTTTTCTAACAAAAGAGAGAAATAATACATGCTGTAAAATAGTCTGGGCCACTAAAATATCTTATTAAATATTATTGTTTCAAAAATAGCTAGGTACTTTAATACTTATAAGTACTATATTCTAGTTTAAAAAATTTTTTAAAGAAATAAATGCATCTTCCTAAGATTTAGAAATCGCAATCTGCCATGTATTTCACTTTGATACAGTATATATTTTTTCTTTGATTAGAAACAGTGCCACAAAAACTAAGAACTACAAAATCTACAGACTAGGTTATTCTTTCTATTGAGTGTTTTAGCAGAAATCGGTGTAATAAGTAACTTACATATTTTATCACAGTTAATTCACCCAAAATAGTATCCTTAAAGAAACACAGACTCAGGAAGTTAATTTTCAAAAGCCCCAAAGCTAGGATTAAGTGAAGAAGGTTTCAAATTCACATTTTTCTGATCATTAAGCCTATGCTATGTTGCCTCCTAACTCCACTCTTAAGTTGGTTTCTCTGGACATGCAAATGCTTTCATATAATGGTTTTTCATTTACATATTTCAAGAAACAAAAGAATATAAGTAAAGAAACTTCATAATGCCTTCCCAAATAAATAGTATTGCTCTTGTGGATTTTACTCTTTGGGAACATTCAAAAATTGCTTTGGTAAAATCCTGAGGAGTGAAGTCAGGAAGGTTTCCCCCGGTGAGTGAGACATGTGAAGGGACATAGTCATCACACTGCAGGCCTGTTTATGTTATCTTGTCTCATACATGCTACAACATCCACTTCCTCAACCTGCCTTTAATTCACCTGGTTTCTCTAAAAATTGTCTTGGCTATGTTATTGTTTTTTCCTTGACTAAGAATTCCAGGGGGAAGAAAGGGAAATAATCTCAAGCTGCTTCTGAGAAACTTTAACAGACATCACTGCATTTATTATAGAAACTTGATCACTGTACTTAGAATTTTAAGGCTTTCTCTGAAGAAAATTAATCAATTTTGGCATAACTGCAACTCTAAAAAGGAAAACTAATTTGTTTGATTATAAATATTTTATAGATTTATATATGTACATAAAGGTACTCAAGTGAATAGAAAGAAAAGTCATTTTTCATTGTGATTATTAATGGGCACATATACTTCAAATTTCACTTAAACATATAATGTGTGAAAACAGTATGTCTAATAAAAGTACTTAAAATATAAAATAAAAATTACATTTGATAAATACTTTCTGATATTCCTCATCTTTTTTTTGGAATCACTAATATAAACCTACATGAGCAACATTGCGGTCACTAGATTCCCTCAATTATCAAGTCCCCACCCCATACCCCATTAGAGTTACTGTCCATCAACATAGTAAGATGCGATGGAATCACTACTTGTCTTCTCGGTGCTATAGTGCTTTTTTTCCTTATCACTCCCTTCCCACTCATACTTCCCAGTCCCTTCCCCTTTAGTAACTGTTAGTCCATTCTTTGGTTCTGTGAGTCTGCTGCTGTTTTCTTCCTTCAGTTTTTGCTTTGTTCTTATACTCCACAGATGAATGAAATCATTTGATACTTGTCTTTCTCTGCCTGGCTATTTCACTGAGCATAATACCCTCTAGCTCCATCCATGTTGTTGCAAATGGTAGGATTTATTTTCTTCTTATGGCTAAATAATACTCCACTGTGCATATGTACCACATCTTCTTTATTCATTCATCTATGGATGGACACTTAGGTTGCTTCCATTTCTTTGCTATTCTAAACAGTGCTGCAACAAACATAGGGGTGCATATGTCTTTTTGTGGGGAGCGGATATTGTCAAAGAAGACTCCATTTTGTTTTAGACTCTATCTTGTCGTACTTAGGTTTTAGGTTTCGATTACTTTCGCACCACAGCTTCCCGCCGAGTGTTCTCACTTAGGTCCGCTGCTTACGTCAGTGACAACTGCGCATGCACACAACTCGGTGTGTAATTGGAATTTGAATATTGCTTCATTAGCATAAGTTGTGACCAATCAGAAGAGACCACACCCTGTAATGTGTTTGTATTCCGTGCTCTAAGCTGCAATAAACGAGACTTTATCAGAGAGTCCTGTCTTGTCTCTATTTCTCGCATCCCTTGTCCCCCTCATTCCCTCTCTCTCCAGGTTCACGATGCACACCTGCAGGCCAGGTCATCTTTTTGAAACTGGGCTCCTACATTCTTAGGGTAAATTACCAGGAGTGAAATTCCTGGGTCAAATGGTATTTCTATTTTTAATTTATTGAGGAACCTCCATATTGCTTTCCACAATGGTTCTACTAATTTACATTCCAACCAGCAGTGTAGGAGGGTTCCCCTTTCTCCACATCCTCGCCAACATTTGCTGTTGTTTGTCTTTTGGATATTGACCATCCTAACTGGTGTAAAGTGATATCTCATTGTGGTTTTAATTTGCATTTCTCTGATGATTAGTGATGTGGAGCATCTTTTCATGTGCCTGTTGGTCATCTGAATTTCTTCTTTGGAGAAGTGTCTGTTCAGATCCTCTGTACATTTTTTAATTGGATCATTTGCTTTTTGTTTGTTGAGGTACATGAGCTCTTTGTATATTTTGGATGACAACCCTTTATTGTATATTCCATTTATGAATATATTCTCCCATACTGTAAGACACCTTTTTGTTGTACTGATGGTGTCCTTTGCTGTACAAAAGCTCTTTAGTTTGATATAGTCCCACTTGTTCCTTTTTGCTTTTGTTTCCCTTGCCCATTGAGATATGTTCATGAAGAAGTTGTTCATGTTTATATTCAAGAGAGTTTTGCCTATGTTTTCCTCTAAGAGTTTTATGGTTTCATGACTTACATTCAGGTCTTTGATCCATTTCAAGTTTACTTTTGTGTATGGAGTTAGACAGTAATCCAGTTTCATTCACTTGCATATACCTGTCCAGTTTTGCCTACACCAGCAGTTGAAGAGGCTATTTCCCATTGTATATCCATGGCTCCTTTATTATATATTGGTTGACCTTATATGCTTGGGTTAATATCTGTACTCTCTATTTTGTTCCATTGGTCTATGGTTCAGTTCTTGTGTCAGTACCAAACTGTCTTGACTACTATGGTTTTGTAGTAGAGCTTGAAGTTGGGAAGTGAGATCCCCCTACTTTATTCTTCCTTATCAGGATTGTTTTGGCTATACAGGTTCTTTTGTGGTTCCATATGAATTTTAGAACTATTTGTTCCAATTTGTTGAAGAATGCTGTGAGTATTTGATAAGGATTGCACTGAATCAGTAGACTGCTTTAGGCAGGATGGCCAATTTGACAATATTAATTCTTCCTAAACATGAGCATGGGGTTTATTTCCATTTATTGGTGTCTTCATTAATTTCTCTCATGAGTGGCTTGTAGTTTTCAGGGTATAGGTCTTTCACTTCCTTGGTTAGGTTCATTCCTAGGTATTTTGTTCTTTTTGTTGAAAATATGAGTGGAATTGTTTTCCTATTTTCCATTTCTGCTAGTTCATTATTACTATAGAGAAATACACAGATTTCTTTGTATTAATTTTGTATCCTGCAACTTTGCTGAATTCATATATTAGTTCTAGTAGTTTTGGAGTGGAGTCTTTAGGGCATTTTATGTATCATATCATGTCATCTGCAAACAATGACAGTTTGACTTCTTCCTTATGAATCTGTATGCCTTTTATCTCTTTGTGTTGTCTGATTGCTGTGGCTAGGACGTCCAGTACTATGTTGAATAAAAGCAGAAAGAGTGTGCATCCTTGTCTTTTTCCTGATATTAGAGGATAAGCTTTCAGGTTCTGGCTGTTAAGTTTGATGTTAGCTGTGGGTTTTTCACATATGGCCTTTATTATGTTTAGGTACTTGCCCTCTATACCCATTTTGTTGAAAGTTTTTATCATGAATGGATGTTGAATTTTGTTGAATGCTTTTTCAGCATCTATGGAGATGATCATGTACTTTTTGTTCTTCTTTTTGTTGATGTGGTGGATGATGTTGATGGATTTTCAAATGTTGTACCATCCTTGCATCCCTGGGATGAATCCCACTTTATCATGGTGTATGTTCCTTTTGATGTATTTTTGAATTCAGTTTGCTAATATTTTCCTGAGTATTTTTGCATCAATGTTCATCAGGGATATTGGTCGGTAATTTTCTTTTTTTATGGTGTCTTTGCCTGGTTTTGGTTTGAGAGTGACACTGGCTTCATAGAAAGAGTATGGAAGTATTCCCTCCTCTGCTGTTTTTGGGAAACCTTTAAGGAGAATCGGCATTATGTCTTCTCTAAATGTCTAATAAAATTCAGTGGTGAATCAATCTTGTTGGGTGTTTTGTTCTTGGGTAGTTTTTTGATTACCAATTCAGTTTCATTGCTGGTAATTGGTTTGTTTAGATTCTTTACTGGGTCTGTCTTGAAAGGTTTTATTTTTCTAGAAAGTTGTCTATTTCCTCTAGGTTATCCAGTTTGTTACATAAAGATTTTCATAGTATTCTCTAATAATTCTTTGTATTTCTGTGATGTCTGTAGTGATTTTTCCTTTCTCACTTCTGAATCTGTTTATGTGTGTAGATTCTCTGTCCTTAGTAAGTCTGGCTAGGGGTTTATCTATTTTGTTTATTTCCTCAAAGGATCAGCTTTTGGTGTCATTAATTTTTTTCTATTTTATTCTGCTCAATTTTATTTATTTCTTCTCTGATTTTAATTATGTCCCTCCTTTTGCTGACTTTGGGACTCATTTGTTTTTCTTTTTCCTGTTTCAATAATTGTAAATTTAGACTATTCATCTGGGATTGTTTTTCCTTCTTTAAATAGGCCTGGGGTTGTTATATACTTTCCTCGTAGAACTGCCTTTGCTGCATCTCACAGAAGTTGGGGCATTGTGCTGTTGTTTTCATTTGTCTCAGTATATTGCTTTATCTCTGTTTTAATTTGGTCATTGATCCATTGATTATTTAGAAGCATGTTGTTAAGCCTCCATGTGTTTGTGAGTTGTTTTTTTTTTGTAAGTGTATTTCTAGTTTTATACCTCTGTGATCTGAGAAGTTGGTTGATACAATTTCAATCTTTTTTAATTTACTGAGGCTCTTTTTGGGGCCTAGTATGTTGTCTATTATGATAAATGTTCCATGTGCACTTGAGAAGAATGTGTATCCTGTTGCTTTTGGATGGAGTGTTCTATAGATGTTCGTGAGGTCCGTCTGTTCAAATACATTCTTCAGTGCCTCTGTCTCTTTATTTATTTTCTGCCTGGTTGATCTGTCCTTTGGAGTGAGTGGTGTGTTGAAGTCTCCTTAAATGAATGCATTGCATTCTGTTTCTCCCTTTAAGTCTGTTAGTATTTGGTGTACATATTTTGGTGTTCCTATGTTGGGTGCATAGAATTTTATTATGGTTATGAAATCTTGTTGTACTGACCCCTTTTCATTATGTTATGTCCTTCTTTGTCTCTTGTGACTTTGTTTTCAAGTCTATTTTGTCTGATACAAGTACTGCAACACCTGCTTTTTTCTCCCTAGTGATTACATGAAATATCTTTTTCCATCCCTTCACTTTTAGTCTGTGTATGTCTTTGGGTTTGAAGTGAGTCTCTTGTAGACAGTATGTAGATGATTCTTGCTTTTATATCCATTCTATTACTCTGTGTCTTTTGATTGGTGTATTCAGCCCATTTACATTTATGGTGGTTATTAATAGATATGTATTTATTGCCATGCAGGTTTTTTATTTGTGGTTACCAAAGGTTCAAGGGCAGCTTCTTTAATATCTCACCATCTACATTAACTCACTAATTACTCTATTATAAACACAGTCTAATGATTTTTATTTCTCTCTTCTTTTTCTTTCTCCTCCACTCTTTATGTGTTAGGTGTTTTATTCTGTACTCTTTGTGTTTCCCTTGACTGATTTTGTGAAAACCTGATTTTATTTTGCCTTTAGTTAGTATTTGGTTGGTCTACTTTCTTTGCTGTGGTTTTATTTTCTCTGGTGACAGCTATTTAGCCTTAGGCATACTTCCATTTAGAGCAATCCCTTTGAAATATATTGTAGAGATGGTTTGTGTGAGGTAAAGTCCCTCAATTTTGCTTATCTGGGAATTGTTTAATCCCTCTGTCAATTTAAATGATAATCTTCCTAGATACACTATTCTTGGTTTGAGGCCCTTCTGTTTAATTGCACTGAATATATCATGCCACTCTCTTTTGGCCTGTAAGGCCTCTGTTGAGAAGTCTGATGATAGCCTGATGGGTTTTCCTTTGTAGGTAAACTTTGTTCTCTCTGGTTGCTTTTAATACTCTGCCCTTGGCTTTGATCTTTGCCATTTTAATTTTTATGTGTCTTCTTGTTGTCCTCCTTGTGTTCCTTGTGTTGGGAGATCTGTGGACTTCCATGGTCTGAGAGACTATATCCATCCCAAGATTAGGGAAGTTTTCAGCCATCGTTTCTTCAAAGACACTTTCTATCCCTTTTTCCCTCTCTTCTTCTTCTGATACCACTATCATGCAAATATTGTTCCATTTGTATTGGTCATACAGTTCTCTTAATATTCTTTCATTCCTATAGTTCCTTTTATCTCTCTCTGCCTCAGCTTCTCTGTATTCCTGTTCTCTGCTTTCTGTTTCATTAACAGTCTCTTCCACCTCATCCAGTCTGCTCTTAAATCCTTCCATTGTTTATTTCATTTTTATTATCTCCCTCCTGAATTCATCCCTTAGCTCTTGAATATTCCTCTGTAGCTCCAATCAGCATGTTTATGACTTTTATTTTGAATTTTTTTTCAGGAAGATTGGTGATTTCAGTCTCACCAAGCCCTCTGATCTTTGAGGGATTTTGGACTGAACCAGGTTCTTCTGCCTTTTATTGGCAATGGAATGTTCACCAGCAAGTGGTGTGTGTATCATTTGGCAGAAGAAAGTTCCTTCCTCCTTGCTGGTCACCTTGCCTGTCTCTGCTCTGTGTGTCATTTATATGCACACAGGTAGCTGCCTCTGGGTTAATGCCTTAAGATGCTGTGGGCGGGTGGCCTTTGAGACAGCCTAGAGCACTGGTGAGGGTTGCAGTCCAGCAGTGCATGTTCTGCCACATGAGCAAAGCCCTTTTTTACCTCCTGGTCTCCATAACCATCTCTGCTGTTTGTGCCAGTCAATGGAATGCAGGGAGCAGCCTCTGGGTTAATCCCCAGAGATGCTTTAGGGAGAGTGTCCCCCAGGATGGCCTAGGGCACTGGCAGGGGTCGCAGATGAGCAGCGTGTGGTCTGCTGTGAGAACGGAGCCCCTTTGTGCTTCCCATACTCTGTGCCTGTCTCTGCTGTCTGTGACAGTCAACTGTATGCCAGAAGCAGCATCTTGGTTAATCCCCTAAGCTTCCATGTGTGGGGTGGCCCTCAGAATGGCCTAGGGCACTTGTGGTGTTGCAGGTGAGCGGCACGTGTTCTGCCATGAGAACAAAGCCCCTTCCTACCTTCCAGACTCTGCGCCCATCTCCACAGACTGTGCTGGTCAATTGCGGGCAGGGAACAGCCTCTTTATCTTGGCCAGTTAGGCATGCATGAGGAGAAGCCTCTGTGTGGTTGCTATATGCAGGGCTGCTCCCCAGCTGTTCCACAGCAATGGCAGATCAGCCCTTTGCTTGCAGTGCCGGTGGGGCGTGGGGGAAGGAACAGCAGGCTGCTTATAGCCACAAGGGGCTTCAGAGTTGTGTTGCCACCCAGAGGTTTAGGGCGCCTGAAATTCCTTAACGTTCCTAACCTTTTGGGCTGAGTGTGCCAGGATAATTTCACACACCTGTTAAACCCTTGTCCCTTTAAGACTTAAATGGCCTGCTTTTCTTTTGTCCCAGGGCAGCAAGCTGTGGAAGCCTGCTCAAAGTCTCAATCTCGGACCTTGCTTTACCGCTCCTCCAATATCCAGTGCACCGTGCAATGTGTGTCAGTGCTTCCAGGGCAGACCACCAGGGCTGGTTATTTGGCAGTCTTGTGCGTCCACTCCCTCCCCACTCTGAGTCTTTTTCTTCCGCCGGAGGGCTAGGGAGGGGGCGTGCTCAGGTCCCGCTGGGTCACAGCTTTGTATCCTACCCTTTTCCATGAAATGTTGGTCTCTCCCAGATGTATCCTGGCTCATGTATTGTATATTCTGGTCACTCTTTTAGGAATAGTTGTATTTGCTTTTTTTTCAAAATATATATGGTTTTGGGAGGAGATTTGCACCACCCTACTAATGCTGCCATCTTGATAATCTCCCCCTTATCTTCCTCATCTTGTATTAAAAGGTTAAATTTTGGTTATAAATTATTCTATTATTGCATATAAAAATGAAAGATGGTTTAACATTTGTGTTTGCATATATGTTTGTGTGTGTACATTTTTTATATAGTAATAGGAACTGGTTAAAAATGATTCAATACTTCCTGACCTTTGCAAAGTTCTTAATTCTTAAAATGAAAAATAACTCTTTTAACATTAGAATTTAATAAGATAATTATAATAGAAATCTGCTATTCCTGGTAGTTCAGTATTCTTTGAATAGCCTTTTAATGTTTTTGTAAATTTCCACTTCAGGATTCATAACTTTCTGAGGTAAAACTAACACAAACAAAACAAAAACACTGTTACAGAAAACCGGAAAACCTGGATTGGATTGCTGATGGAAGAACAAAGTGGCACTCAGAAGTCTTGGAGGGTGGAGATTTATTTTACACCAGCAGGTTCAGAGCAGAGTTATCTCCAAAGGTCTGAGCTGTGAGTACAGTGGGGCCATGTGTTTTATACATTTACTACAAAGCCAAAGGGAGAGTCAGCACCCAGAAACTGTTACAGTAGGAGCTATTAGGTCACTATAGGTGTATTCATGAAGCTAGTTATATTTTAATCCATTTCTGTAAATGTTACCCAGATACCATATAAACAAATGGGCTTCCATGACTGTGATTAACAAGCTGTTCTATACCACTGAGTCCTGGAGAGGCACCCAAGCACCTTGTGATTCCTTTACATTCTGGAAGCCTTAATAGAAACTTTGTTTCCTTGACTTTCTTAGCTTTCCTGTCTTCCTACAAAACCTGGAGAGGGGGAGGGATTTGAGAACTTTCAGTATATTTCCTTATCAACACAACCTGTCATAGTGTGATCTCAGTTTGTAGCATCAACGCTGAAAAGTTTACTCTATAGCAAAAACTGGCTGCAATGAAAATGACTCAGGTTCAGCCACATTCAGCAACCTGAATGAAACTTGAAAGCATGGTGTGGAGTGAAAAAGAAGAGCCAGAAGAAAATTGCATATTCCATGTTTCCATTTATACAACGTTAAAGAAAATCAGAACTAATGATGGAGTTAGAAATTAAGATAGCAGTTAATTGGGGGAGAAGAAATGGAATAGTAATGGGTCCTGATGTAGCGGTGTTTACCTGGCCTTGTTCACTCTGTGATATATTCTTCAAGCTGTAAAATTATAGATTATGTACTTTTCCTTATGCATGTTATACTCCAGTATAAATGTTTATAAAATTTTGGGGAAAATATCTCAAACCATTGGGGAGAAAATAAAAGGTATTTTCATATTCAACAAATCTATGTTCAGCCAAACAGACTCACATGTGTATGATAAGAAAGGGTTAACATCAATGCCTTTGGACAAGTCAGGAGTGAAGACACTTGGTTTTTAGGGATTGATCTGCTGGAGCACCAAACACAGTTATGTTTTGCTTGCATTATTCCAGTTACTTAGTAGTCAGGCTTGGTTTTGAGGTCTTTCCAGGGATTTTGTGACCCACCAAACATCATTTTTAAGTCCCTTTCTGCTTAAATTTGCTAGAATAAATTCTGATGTGTGCAACTAAGCAACTTGATTATTTAAAAATTACTTTGATAATAAAATTGGATAATCTCATAAAGTTCCTAGTTTTAGAATTGTTAGATGAATATTCCTGATCTGCTCTTTCTCCCAACTCAAAACAGTAAAACTTGTAACCCTTTGCTAACAGTTAGACAAGAATCCTGATGCATCTGATGTCTAGAGTCCTTATGATGAAGGAACCGCTTTTAGTAGCCAGTGTCTAGTGCCAGGAGAGGATCTGAATCGAGTGGCTAAATGGTTGGGCCTGAGGAGCAAGAATGCAGATCAGGATGCTAGAAAATAAATAAATAAGTATAAATACCTTTGACAATCCAAACATTAAAAAATAGGAAGAGAATACATTAACTGTGAGTTTGGGACAGGGAACATTAGAAATGTAATGAAAAAAAGAAATTTGGAATAACAGTGTAATCTGATGTAATTTAGGCATTACACAAATTAGCAGACACAAATGAGCTGAAGTTAACTATCAACCAATCATAACTTCATTTTAAGCAAAGGATTATTAGAAATGTGAGGATAGTGTTGAACATATATTGGCTTTCTTCATGCTCACTTGAGTTATTGTATACTTTACACCTTGACTGAATTATTGGTTTTGTATAATCACAGTTATGTTCAGGTCAATATTACAACATTATTTACTAAGTGCAATCCTATTTGAATGGTAGGATGTCTAGGTTGTCTATTTAGTATGGAATGATTATGTGTGTTCTTAAAGATATTTAGGAGTATTTGTTTCTATTTCATTAATAGTTTACCTTATAACTTGTGTCTGTGTACTATCACTTTAGAAATTCATTCAAACCGTGATATTGGGAGCTAGAGGTGGTGAATCCAAATGACTTTAAATGCTTTGGGCACATGACGTAGCTGGCAATCAGAGGATGTGGCATTAAATTGCTGTTATGGTAATAAATTTTATGTTCCTTATTAATTTTAGATCTTTTCCCTTCTAAAATAATCTGATTTAATGTAGTAGAGTAGGAACAACACACACTTATTTCCAAACACTGAAATAAATATGTATTACTTTGAAAAATAGATCAGAGAATGGGCATTTCTGTTATTGATGAAATATGGATTTGAAAAAGTTTTGTGAAAAGAAGAAAATTGGAAGAGAAATGGATGAAATTGTGGATTGACAATGTAGAATCAGGATATTGCTGGGGAAGTTGCTGATTATAACAGTAACAAATACCAATTTCTTCAATTCAATCATATATTAAATGTCCTATTCCATGCAGGATATTCCTACTTAATAAAACATTCTCTTACCTGAAATGCTTTTATTCTTACCCAAAATGTGAAAGCTGCTAGAGTGCTTTGAGATAATCATATTTATTTTGTGTACTGTTGCATGTTGCAGACATCTGTGCACTAGATTAGCAGAATATTAAACTGTTTCTCTATTGATATTTGTTCTCAGTGAAAGTTTTTGTTTTCTTTTCCTGTGGATAAAGCCCACAAGTGTTCATTGCATACTAAAACTCTGTCTCTTAAAATTAACAAAGTGGTTGTTTATATTTAAAAAGTAAAGTTTCTCTTTTTGGAAGGCTTCTAAACAACACTCTTTTGTCTAACAATTTGTACAGGTTTCTACTCAGATATTAGCTAGCTTGTGATTACTATAACCTTTAAATTAAGTGAGTAATTTATTGAAATAGCTCATAGGTCTCCTGGAAACATTAACTAATTTCGCTTCATTTTGATCTCTTCTTTCAGCCGGCCATGCATTCAAAGCTTTTCTTCAAAAACAGAAAATGTGTGAGAAGTGCTTATCTGCACACAAATATTGAATTATTATTTTTTAACCAAGTGATTTACCTCAATTTAGATACATGATGGATAGATAAATGATAGATAGATGAGTTTGATGATGGGGTTGTAATTGCCAATATCCAGTTATCTCCAGCAATATACAGAGATTTTAGAGAACAAAAGTTGAAAGAGAAATGCAAAAGAAGTCATCTATAAAGACAATAGTGGCAAGGGGAGAGATACTTGCAGAGGTTTCCAGATGAAATTAATCTGGCCCTAACACTAAAATAAATTTCTTTCAATTAGCACACCCACTATTATCAGTATTTTGGTTATTATATGGAATTAGTAAGTGATATTAAACAGTAAATAGATAAAACATTTTAATACTAGAAAATATTATCTATATTATTATCATATATCATTGGGTGTTATACATTGAAATTAAAATATCTATTAAAGTAATCTATTAGTTAATATTTATTAAGTAATAATTTTATTTGCATTATTACACTGTTACACACATAATAATTTGATAATTATCATACTTTGCTAAGCTTGATGGGTACTAAATATAGAAACATAATTAACATTTTTGTATTATAAAGACAGTTTCGAACTCATAATAGAAGACTCCATTTAACATAAATAGAAAAATGATTAAATGTCTATAAATAAACAAGAAATGTATGGAAACTATATCAAAAACAGAGAACCCTTTTGAGAACTATATGGAAAGAAAGACTAAACAGGAAGCCACTAATTGTTCATGGGTAAGAACAGTATAAGCAATATGTTAATCATCCCTAAATAAGTAAATAAAATTAAATGAAACCAATAGAAATAACAGGGTATTTAATATTTGGATTTTTACATATTGTTCCTGAAATTTACTTGGAAAATTATGCATATGATAATATCTAGGAAATCTCTGAAGAGATACTAGAAAGTTACTGTACTATGTTTAATTAAACACCAGGTACTAAGATGATTATGAAAATAATAGTGATGGTGCCAGGTTTCTTGTTCATGGGGTTGAAGAATGAAATTCATGAACAAGCAAGGTAGAAAATTTATAGAGAAAGTTTTATTTAGTATAAGAGAAAGTATGGAACTCCCAACAGGTGCAGGGAGGGTCAAGGCTGTCCTGTGGGGCTCAGGGCTCTAGGGTTTTGTTTGCTGCAGTGGGAGTTTCCTGTATGTTCAGCCTGGATGCTTGCTATGTTTTAATCTCTCTATTGTAAACTAATGACCCTATGTGACTATGGTCAACAAGCAGCACCTTGTCATTGTGCGCCAGTGGGTGGTACATTGTTTCAAGCTCAAGCATCCTGTTTTTTCTCTACATTCCTAGAGTCTCAGTAAGACTTTCTTTTTTTCCAGGGCCCACACTGTACTCTAACTGGGTGGGGGTTAGTCCCTGATGCTTCCCTATCTTAGTGAGATTATGGAAATATATCAAAATACCTTTACTGCAATAGTCTTTTCAAATTATAAGAATATATACAACTTTTATGACAATGAAGCAGCTGTTTTCCTAACTAGTAGGCAAAAGTTGTTCAATTTAAAAGTTGTATGGAGAAAGTCACTGTCATTTACATATTTCCAATTCCTTAGCAGCATTCTAGGAAAAGGTGGCTTTCTCATGACTATATCTATAGTACATTGACAAGTATATGTTGAGTTAGGCTGTAACAAAATAACCAGCTGCAACTCTGGGGGGAAAATATTTTCCTAGCCTGGGGCAAAATACCATTCAGCCAAAATCAGTCAAAGGGAGAAATAAAGTGGGAGAAACCCATTTATTGATAACAAGCAGTTGCTCACTTCTGCTCACCTATATCTTTCACAACCCAACTGCAAAAAGGGACCCCAACCAACCTCTTCCATCAAGATATGCCCTTGCTCCCCCTTGTAATTAAATATTGATATGGAGATGGACTACTTCTCTCCATCCCCTGGAAACACCTATGGTATGGAGATGCAGTAAAGCCAGGCAAAATATTCTGGAAATATTGCAATTTTACCCACAGCCTACACCTCCAGAAATCTTGTCTCACAATCTACTCATTCCCCATCTTCTGAAAGAGCCCCTGTGCAGGAAAACTGGAGATTGTAACCAGACTAACAATGTACAATAGCAACATCAATAAAATCATGAAACTCTTCAAGCCACATGATTCAGCTAGATTCAAAGTCCTATGCAGATTAAGTACATAGCTTGCCCATTCCACAGGCAGTCAGTAGCTGAACAGTTAGGGAGTTCAGAGCAATCTTCACACAGCAGCTGCAGCCAGGGGGTGCATCCAGGCCACAGGGAATGTAGAAGAAAATGACCTTAAGGGGGATAAGATACATGTTTTAATGACACCAGCATAGGCAAATCTTGTCCATCAGGTGGGATGCATGCAAGATAGTGGTCCTGTGAGAGAACAGTGGCAGGAATGGGATCCTTCCCTGGACTAGTATACCAGAATTTCACTCCCCTCCCTGTGGGAGTTACAAATGGCTCAATATATAGGGACACAGGAGGTACATGCACTGGCCAAAAAGATAAAACTTCCCTATAGATTCTCTTACCTCCCAAACAGTTTGGGTAAACTACTGTGATCTATGGGGGCCACTCTGCTCTTATTTCAGGAACACACAGGAGGTCAGCTTCCAGGCCATTTCTCCAAGGATCCAGAAGTGTCAGCTATCCCTGGTCCATGTGTCAAATGTCCAGGGCCATGTCCACTCAACAGGGTCTCCAGGGTTTAATGCACTTGGGGCTGGCAGCAGCAGTGTGTTGCTCTACTGGCCATGTCCTGGCTTTAATAACTCCTCTTTGGTTTGTACCTTCAGTTGTATAGGAGAGGCAGCAAGGTGTGTGAGCATGTCCACAGGGCTCAAGGCTCCTTTCAGGAGCTTCTCATTTAAATACACAGCACTGTCCATAACCGAACTGACCAGCCCTGTAGACTATTAGTGTCCGACTTCAGGCCAGATTTCAACAAACCACTGCATCTCTCAATCATGCCTACCCTAGCAGGGTTATATGGTACATGAAACTTCCACTTTATTCCTAACTGCTGCACCCATTCTTGTAATGCATGTCTAGTAAAGTACCCGGGTGCCTTGATCACCCTCAATTACCAGTGTCTAGCTATAGGCTGAAAAGAAATGCTTTAGGCCCCTTTTGGTGTTTTGTTGATCTACGTGACATGCAGGAAAAGCAACCAGCAGTCCAGTAGCTGTGTCTACACAAGTCATGGCATACCGATATCCTTCTGATATGGGCCCAATATAGCTTGTCTGCCACCTGAGAAGGGGTATCAGCACCTTTCCTATTGTCCCATGTTGCTATACAACTCTGTGTAAGTCCGTCTTAGAGCACACAGGCACTAGGCACTCCTTCTTGGCTTTGCTGAATTTTCAAAGGTCAGTGGCAAGACCCCTGATGGGCTATAATCCACATTGTCTTTTGCCCCACATGCAACAAATGCTGATGTAACCATTGGGCCACATCAGAGGCAGGCTTTCTTTCTAGCCAACATACCTCGGCCGCTGCGGCAACTTCATCATTCACTTGGGATGCCAAAGTCAAATAGCCAGTCATGTGATATACGGTAAGTGTCTTCGTCTGACCAGAGGCCCATAGGTCTTGCCACAGATCTAGCCCCCGAAGGAGCAGGTGACCAAGTATCCAGCTGGCATGATACCATGTTGATAGTCACAAGGTCAAACCCAATAGGCAGCAGAGCAGTCAATGCAGACAACTTTGGGAAGGGCTCCTTGGTGATCATGAGCCATACTGTCTGAAACTCAGCCCATTGGCTACTCTTTTCTTCTATGTCATCTATTCATAGTCTCTCAGTCTTAGGATGGAAAGCCACAGTCCTCCATTTCATGGGCTGCCCATGATTGGACACATCTGTATACCAAGCATTCTCAGGTATAGCAGCTTTTCCCTCCCAATAAGGACCATTGGCTACCAATGGCTGAAAAGAAAGTTCTTCCTGCTTTTCACTACTATATACCACTGGCCCCAATATGCGTTGGAGTTCTCCAATTAAGAGGCTATTGAAGAGGGTGCTACATTGCTGTAAGTATGGGACCCATTTGGCCAGTGTAGGTGTCTACCTCATGCCACTCTGTGGCTTTTAGTTCCAGTCTGACACCCAAACTGTGTTGGGGTACGTGTTTATTACCTTTATCAGAGCTATTCCAGTAATGGGCTCCGTAGCCAGCAAGGCATGGTACACAGCAGCAAGTTGCTTCTCTATCAAGGTGTACCAGACCTCTTCTCCTTTCCATAGTTGTGACCAGAATCCAATAGGCTGCTGTGTCCATTCAAGCTGCTGCCAAAGGCCCCATCATAGCCATCTTTGGTTACATGAACATCTAGCTCACAGGGCCTTGATGAGTCCATTACACTCAAGGCCTGTACAACCTTGGCTGCTCACTTAGCAGCAGTAAAAGCAGCTGCACATGTTTCATCCCAGACCCACATGATGCCCTTTCATACCAGTGCGTATAAGGGCTTCAGAATTTGTGCCAAATGCTGGATAAACACTCTCCATTAGCCCCAAAGATGCAAAAACTATTGTAATAATGACACAGTGGGCGGGGTAGAGAAAGCCTGTACCTTGTCTATTACTGCTCCTGGGATAACTTTAGTTTTACCTCACCAGACAACCCCATAAATTTTACAGACAAACCAAGTCCCTGAACCTTGGTGCTGTTCACAGCCCATCCTTTCACCTGTAGACATTGCAGCCCTCTAGGAACTGTCTCTTCTACATCTGCAAGAGAATCAGACATGAGCATGATATCATCAATGTAGTGATACAGCCACACCATTTGTGGTTTCTTCCATGTGGCCAATTCCTGGGCTACAAGTCTGTGACAGATGGTGGGACTGTGGAGGTATCCCTGTGGAAGGACAGTGAATGTCCTATGCTGGCCTTCCTACTTGAAGGCAAACTGTTCCTGACTTTCCTGTGCTATGTCAATAGAGAAGAAAGCATTAACAAGGTCCACAACATAATGATACATCCCTAGTTCATGACTGAGGGTTTCCATAAGGACTGCTATAGAGGGGACAGCAGCATGCAAAGTGGGTGTGACTTTTTATTCAATTCCCTCTAGTCCATGGTCTTACACCAGGAGCCATCTGGATTTTTCACTATGCACACCAGGGAATTAAAAGGATTATGAGTGAGGTTTATGATGCACACTTTCTCCAACTCCTGTAGGGTTTCTAAAATATCCTTGTGCCCCCCAGGCAATTTATACTGTTTGGTATTTGTCACCTGCCAAGGTACAGGCAGAGCTATAGGTGGATGTTTAGCATGTCCCCTCAGAACTGCCTTTACCACATGTATGCTCAGTCTGAACTCACCTGCAGTGGTCTGTAGCCACAGGTCATGCAGGATATCTACCCCCCAATATATATTCAGGGATGGGTAAATGTACACAGTATGTTCCTTTGGGGGTAAATGCACTATCCCCAATGGGATTTGTCCCTTCTTTACTCTAATTGTCTAACCCAGTAGCCGTCTATCACAGTAGGCATTCCAGGAAAATGTCAGGGTTGCCATAAATCGGAGAACATTTAGCTCCTGTGTCCACCAGCACCAGGATACATTGTACATTCTCAGGGGACTAATGAATTGCCAATTCTACATGTGGCCTTTATTCCCCACCTCATTCCCCAAGGTGGGGTCCTTGACAGCACCAGTCAATTGTGATGCCCAATCCTCCTTCTTTGTGGTTAAGGGCCCAGGCAAAGCCTGAGTACTGTCCTGAGGAAATCTTGCAGGGACACAGGCCAGACATGGGGCTTTGACTCTGGCTTCTGTGTCCTGGGCCTCTGGCTAGAACTGCTGCTCTGGCTTTAATTGGTGCTACAGTTCTAAAAATATCCTATCCTATTATGCTTTCAATGAAGTTTTTTTTCACTACCCCCACCTTTATCATATCAACCCACATCTGGATTCTTGAGACCTTCACAGGGTCCTTTGCACCTCTCCTTTTAGTGGTAGCCCATACTTCTTCCAATGCTCTTAATGTTTCAACCTCCCCCAGATCTGCTAAAGTACGAAGAGCCTCATTTCTGGGTTGTCCTATGTGGGAGCAACAATAGTTACTAGAGACCAAAGAGAGGTGGGGAGGTGAATGGAGTACCAGAGTTCTCATTTCTTTGGTGAACAACTCATCAGGGCCCTGGGGGTCCATATTATAGATGATATTTTTCATGCCCAGCTTCCATAACGCTTGCTGGAGCTCAGCATATGTTTACCAGCTAGTGCATAAGTATAGTAAATCACCCTGATTAGGCCAAATTGCCCTGATGACTGATCTCAGCCAATCCAGAAGTGCCTGATTCCTTGAGGTGTGACGGGCACTTTGCAACCATTGCTGGAAGGAAGGGTGAGTGATCAGAGGAGCAGTCTACCCATTTCAGAACCAAACATAACAATGTTTTCTTCCCCCATATCCCAAAGATGCAAAAGCCATGTAGGCAGAGGTTCCAATGGCTTCCCCGAAAACCAGATGCTCATGTCCATCATCTCATCCTGGGTGTCAGGGTGGAGCATGGAGTGCTCCACAACGTGGAGAAGGGGTGACTCTTCCCCCTGAGGATCCTATGGATGTTGTGTTTTTATTTTCTTAATTATAAACCATCAGGCCATTAATATGGGAGAGACTGTTGCCTTGGGTGATGGTCACAGAAGATTGGCCATCCGCCCCATGCCCTCTTCCTCTCCTGACATCTCCTCTACCATCTCCAGGGCTGATGGCATGGGTCTTTACTCCCCCTCCCCTACTGCCTCCTGCAACCATGGATTCTCTTGCTGCCTTTTCCCTCACTGTAAATGTATCTTCCAGGAGAACGACCTGTCTTCTCAATGACTGTCTTTATTTCTTAAGGGCATCCCATAGGTCATTGCACAGCTCCTCCAAGCAATGATGAGTGTGTCCCTCTCCTGCTGAAGTCTCTTTCTCTATTCAGTAACCCTTTCCAATATCTTGAGTAACAGACATCCTACAATCTAGGCTGCTACACAGCCACTCAGGTCCTCTAAGCAGCCTTCTATCTCACAGAGGTCAAATTCCACAGCTTCCAGTGTCTCCACACTTCCCCAATACTGGGGAAGTCCCAACCCCTATGGAAGGTGCTTTAATCTAGACCAGTTCCTCACTAAGGGCTACCCAATTGGAAGCCCCATAGATAGGTTACTCCTAGGTGAAGCTGCATCCTCCACCACTGCAGCCACTGGAGCCTCCCCACCATCCACAATTAGGAGTTCCAGGTATCTCCCCACCATTTCTATGTGCAGCCAGACCAAAGGTCACACACTTGAAGTGAGATTTCAGGTTCAGAGGTCCTGTAAACTATCACCAGATGTGACTCCAGGGTAAAACATTTTCCAGGCCCAGAACAAAATACCTTTGTACTGAAATTGGTCAAAGGGAGAAATAAAGTGGAGAAACCTGCTTATTGTCTACAAGCAGTCATCTAGTTTTACTCACCCATGTCTTTTATGACCCAGCTACAAAAAGGAACCCCAGCCAACCTCTGTGGTACTGATATGCCCTTGCTCCCTCTCTTAATTACCTATTGACATGTACATGGACTACTTCTCTACAACCCTTAGAAACACCTATTGATATGGAGATTCAATAAGACCAGGTAAGAAACTCTGGAAATGTTGCAATTTTATCCCCACCAGCCCAGTCCTCTCAGCTCTCCCCTATTTCAGGGAAATTCCATTTGTTTGAAAAGTTTGACATTTTTGAAAAGTTATAATTTAAGATTTTCATTTTCATCTTGAGTTGAAGCTCTGTCATCCTGGAAAATTATATTATCAACTCACTGTGTTTCATCTTAACTATCTACTGACATTTCATGAGCTACATAGTGATTTCTGTCATAGTTTTTTCAGTCTGCTATAACAAACAACACAAACTTAGTTACTTATAAGCAACTGATATTATTTCTCACAGCCCTGGAGGCTGGCAAGTCCAATAAAGAGTTTCTAGAAGATTGTGTCTGGTGAGGTCCCACTTACTGGTTCATAGATGGCCATCCATTCTCTGTGTATTCACATTATAGAAGGAGTGAGACAGCTTCCTCAAGTTTCTAAGGTCATGAGTTCCATTCATGGGGGTTACACCTTCATGAGATAACTACCTCTCAAACACCCTACGTCCTTTCATCACATTGGAGTTGGGTTATCAACTTAATGAATTTTGGAGGGACACAAACATTGAGTCATAGCAGTTCAGTATGTCCATAACCTGTGATAAACTGTTAATCCCTCATTGCCCCAAACAAAATTCATTGTTGAAATCTTCCTTTATATTGCTATTAAATACGTCTCCATGTAAACTATACTTATTCTCTGGTTTGGTGATATTACTCTTTTTGTTTTTAAATTTTTATCAATTTTTAAAAATCAAAAAAATACATATATTTAAGATGTACATGATAATATATGTATGCATAGTGACTTGATTACTACAGTCAACTTAACATCATTTATTCACACATTTAGTGTTTTGAGTGTGATGAAAGCACCTAAATCTACAGTTAGCAGATTTCCTGTGTCAAGCACAGTAGATTAGCTCTCTAGATTCATTCATATTACATTACTGTAACTTTGCACACTTTTACCAACATCTCTCCATTTTCCTCACCGTCTTCCTACTAACACTTAACTTATTTCCATATCTTGGCCCACAACTCTTTCCAGGCTCTCAGATGATCCCTGTCAACTCCTAGATGCGGGCTGATTAGAACCTAATCCTTCCGCAGCAGCTAAGAAAATATGCATTCACAACTCTTCCAGGGAAAAACTGGGAGCTATGTTTTCTGCCTGCTCCCTTTATGTGGATCTTGGGAAGATATTCATGAAAAGTCTATTTCCACTTAAAATTGCCTCTATATATGCTGTGGTCCCAAGGGAATAATGCATTCCAAGTCCCATCAGCTCTTTGAATTAGGTGATTTGGGGACCAGTCCTTTGGATAGCAGTCATCAAATTTAGGGTACTAGATGTATCTTCCAAACCCTTCACACCTCAGAGAAGCTGAGGGTTGAGGGTTCTCTCACAATTGTAAGTTGCTGTGCCCGGATAAAGGTCATTGCATGGCTTTGTTCCAACTTTTACACCCTTTATATGTGTATATATTCTAATTTTTCCAATGTTTTGGAGTGTCTCAAGTAGTTTCTTGGTTTTTCTTAAAGGGATAGTATTTATAGTACTATCTGATAGTACTTATTTTAAATACACACATGTATGATGTAAGTTACTTCCTTAGTCTAAAGATAAAACCTATATCATATTTAAAAAATAAAAAAATCTTTTATTTAGTAAAGATATAAATGACAGTATTGAAAAGTGACAGAAGCTGTAGTAGTCAAATGCCTAATTTATTTTTTATATAAAAGATGAAATGTTCTTATATATATTTAAAAAGAAGCACAGAGTAGCCATAAGCATATAGATCAATCTATAACTAAAAGGCATTATAATAGTGACACTTATTAGTTATTTTTATATTCTTATGAAATAAGAAATGTATATTAATATGAAAGTTTGAATTAATTTTCAAAAAGATTATTTACAGATATAAAAGCAAGTGATAATGTGCATTATTTTCTTTTAATTTTTTTATTATACTAGTAAATATTATTTTCAATATGCCTTTATCAGAATTTTTATTCAAAGATTTGTATAATCCATCAAAAAACAAAAGGAAAATATAAAGTTGTTGCTATTAAAAATAACAAAATCAAAATATTATCATTACAAAAATAAAAATATCAATTTTAACTCATGGAGCATGTATTTTCAATATTTTCTTTTAATAACATTTCTTCCTTTAATCTATACTTATGATTATTTTTATGTAAAATTGTAATTCAATTTTCCAAGTTAAATTATATTGTATGAAAATTTCTTTTCTTCCAAAAATATAAGAGAATAAGAGGACCAGATTATTAACTGCATTTATGCAGAAAGTGAATCTACTTTCTGAACACATAGACTGTCAGTTTACTGATCACATCCCTAAACTGGATGACTAAAAATACTCTGAGATTCTCTGAGACTCTCATTAACTATATTTAAGTATTTCTTGAAACTTTAAAATTTTATAATCAGTTAAAAAAGAAAATAATCTTGTAAGGACAACTCATTTTTGCTGCATGGAATTTCACTACTCATCATAATAGGGGGCAAATTGGTAGCAGTTTTACATGAAGTTTATATGTGAACAGAAACAGATAAAACTATTGGCTGTTCATAAGGGTCTTTTGAGTATTTAGCTTACCAATTACTATGCAAAGTGATAATTTTCATATATAAATTTGATTTTTCACGGAGTATATATATTTATTTATCAAACAAGTATTTAATAAATGACTTCTATATAGCCTATTGTTTAACTACTTGCTCTTGCATGTAAATATGTGTGTGTGTGTGTCGGGGGGAAGGTGTGACAGCAGTGTCTGTCTTGGGCCCAGAGGGTATACCCAATAGAATACACATATACTTTTTAATCTTCAAGTAGCCCATTAGTTAGTAGTACAAGTATCAGATGAGTTTATTCCCAACAGCAAATTTATAGACTGGAGCATACATTTAACTGAGAAGGGAGAACTGGACTGAGAGCAAGTTCAATGATGGTAGATATAATATGTCCAGCAACTTCATACGAAATATGGTGCAACGTAAAAGCTAATTGTGAATGAAGAAGGTCTTCTACCTGTCACTTCCTGGAATATCAAAAAAGGGTGCAGTTTCTACTATAAGACATGAAAAGAGATTCCAATGCAGTATTGGAGAAATGTTCCAAAATATCTCAAAGCAAAAAAAAAAAAATTCTCTTAGATAATGTAAAATTAGGAAGAGAAGGAAACATGTCTCTGCCTCTTCTGAAAAGAGAGAAACAGAGAGACAAGGAAGAAGGAGATGAAGAAGGTGGAGGAAATGGACAAAAAGGAGGAGAGGAGAAGGAGGAAGACAGGCAGAAGGGAAGTAGATGAAAGAGAATAATAAGGCACCTGCATTTAATAAAAGTAATGTGCATCAATTGTGGTGTATTTGGAGAATATCAAAAGACATAAAACTAAAATTAAAAGCACCCACAAGCCCAACATCCAATGGAAATGATCATTAATGTTGCAGCAAATGAGATTTTAGATATATATTTACATGTATGACAAAGGTGGCTCTGGTGATGTTTTCTACATCCTGAGCATGCAGCTGGCTTGCATTGTCCATATTTTTGCATTTATTTGAAACTTTGTACTTGAATTTTGGAACTGGATCAATTGCTTGTCCAGAATTGTACAATAAGGTTGTACATTCTGTAGCCTGAACCTCTTTTTCCTTCCTGCAGCTAGGACCTACAGGATGTTAGGAGTTCAAAGGCGAAGGGCAGCCTCTCCTAGAGAGCTCCTTGGCCACAAATTCTTCTATTGAACTGTTGCATGAGAGAAATAACTGTTATTGTGAAAGGCCTCTGACTTTTTAAAAATAATTGTTTGCACACTTTTAGTGATATATTAATAATTTTATCATATGTGAGATATATAATTTTACCACATATCAACTAATTTAATGTTTCACATAGTAAGCTGAGCAAATAAGTAAGCATTCATTTCACAAAGCATTGATTTGGGAAAATATTACCAAATTCAAAAGTAACCTCTTGTAAACACTGATAACTTATATGTGCTTTGAGGCACATTACCCATGTGTGAAATGAAAGAATTCAAAATAAGTCTATACTGAAATTATTGCTTATATTTAATTTTGAATGTTACTTTTTTAGATATTACATGTTTAATAAATATTTAATGTAAGTTGGCTATTTTGTAAAGATTTACTATGCAAATAGCAAAAATGCTACCATGAAATGATATTCGCTATTAGAGAAAAAAGTTAATCATAGAAAATACATTTTATTGAGGTAGTTGATGCACAATATTATATTGGTTTCAAGTATACAACATAGTGGTTCAACAGTTACACATATTATTAAATCCTCATCCCAACTAGTGCAATTATGTGTCAACATGGAAAGATGTCACAGAACGACTGGCTATATTCTTGAAGCTGTGTTTCCATACATGTGACAAATATTTTAATTTAAAGCATTTAAATTTCTTTTTTTTCCTCAGACAAGATTCCTCCAGAAACCCTCAAACCTAGACGGACAATGTAATTCTTATGCACATCTACAGTAGTATCAATGTGACATTAAGGACACCTTGAACTCTAAGAAACAGCCTCAAATTTTTCAAATTGAATAAAATCATAAATGGATAAACATTGTTAAAGGGACAAACAAATGATAAAATTGGAATCTCATAGAAGTGAAATGGTTGTATCTCAAGATCCAATCTGTAATAAAACCCAGTTTCTTTTCCAAAGGCTAATACCTTCCATGTCATTGTACTAGAAAATAGGTAAGATTTAGGAAGACAGGTCAAGGTTATGAGAGTAATGTGTGAAGAGTAGAAGGATTTAACTTCTTGAGTAATCATAAGAACTATTTTAGTAATATATGTTATAAAGGTACAGAATTTGAAATTAGTGAAGGCAAACATTTCTTAGAGTAATTATTCAATGTTTGAGGCAGAAAGATAAGTGCTATTTATTACCTACTAAGCAATGATTCCTTTGGGTAATATCTAACTTATTTCAATATGTTAGTAATAATGACCTCATTTTATAGAAAAGACTTGGAGATATCCAAGCTAATAATGAAATAAGTTGTAGACCTGAAACTAGAACACAATTTCTATAATCTTGCATCAATATTATTTAATGGGATAACTATGGTTAGAGAATGGGGAAGTCATAGTTTATTAAAAAAAGGAATGTTGGGCTGATTACAATATTTGCATAAAGATTGGTTTTAAATTATATAATGATATACAATGGAAAATGTGAGATGTGAAATTACAGAAGGCTCATAGCATTTGTCTTCATAATTTTTCCATTAATAAGATGTTTGGATATCCAGTACCTTTAAAAAACATAGATATCATGTGACTGAATAGTGCGTGGATAAATGGCAGATTTCCAGAATCTCCTTCTGGCCCTAGCCCATTTACATATGAATAGTTGTTTACCACTGCAGACTTCCACAGCCTCAGTGGTCTCACCCAGGAATCCCCTCTGAATTCACCTGGGGAATACCCCTGTGAGTGGTGGGGATTCACACAAGGGGATTCCCCTGTGGGGATGTGGTGTGGGGTAAAGTGCATCCTAGAACAGTGGGACCCTCTCCAGAATTGGGGAACGGTAAGGACACCAGAGGCAGTGGAGTTGCCCTCCATGAAATAAGGGATTCCTTAGGGAGAAGTTCATGGCCACAGGGTGGCAGGATATGTGGGGTGGCTGTTTCTCACAGCACTGGAAAGTGTTATCAAGGAGAGAAACTCACTTCATTGTTGATTAGAAAACAGGGAGATGAGTTGTGGGATGTTCTGAGAAAGGAACAAAAGCTGTTGAGAACTGAGATCATGCTGCTGAAAGATGTACTAGCAGCACAGGAGGTAAAAGAAGCTTGAGGGGCTGGGTGGGGTGGATCCCCTTCCCCAAATGTGAGCAGTGTTCTGAGTCCCCATCAGGTGACAATTGCCCAGAGAGGTGAAGCTGGTGGCTGGGCCAGGTACATGAGGCAGTGTGTCCTCTTCCTGACCAGGTTGGCTCCTTTCATGCTGGTGCCACAGACTCTAGGCGAGCCTGGTCTGGTCCCTGGAGCCACTCATAAAGCTTGATTCTTTACTCACAGACTGCAGTACCTTCTCTTTGTCAAATATCCAACAGCACTTGGTAAGAAAATGGATTTACAGGCCTCAACACATTTAGAAACACTAACATTTTTAGCCTTTTAAAGGCATTTTGAATTATATCTGACATTAAGTACTAAACATTTTTCCCAAAATTTTAAAGTCATGGTGGTAGGTGGTAAAGATGAAAAAACATAAACCATCAAATAGCAGGACTTCAGGGGATGTGTGTTTGGTGATCCTGACTCTAGGTTTCTAGCCCACATAGGAGATGATATTATAAAATGGATGGGGCAGAATATAATACTGAGCCACTTTGGAGACTAATTTAATGATACTAGAGACAAAAGAACGTTAGTTTATAAATTTGAAGATATCAGGAAGGTTTTACATTTACAGTCTCCAAAAATATGTGGTTATATAAAGGCAGATAATGAAGAGTTGCTTCCAAAGGGCTAGTGGACAAGGAGCCCACCTGATGAGCTTGTTCACTGGGTGAAAAGAGCTGACCCTTGAAAGGGTTGTTTAGCTACCCAGCTCACTCACTCGCAAAGAAGGACACAAGAACTCAGTCAGTGTGATTTTATTCCCTGTAAGACAAACAGGCAGAGTGGCTGTCTTGAAAGAGGGAAAGCAGCAGCAGCAAGGGGGGGGGCTGCTTATATAGGAATTTAGGGCCTTGGTGACCAGCGTGGTGGCCTTGTGACTCCTGAAAAACAGAAATTGTTGCAGACAATACACTCAGGTGCAGCTTCTGAGTGATAAGAAGCTGCTGCGCCCAGAGGCAATTCAAGGCTGTGTGTGAAAGGGGACTCAACATTCCTTCAAGGTTGTGTATTAAAGGGAATCTAACATTCCCACATTTTGTTTTATTTCTTATGTGAGGTATAGGGAAGGGGGAGAAGTGTTGGATCATCTGGATGCTTCATGCGGGAAGAGGGGCAAAGTACGGCTGATGGCTCAGGCTTCTGTCAGCACTGCGTTGTCTGCTGGCCGGATCTTTCTTCCGTTGGAAGGTGGTGGTACTCCTGCATAATTAAATGATTAATTGTTTGGTTAGTGATTTTTGAAATTTGAGTTTGAATGAGGTTTTTCAGAAGATTAATTAGGCAGGGAGCGAAGAGTGGGAGAAGGCAGAAAATAAGAGGCATGATGAGAGGAAGTAGGATGTCTCTCAGAGTTGAAGAGAAGGGCCACCAGTAAGGGTTCGTGTCTCTTTTTGCTAAAAGTTCTTCAGATAACTCTCTAAGTTTATGGACGTTTTCTTCAACTATGCCTGATTCATTGATGTAATAACAGCATTGTTCTTGTAGGAAGAGGCCGGTGCCTCCTTTTTCAGCTGTGAAGGTCTAGTGCTCTGCGATTTTTTAAGGCTACTTTGTGCTACTGAGGTTACTTGCCTCTGAAGTGATGCTAATGACTGTGCAGTTGAATCTAGGGCTGTCTGGAGCTTTGTGCTTAGATCTTCGATGCTCCATAGGGAGTGTCCTAGGGCTCCTCCAGAGAGTCCGACTCCCAGAGTGGAGGTGGTTAGGAATAGTCCGACTAAAATGGGGAGGATGGTGTTGTGGCAGTAGCCACTCTATTTCTGATTTACTGTACAGAGTTAACTGAGGGACTGTGGTGACTATGAGACAGGGATCGGGGGTGTTTGGGAAGTTGCAGGTAGTTAAGGAGCCATTGCACCAGAAGAATTCTCCCAGCTTAGAGTATGATGTCTGAGAATATGTGATGGTGTGGGTGCAACCTTGATGGTTACGGGAAGCTTTTGGTGAAAGAAGACACAGCCGGGTGGTGGTTACATTTTCTTCAGTAGATTCCCACAGTGGGATGTTAGTAATTGGAGAGATGGGGATTTTGTTTGTGGTGTTGTTGCTGGGAGTATATGTGGATATGTTAAGGGGTACTGCAGCTAGGAGAGGTCGTGTGAGGGATGCACAAAGGAAGCAGTTGTGAGAGTTAAGGTTTGGTGAAGTTAGGTTCAGAAGAGTGACGCTTTTCTGTATGAGGTGTAGCCAGGAGAAGGGGGAAGTAGCAGGGTGCTTCTCAAGAAGAGGCTCATTGAGCTCATTGGCTAGATTTTGTTCAGATTGTTGAATGCTATGAGAAATTTGAGTATGCAGGTGAGAGATAGAAATGTATTCACCAGAGACTGAGAACAGACCTGTTGGGAGGCTATTCCAGGCATTTGAATAGAATTTTCCTGTCTCGCCTTTTGCCCATCGATCTTCCCAGGGGTCTGTGATGACTAAAGTGTGCCTGTGAGTTTTAGAGTTAAACTTAAAGAGTCCTGCATTGCTGATGGAATCGTGAATCTTACATGATCTATAAGGGCACCCTACGTACTGCAGGTAGTTCTTGCAGTGTGATGCCCTTTGGTCATAAGTAAAGCATAAATACGGACTAGAGGCATAGAGATCTTTAATGAGTTTTGACTGCTGGAGGTCAATGGTGATTGGCTCCTGGCATCCTTTTATAGGGCGGTTAGCAGTGGTGGCAAGCTGAGTGTGTTTGACATTATTTTCAGTGCATGTTTCTCAAACTTTGAACTGCCAGACATAGGTGAGATGTGTGGGGGAAATAAGGTTTAGGCAAGAGGATAAGGGCAAAGGGAGGTGACCGTGGGCCTGTGAGAATACAGTAGGGGAGGAGGATAAGGAGGGGTAAAATGGGCTGGAGGAAGGGAATTGATTGCATGGCTTTCAACTTGTATCTTCGCTGATTGGAGGAAGGCTAGGCTTGTGTACTTTCTTGAAGTGCAGAGTAAGGGGCTTTATCTGTTCCACTTCATAGGAGTTTGCAGAATGTGGGGAAAAAGGGAGGGAAGGGGTATATGGTTTAATGTGCAGATGGTGTATCCAATGAGGAATATTAGTAAGTTTGGCTTCAGTGGGTGTTGTAAGTATGACTCAGTGTGGGCCTTGCCACTTGGGGGTTAGAGGGTTGTGCTTGGCATGGGGAGGAGAGAAAAGGACTAGATCTCCTGGCTGGTAGGGACTAGAGATGTTTGTCTTTGCTGGGGCTTGGGTGGTTTGGTTGGTGGTTGTCCATATTAGGGAGTGTATGTACTGCAGGAGTGGAGTAAGTAAGTGCGAGGGTTGTGTCGGTGACTGTGGGCTTATTGAGAGGCCGGCCATACATGAGCTCAAAAGGCGATAGGTTGGTGGGTTTCTTTGGTAGTCCTCTACTCTTGAGGAGAGTGAGGGTTAGAAGCTTGACCCAGTCTAGGTGAAGTTCTAGGGATAGTTTGGTAAGGGTGTTTCTTAGAGTCCGATTGGTTCTCTCCACTTTTCCTGACTGTGGGTGATAAGGGACGTGAAATTGCCAAGGGATAGAGAGTGTTTTAATTATGGCTTGGGCTACTGCAGAAGTGAAATCGGGCCCGTTGTCTGACTGCAGGGAAGTGGGGAGCCCGAATCTGGGAATGATGTGGGTAAAGATGATATCAGCTACTGTAGAGGCCCTTTTGTTGCTTGTTGGAAAGGCTTCTACCCACCCACTAAAGGGGTCTACTAAAACAAAGAGGTATTTGTACTTCTTTATGGTCAGCATACATGTGAAATCTACTTGCCAGTCAGCGCCTGGGAGGAGTCCACATGCTTGGTGGCTGGGAAAGGTGGGTTTATGCATAGGTGTGTTAGGGTTGACTCTCTGACAGATGTTACAGGTGGAATAAATATGTTTGAGGAAGGCAAGATCATCTGATGACAAATGGTAAAAAGGTTTTAGAAATTGCACAAGAGCTTAACTGTAAGAGTGGAAGATGGTGTGTAAGTAAGTGAGGAGGTCTGTCATATTAAAGGGAGGGATGGAAGGAGTGGGTGTGCGAGGTAGGGGCCGTAGGGGTCCGATAAATGGTGCTGCAGTGGCTGCTTTGGCTGCGTCTGCTCTGATATTCCCGTTGGACACGAATGACTGATCTGTGCGGTGGGATTTGCAGTGCATGAGGCCAGTGGGCTGTGGGAATCGTGAAGCTTCTAACAAGGCTGTGATGAGTTTCCTGTGAGTGATGGAGGCCCTTTTTGTGGTGAGGCATCCCCTTTCTTTCCAGGTTGCTGTATGGGAGAGTAGGATATGGAAAGCGTATTTGGAGTCTGTGTGGACGGTGAGGGTTTCTCCCTTTGCTAGGGTAAATGTGTGTGTGAGAGCTATGAGATCTGCTTGTTGGTTAGTGGTGTGTGGGGACAAGGGGGCTGCTTCTGTAGTCTGAATGGGGGAGACTACAGCATACCCGGCTCTCCAGGTGCCATCCAGGGTGATGAAAGTACTGCCATCAGTGAAACATACATGTGTGGCATGTTGGAGTGCTCTTTCTTGTAGGTTGATAGGGTGAGGAAGTAGGTTTTCCAGGATTTAGATGCAATTGTGTTCAGGTTTTGGATTTGTTGAAATATTGGCTGGGGGAAGGGAGTAGGGAGGCAATGTTGCTAGAGGTGCATGTAGCAAAGGAAATGGAGGGATCTTCTAGGAAGGTGACTTGCAGGGCTAGGATTCGACTAGGGGGAAGGGTTTTCATACTTTGTATGTTAAGAGTTCTGACAGGCGGTGGGGTCAAAGGATGGTGGTGACTGTGCCAAAGGTGACGTCTCTTGCTTCTTGGTGAAAAATAGCTGCAGCTGCTAAGGTGCAGAGGCATGGTGCCCATCTGCGGCTGGTGGTATCTAATTGCTTTGAGAGATATGCTACAGGGGCAGGTGTGGAAAGTGTGGTCTGGCAAAGAACCCCAGGAGCAAACTTGTGGATTTCATTAACATATAGGAGGAAGGATTTATAGAGATCTGGCAGGTGCAGGGCTGGAGCTCATAGGAGAGCCTTTTGCAGGGAAGAGAAGGGGCATGTCACTGGCTGCAAAAGGGGCTTGGAGAGGGAGCCCTTTGCTGCAACATAGAGGGTAGCTGCAAGTACAGAGAAGTTGGGGATCCATCTACGGAGAAAGTTTGCCAGGCCTAAGAAGGAAAGGATCTCCTCTTTTGTAGAAGGAACAGGGATATCATGTATTAGTTGTTTCTTGTATAGAGTTATGGCTTTTCGGCCAGGGGTCAGAAGGACACCTAAGTGTGAGATTGAGATGTGCATAACTGCACTTTTTCTGGGGAGATGTGGTAGCCATGGTCGGAGAGGTGGTTTAGTAGGGTGATTGTATCCTGTTGTGAGGTTGTTAGGGACGGGCTGCATAAAAGAAGATCATCGACATATTGTAAGAGGGTAGAGTGAAGAAAGGAAATATGTTGGAGATCGTGTGCCAGTGCTTGGTCAAATAGGTGGGGACTGTCTCTAAAGCCTTGGGGAAAGACAGTCCTTGTTAATTGGGTGGAGACATGGGAGGTGGGGTGTGTCCATGTGAAGGCAAAGAGATTTGGGGAATCGGGGTGGAGTGGTATTGTTAAGAACGCATCTTTTAAATCTATTACTGAAAAATAGGTGGTGGAGCTTGGGATGGAAGAAAGGAGAGGGTATGGGTTGGGTACTATTAGATGGATGGGGATGACTGCTTCATTTATGATTCGGAGATCTTGGACTAACCTGAAAGTGTCATTAAGCTTTTTAACTGCAATTATTGGGGTGTTGAATGGGGAGTGTGTTGGCTTCAAGAAGCCTTTTCTTAAGAGATTTTGGATGATAGGCTGGAGGCCGAGCTGGCTGCGCAAGGGTAGTGGGTATTGGGATTGTGATGGGAAAGAGTCTGGGTTTTAAAGGCTGATCTGGACTGGGTTGCACTTAGCTAGAGATGGGTTGTTCATGTCCCAGACAGAGGGATTTACAAGGTTTGGCAGTGAGGGTGGAGCTGGAATGGGGAGGGGGTGCTCTGAAGACAGAGGAGAAAATGAACTGCTAGAGAGTCTGAGTTGAGACGATGTGAGGGGCAAAAGGAAATAGAAGCCCCTAATTTGTGTAAAATGCCTCTACCAATAAGGGGTGTAGGGCAGCGTGGGATAATGAGAAATGAGTGTGTGAAAGTGGTTTGAGTTATAGTGCAAGGGAGGGGGCGGTTGAAAAGGGCTGGTGAGGGGTGCCGCAAACTCCAGTGATAGATATGCAGGAATGGGAGACGGGGCCCTTATATGAACACAGAATGGAGTAAGTAGCTCCGGTGTCATTGAGGAAGGAGAGTGGGATTCCTGCCACTGTGACTGTCACCCAGAGCTCTTCGGTGTTGATGGCAGTGGCGATTCGAGAGAGCCCTGGGCCCCGCTAATCTTTGTCTGCTAGGTTGAAGATAGCAGCTGGGGATGGAGCAGTCAACTGGCTGTGTGCTTCACTGAGCACTAGGACACTCAACTGCCCAATGTCTGAGGAGGTGGCACTTGGGACAGGGCCCAGGGGGCTTTCTGGGGTTGGGGCAAGCTCTTGCCCAATGGCCTGCTTGGCTGCACTTTAGCATGGTTTAGTGGTGAGGCTGTCTTCTCAGGCCCTCGGGAGTTGACAGTCATGGGAGGAAAGGCCTTAGCCATCATCTGGTGTTTCAGCTGGTATTTATGTTTTAAGGCTTTCTCATCTCTCCCAATGTACACCTTGAAGGCTACGGCTAAAACTTCGGACTGTGGCATAAGGGGTCTCCATTCGAGCTTTTTTAGTTTTGCTCTTATACCGGGGAAACTTTGAGCAAAGAAATAAATCATTAGGAGTTGCCGCCCATCAAGAGTTTCTGGATCTAGATTGGTTACTGCAAGAGGGCTTGTGTGAGCCTGTCTAGGAAGGCTGAAGGGTTTTCATCCTTATCTTGAAAGACATTCTTTAATTTTTCATAATTAATGGCTTTATTGGCTGCTTTTCAGAGACCTGCTACAAGACAAGTAGTAAACTGGACTCGGGGAATGATATCTCAGGGATGGTTATAGTGCCATACTGGGTCTATATCTGGCACTGCTTCTGGTCACATGGGTGAGTGGGGTTGGTAAGGTGCATATCGTCTGCATGGGTTCTAGCCTGTTTCCAGACTCACCTGCGCTCTTCAGGCAGGGGTGTACTAGACATGATGACGTGGAGGTCATGGAAGGTGAGATTGTAGGATTGGGTGAGGTATTGGAATTCTTTGGTATAGGTTGTAGTGTTGGAAGTGTAGGAGCCGAGACGCTTCTTGATTTGTGAGAGGTCAGAAAGGGAAAAGGGAACGTGTACTCTGATGATACCTTCGGTTCCTGCTACTTCTCTCAGTGGGGCTAAGAGGTGAGCTTTAGTGCGACTGCGAGTGGTGGGTGGTCTGGGAGGCAAGGGGACTGAAAAGGCATCAGGGTGGGGAGAGAGCAGGAGGGGAGTGATACGGAGGCTGCGGAAAGAGAAGGAGGTAGGGTCAGAGGGTTGAAGGCAGGCAGCGCAGAAGAAGGGAGGGTTGGAGGGGTGAAGTCAGACTATGTTGGAGATGGAAGAGGGGGATATAGGTTATGGGTGGCAGAAGTAGGCCTGGAAGCAGAGGAGTTGGATGTGAGACCAGAGGCGGATGGTTGCATCCCCATGATGGGAGTAAAGG
Organism: Smutsia gigantea; assembly: GCA_032199065.1. Lineage (NCBI taxonomy): Eukaryota > Metazoa > Chordata > Mammalia > Pholidota > Manidae > Smutsia > Smutsia gigantea. Next base: position 257,844 of record JAVSCE010005428.1, on the reverse strand, counting down.
CAGGTGGGGGAGGGGAAATAACTGAACTTTGGGCTGCTGAGCGATAAAGCGGGAGTTCATCTGCAGGATCTGGGTCTAGGGAGGAAGAGGGAGCACTTGGAGAGCTTGAAAGGATGGCAAAGACATGTTTGGGGTGACAAGAGCTACAGAGAAATGGCTTGTTTGGAAGATAGAAGAAAGCTTGAACATAGGGAATTTCCTTCCATTTGCCTGAACGCTCACAGAAGTTGTGAAGGACTCGAAGGACTTTAGGGTCTGAGGACCCATTTTGGGACCAAATTGTTTTATTGTCTAAAGGATATTGGGGCAAAATCTGGCTGCAGAGCCAGATTAACTTGGAGGGTTTTAGATCTGGATGTAGATGAAGAGTTTTGAAATTGTCTAGGAGGCAGCCTAGCGGGGAATCAGCAGGGATGGAGGAGGACGCTCCCATTGTGAGTCTTTCTTGGAGTTGCTGCAGCACACCCCAGGCATCCCTTGGGAGCTCAGAACTCCAAACAGTAGCCCAACTCCAAGTGAAGGGTCGTCACCTCTGTCACTGGAGGGCCACGCTTGCCCTGAGCAAGCAAAAGGTGCCTAGCACTAGGTCTTTTCGGCTGTGAGCCCGGCTATGAGCCAATGGAAAAGAAGAGTCACAATGGGGTCAGTCTCTCGTCTGATGGGGATGAGAAGGACTGGGGCATCACTGACCTGCTGTGGACCTAGTAGGGCTGCAATGGGGATGGGAGAAACTAGCGGGCTGGGGCATCACTGACCCGCTGTAGGTCTAGGGGGCAGTCTCTCAACTGCTGGGGATGAGGGCTGGGGATAAGTCTCTTGCCTGCTGGGGACGAGAGAAATTGGACTGGCTGGGGACAGTCTCTCGCCTGTTGGGGACGAGAGAAACTGACTGGGGGCAGTCTCCTGGAGACTGGGGGCAGTTTCTCGCCTGCTGGGGATGAGAAAAACTGGACTGAGGGCAAGTCTCTCGCCGGCTGGGGACAAGAGAAACTGGACTGGAAGTGACTAGGGGCACAGCTGTAGCCAAGGCCGGGGCTAGGGGTGGTTCCCCACCTGCAGTGAGGCCACGAGGGTGCCAGACACTCAGCGGTCAGTGCTCAGGCACTCAGAGGCATTTTTAGTCACTTGATGGGGGAGGGTGACTCACCACTCCTTTGGCGCGGGTGGTGGATGCCTGGAGAGGTGCTCAGGAAGATGGAGGGCGCTGAGGAGCCCCCGTGTCGAGAGGGGCTGGGTGCTATGGGATTCCCAGTGCAGCTCAAATTCCTAGGAAGAGCAGACGACCTGGAGATGCTAAACCAGGCAGAAACACCAACGAAAGGGTTCTTTAGCTACCCGGCTCACTCACTTGCAAAGAAGGACACGAGAACTCCGTCAGTGTGGTTTTATTCCCTCTAAGACAAACAGGCAGAGTGGCTTTCTCAAAAGAGAGAGAGCAGCAGCGGCAGCAAGGGGGGGCTGCTTATATAGGAATTCAGGGCCTTGGTGAGCAGGATGACCTTGTGACTTCTGAAAAACAGAAATTGTTTCAGACAATACACTCAGGTGCAGCTTCTGAGTGATAAGAAGCTGCTGTGCCCAGAGGCAATTCAAGGCTGTGTGTGAAAGGGAACTCAACATTCCTTCAAGGTTGTGTATTAAAGGGAATCTAACAAACCTAATCCCATGAAGAACACATGTAAATTATTGGTGGTGCTGGATCACCACTTTTACAGATACATGAGCAGAGGGGAAGAGAGCACAACTACAAATTACTTGATAGAACTAATTGACAAGTTAATGACATCTATTGGAATACTTTATGGGACAATGCAGGCTTTAAACGTTGCGGAATACACATAGAGGAGATTCACATTTTCGAGTCTCACAAGAGCTAAAACCTGGTAGAAGGCACAATATGGTAAATAGTTATCCAAATGAAGAAAACATGCTTGGTATACAGGTGGATACCGTCATGGGCAGCCCCTGAAGCAGAGGCCTGTGGCTTTCCATCCAAAGACTGAGAAATATGGCTGGAGGATGTGGAGAGGAGTGCAGCCAATAGGCTGAGTTGCGGGCAGTATGGCTCATGGTCACCCATGGTTGTGTGCACTGACAGCTGGGCTGTCTATCAGGGTTTGATCCTCTGGCTACCAACATGGTTCCATGCCAACTGGATGATTGGTCACTTGCCCATTTGGGGACAAGAGTTGTAGTAATCCTTAAGGGTCTCTGGTCAGACTAAAACACCTATCATACATCATGTGACCAGCCATTTGCCTTTGGCATCCCCAGGGAATGATGAAGCCGACACACTGGCCCAGGTGTATTGACTAAAAGGAAAGCCTGCTTCTGATGTAGCCCAATGGTTACATCAGTATTTGTTACACACAGGGCAAAAGACAACGTGGTCTGTAGCCTGTCAGTGGGGGTCTGCCTTTGACCTTCAAAGAAGTCATGAATTCCTGGCAGGAGTGCCTTTTGTGCTCTGAGAGGGACTTCTGTTTTGAGTTTACCAAGTCCTGCAGCAACATGGACAAAAGGTAAGGGGCTGATACCTCTTGTCAGGTGGCAAATAGACTATATTGGGCCTCTGCCTATATCAGAAGGATATTGGTATGACATGACTTGTGTGGACACAGCTATTGGCCTATTGGTTGCTTTCCCTGCACATTGTGCAGATCAGTAAATGACCAAAATGGGCCTAGAGCATCTCTTTGCAGCCTATGACTGAATGCAGGTGATGGAGAACGATGAAAGCACTGACTTTACTGGATATGTGTTACAAGAATGGGTGCAGCAATTAGGGATAAAGTGGAAGTTTCATGTACCACATAACCCTACCAAGGCAGACATGATAGGTAGAAAGGTTATGACACAAGAATTTTGGAAAGGTGGATTGTGGGTAAATTGTATAATTTCCAGAATCTCCCACCTCATCTTTACCGATTTACATACCAGTAGGTGCTTACTGCTTCAGCCTTCCACAGCCTCCAGGTCAAGGGGTGGGTAGATAATAGCCATTCTCTCCTCCCCTCTGTTCCTGGCATGTAATTGGCCTGGTGTCTGCTTGTCACCAGGGACCCACCAATGGATTTCCTCCCAGAAGGGGCAGATGGGAAGTAAAGAGTGCACTGTGAGGGAAGAAGGCAAGTGGTGGCCAGAGGAGGTGGATGGGGCCAGGCCTTGCTACTGAATTTCAGCAAGCTGTGAGAAGTAAAACTGGTTTTTCTCAACCTATCCTTTCTCTTTACTTATTTTGGTTTTACTGGTTCCATAGGGGATTCACCCAATTTAGGAACACCCTTTCCCCCTGGAGCTACAATTGTATGCTATGTCTGCCAATGTTGAAGAATACCAAAATACTCAAAGTGAACAAATAGCAGAGAGTTGGCTGATAAACTTTTAAGCAATATACTGAGATTTGAATTTTAATTTCTACAAAAATAATCAACAAATAACCAGAAATGGCTAAACACAAATCTCACTGTACCTTTGAAAAAACTAGAAATGTTCATCAAAAGCTTAGCTGGAAAAATGTACTAACTCAATTTTTTACTAAGGTTTTGAGTCCTGCTGAAGACTTTAATTAGAGGGTTTTTAGTTAGCTCCTTACTGATTAAAGAGGCAATTGCTTAAGTACAGGTTGTGTTAGAATGATGTGAAAATGACAAAGATAAGAGAAAAAATATTCCAAATTTGAATGTTATTTTATTTTTATTTTTTAATTTGTTTGAAGACCTAAGTGATTTTATTAAATAATTCGTATATTGGGCAGCATTTATTTTTCTTTTCTTTTTTTCTTTAGTGAAAAGTGGTCTTTATTGGGATATATGCTTTCATTTCTCTTGGGTAGACGATATAGTAAGTCATAAGAAATATATATTTCCCAGGTATATTTGGTCTTCACCTACAGTTCTTGACAGATTCTTTTTTTTTTTATTAAGGTATTATTGACATACATTCTCATGAAGGTTTCACATGAAAAAAATACTGTGGTTACAACATTTACCCATATTATCAAGTCCCCACTCATACCCCAATTTCAGTGCAGTAAGTTGCCATAGATTCACTGTTTGCCTTCTCTGTGCTACACTGTTTTCACCATGATCCCCCACACCATGTGTAATAAACAAAATACCCCTCAATCCCCTTTTCCCTCCCTCCCGAAGAGCCATACCACAGCCCTCCCCTTTGACAACCAATAGTTCCTTCTTGGAGTCTCTGAGTCTGCTGCTATTTTGTTCCTTCAGTTTCGCTCCATTGTTATACTCCACAAATGAGGGAAATCATTTGGCACTGTCTTTATCTGCCTGGCTTATTTCACTGAGAATAATATCCTCCAGCTCCATCCATGTTGTTGCAAATGGCAGGATTTGTTTCCTTCTTATGGCTGAATAGTATTCAACTGTGTATATGTACCACGTCTTCTTTATCCTTTCATCTACTGATGGACACTTAGGTTGCTTCCATATCTTGGCTACTGTAAACAATGAGATGATAAATATAGGGTGCATATGTCTTTTTGAATCTGAGAAGCTGTATTCTTTGGGTAAATTCCATGGAGTGGGATTCCCGAGTCAAATGGTATTTCTATTTTGAGTTTTTTGAGGAACCTCCATATTGATTTCCATAATGGTTGAACTAGCTTACATTCCCACCAGCAGTGTAGGAGGGTTCCCCTTTCACCACATCCTCACCAGCATTTGTTGTTCTTAGTCTTTTGGATGGTGGCCATCCTTACTGGTGTGAGGTGATATCTCACTGTGGTTTTAATTTGCATTTCCCTGATGATTAGTGATGTGGAGCATCTTTTCATTTGTCTGTTGGCCATTTGAATTTCTTCTTTGGAGAACTGTCTCTTAATATCCTCTGCCCATTTTTTAATCGGGTTATTTGCTCTTAGGGTATAGAGGCGTGTAAGTTCTTTATATATTTTGGATGTCAACCCCTTGTCATATATGTCATTTACAAATATATTCTCCCATACTGTAGGATGCCTTTTTGTTCTGTTGATGGTGTCCTTTGCCATACAAAAACTTTTTAGTTTGATGTAGTCCCATGAGTTCATTTCTGCTTTTGATTCCCTTGCTCGAGGAGATGCATTCAGGAAGTTGCTCATGCTTATATTCAGGAGATTTTTGCCCATGTTGTCTTCTAAGAGTTTTAGAGTTTCATGACTTACATTAAGGTCCTTGATCCATTTTGAGTTTGCTTTTGTGTATAGGATTAACAAATAATCCAGTTTCATTCTCTTGCATGTAGCTGCCCAGTTTTGCCAACACCAGCTATTGAAGAGGCTGTCATTTCCCAATTGTATGTCCATGGCCCCTTTATCATACATTAAATGACTATATATGGCTGGGTTTATATCAGGACTCTCTAGTCTGTTCCATTGGTCTATGGGTCTGTTCTTGTGCCAGTATCAAATTGTCTTGAGTACTGTGGCTTTGTAGTAAAGCTTGAAGTTGGGGAGCATAATCCTCCAGCTTTATTCTTCCTTCTCAGGATTGCTTTGGCTACTCGGGATCTTTTGTGGTTCCATATGAATTTTAGAATTATTTTCTCTAATTCATTGAAAAATGCTGTTGGTATTTTGATAGGAATTACACTGAATCTGTAGATTGCTTTAGGCAGGATTGCCATTTTAACAATATTAATTCTTCCTATCCATGAGCACGGGATGTGTTTCCACTTAATGGTATCTTATTTAATTTCTCTCAGGCGTGTCTAGTAGTTTTCAGAATATAGGTCTTTCACTTCCTTGGTTAGGTTTAGTCCTATGTATTTTATTCTTTTTGATGCAACTTTGAATGGAACTGTTTTGCTGATTTTTCTCTCTGCTAGTTCATTGTTAGTGTATGGGAATGCCACAGATTTCTGCGTATTAATTTTGTATCCCACAACTTTGCTGAATACAGATATTAGATCTAGTAGTTTTTGAGTAGATTCCTTAGGGTTTTTTATGTACAATATCATGTCATCTGCAAATAGGGACAGTTTAACTTCTCTGCCAATCTGGATGTCTTTTATTTCTTTGTGTTGTCTGATTGCCGTGGCTAGGACCTCCAGTACTATGTTGAATAGAAGTTGGGAGAGTGGGCATCCTTGTTTAGTTCCTGATATTAAAGGAAAAGCTTTCAGCTTCTTGCTGTTAAGTATAATGTTGGTGGTGCGTTTGTCATATATGGCCTTTATGATGTTGAGGTACTTGCCGTCTATACCCATTTTGTTGAGAGTTTTAATCAGGAATGGATGCTGAATTTTGTCAAATGCTTTTTCAGCATCTATGGAGATGATCATGTGGTTTTTGTCCTTCTTTTTGTTGATGTGGTGGATGATGTTGACAGATTGTTGAAAGTTGCACCATGCTTGCATCCCTGGATTAAATCCTACTTGATCATGATGGATAATACTTTTGTTGTATTTTTTAACTTGGTTTGCTAATATTTTGTTGAGTATTTTTGCGTCAATGTTCATCAGGGATATTGGTCTGTAATTTTCTTGTTTTGTGGTGTCTTTGCCTGGTTTTGGTATTAGAGTGATATTGGCCTCATAGAATGAGTTTGGAAGTATTCCCTATTCTTCTACTCCTTGGAAAACTTTAAGGAGGATGGGCATTCTGTCTTCAGTAAGTGTTTCATAAAACTCAGCTGTGAAGCAATCTGGTCCAGGTATTTTGTTCTTAGGCAGGCTTTTGATTACCAGTTCAATTTCATTGCTGATAATTGGTCTGTTGAGATTTTCTGTTTCTTTCTGCGTCAGCCTTGGAAGGTTGTATTTTTCTAGAAACTTGTCCATTTCTTCTGTGTTATCCAGTTTGTTAGCATATAATTTTTCATAGAATTCTCTAATAATTCTCTGTATTTCTGTGGTGTCCATAGTGATTTTTCCTTTCTCATTTTTGATTCTGTTTATGTGAGTAGACTCTCTTTTTTCTTGAAAAGTCTGGCTAGGGGTCATCTATTTTGTTTATTTTCTTGAAGAACCAGCTCTTGCTTTTGTTGATTCTTTCTATTCTTTTATTCTTTTCACTTTTATTTATTTCTGCTGTTTTCTTTTTATGTCCCTCCTTCTATTGACATTGTGTCTCATTTGTTCTTCTTTTTCTAGTTTTGTTAATTGTGAGTTTATACTGCTCATATGGGATTCTTCTTCTTTCCTGAGGTAGGCCTCTATTGCAATATACTTTGCTCTTAGCATGGCCTTCACTGCAGCCTAAAGATTTTGCAGTGTTGAATTATTGTTGTCATTTGTCTCCATATATTGCCTGATCTCTGTTTTTATTTGGTCATTGATCCATTGATTATTTAGAAGCATATTATTAAGGCTCCACGTGTTTGTGGGGTTTTTCATTTTCTTTGCATAATTCACTTCTAGTTTCATTCCTCTGTGGTCTGAGAAGTTGGTTGTTACAATTTCTATCCTTTTCAATTTACCAAGGCTCTTTTTGTGGCCTATTGTATGATCTATTCTTGAAAATATTCCATGTGCACTTGAGAAAAATATGCATTCTGCTGCTTTTGGGTGTAGAGTTCTGTAGATGTCTGTTAGGTCCATGTGCTCTAATGTTTTGTTCAGTGCCTCCCTGGATTAAATCCTACTTGAGAGATTTAGTTCTTTTCTGTCTGGTTGATCTGTCTTTCAGAGTGAGTGGTGTGTTGAAGTCTCCTAGAATGAATGCATTGCATTCTATTTCCCCTTTTAATTCTGTTAGTATTCATTTCACATATGTAGGAGCTCCTGTGTTGGATGCAAAATATTTATAATGGTTATATGTTCTTGTTGAATTGACTCTTATCATTATGTAATGTCCTTCTTTGTCTCTTCTGACTTCCTTTGTTTTGAAGTCTATTTTTTTCTCATATAAGTACTGCAACTCCTGCTTTTTTCTCCCTATTAGTTGCATGAAATATCTTTTTCCATCCCTTCACTTTTAGTCTTTGTGTGTCTTTGGGTTTAATGTGAGTCTCTTGAAGGCAGCGTATAGATGGGTCTTGTCTTTTTATCCATTCAGTGACTCTATGTCTTTTGATTGGTGCATTCCGTCCATTTACATTTGGGGTGATTATGGATAGGTATGTACTTATTGGCATGGCAGGCTTCAGATTCGTGGTTACCAAACGTTCAAGGTTAACTTCCTTACTGTCTAAGAGTCTAACTTAACTCACTTAATATGCTATTACAAACACAATCTAAAAGTTCTTTTTTGTTTTTTCCTCCTCCATTCTTTTTATATTAGATGTCATATTCTGTACTGTCTATCCCTTGATTGACTTTGGGGATGGTTAATTTAGTTTTGCATTTTCTTAGTAATTAGCTGTTGTACTTTCTTTACTATGGTTTTATTACCTTTGGTGAGAGCTATTAAACTGTAGGAACACTTCCATCTGTAGCAGTCCCTCCAAAATACACTGTAGAGATGGCTTGTAGGAGGTAAATTCTCTCAACTTTTGCTTATCTGGGAATTGTTTAATCCCTCCTTCAAATTTAAATGATAATCTTGCCAGATAAAGTAATCTTGGTTGAAGGCCATTTTGCTTCATTGCATTAAATACATCATGCCACTCCCTTCTGGACTGTAAGGTTTCTGCTGAGAAGTCTGATGATAGCCTGATGGGATTTCCTTTGTATGTGATCTTATTTATCTCTCTGGCTGCTTTTAATAGTCTGTCCTTATCCTTGATCTTTACCATTTTAATTACTATATGTCTTGATGTTGTCTTCCTTGGGTCACTTGTGTTGGAATCTTTGTGCACGTCCATGGCCTGAGAGACTATCTCCTTCCCCAGATTGGGTAAGTTTTGAGCAATTACCTGCTCAAAGACATTTTCTATCACTTTTTCTCTCTCTTCTTCTGGTACCCCCTAGAAGGTAAATATTTTCCATTTGGATTGGTCACACATTTCTCTCAATATTCTTTCATTCTTAGAGATCCTTTTTTCTTTCTGTGCCTCAGCTTCTTTGTATTCCTCTTCTCTAGTTTCTATTTCATTTATCATCTTCTCCACTGTATCCAATCTGCTTATAATACCGTCCATTGTGCTCTTCAATGATTGGATCTCTGACCGTAATTTATTCCTGAGTTCTTGAATATCTTTCTGTACCTCCATGAGCATGCTAATTATTTTATTTTGAACTCCCTTTCAGGGAGAGTCATGAGGTGAATATCATTTAGGACTTTCTCTGGAGTTGTACTAATAATTTTGTTCTGAACCAGGCTCCCTTGGCATTTCATATTTGTGTACTGTGCCCTCTAGTGCCCAGAAGCTCTACTCTCTGGGGCTGCTCCGCCCCTGAAGCAATGTCGGGGTTTGAAGGGGCTTGGTATTGGTGCCTGGGGGGAAGAAAGATATGTTTCCTGCTTCCTGGCTGCTATGCCTGTCTCCACTGCCTGAACCAGTGGGCCGAGCACACAGGTATAAGCCTCTGTGCTTTGCATTTTTAGTTGCTTTAGACAGATCTTCCCTCTGGCTGGCCTAACAACAGGGTATGGTTTCCCGTTTTACAAGCCCAGTAGGGCTGGCCAGGAGAAAGGCACTGTAGTCTGCCTGTCACAGAAGAGCTTCTTGGAGCTGTGTAGGCAGCCAGGGAGCTTGAGCACCTGAAGAACATGAAAGCTCCCAATCTACTGGGAAGAGTGCACCTGGACAATTTTGTCTACCTGTCCTTTCTCCTGAGCAGTAAGCTCTGTGCAATCCTTGCCCCTTTACCAGCCCTCTTGCAAAGGGCTTCTTTGTTAGGAAGTCTCTCAGACTGCCTGCCTTTCTTTTTTCCCAGAGCAGCTGCATATGGATCCCTGCTTTCCACAAGCAGCTGGAATCTCAGTCTCTCCAGGAATTCTTGTCTTAGCTTTCCAACCCCATAATTAATAGAGTATCATTCAAGCACCATGAAATGTAGGTTTGTGCTCCCAGAGCAGATCTCCAGAGTTAGGTTTTCAGTATTCTCAGGTCTCCACTCCCTCTCTGCTCCATTCCTCTTCCTCCCATTGGTGAGCTGGGGTGGGGGAAGGGCTTGGATCCCGCAAGTCCACAGCTTTAGTACTTTACCCTTTTCCATGAGGTCTGCTCTTGTCTCCAGGTGTATGCAGTTTGGTGCAGTCCACTTTCCTGTTGCTCTTTCAAGAGTAGTTGTATTAGTTATATTTTCATATTATATGCGGTTTTAGGAGGAAGCCTCTGTCTCACCTCTCCACCACCATCTTTAATCTCGGGCAGCATCATGAGTTATTTTAATTTATATTCTGAATGTGAAGGCATTTAAATCATTATAATGGTTAAATAAATAGAACATAAGACTGCCCTTAAAAGAAAGTACATATTTGTACAGTTTCTTTGACAGCATAAAACTGAATTCAAATATATATAGATATGATACTTAAACATATTTTAGTATTTAATGTACTCACCTTTGTGAACATTTCTTTGTGGATAAAATGAGAGTTCCTGTGGCCAGGATTCTCATCTGGGCCTGGTTGACTAGCTCACTGCACATCTGTGGGCAATACATGGCTGTTGACTCTATATAAAGAGCTCTGCCCGGTACTCTGGGCATGGCACAGTGCCATGGCTGCAAAGCTGCAGGAGATCAGAGCAGAGGCTGGAGTGGTGGCAACACCAAGGAATAGAGGATGGCTGTGTGGGACAGTGCAGAGAGGCCAAGAGGACAGCTGTGCGGGATGGCTTTGAAGAGAGGCCAAGAGGCAGAGACCCTCTTGCTTTATTCAGACTCAATCTGAATGAACACGATTTTAGTGACTGACCTGCCACTGTGGAAATGAAGTTGGGTACAACCCTTTCACCCCAAGAATGTTTTGCTGTCAATTTCCTTGGTCACAGTGAATCTATAGTGACCTTGCCTGGGACTCCGTTGGCTGTGGGACTTAGGGATGGAGGGAATTGTTCTTTCCAGATCAGAGATGGGAAATCTAAAACCCATTGACAAGAAAATTGGTGAAACTCAGCAGGGTTCATTGTTGACCAAGAAAAAAGGCAGGCTGCCCTTATGGGAGGGGTTCTTCAGCAGGTTGCCCCTGTGACTGGGGAGACAGTGGATTGTCCCCCTGTGGGTATGTGGTCTGATGTGGTTTTCCTCTGAGAGGAGTGGGCCCCACCCCAGGACTGGAGGCAAGTGGAGATGACACCTGAGGCTGTAGGGGTGGCCCTTCGTAGAATAAGTAGATCCTTTGAGAAGAACAGTGCTCATGAGGCAGCAGGGACTGTGGGTTGGCTGCTTTTCACAGTATTAAAAAGTCTACATAAGAGACCCAGGAAATGCCAGCAAGATAATGTGAGCTGAAAACTTCTGTGAATTCCTGAGGAAGGAGATGGCATTGATGCGAGAGGAGACAGCATGAGAGTGCCGGCAGCAAGGTGCCATTGGAGACGATATCCAGTACTACCAGGTGTTCTGAAGGAGGAAGATGCCATCAAGGATAAAGATGAATTTGAGAGGGAAGCACAGGTGGAGGTGGCATGAGAACAACAGCTGTGAAGCATTGAGGTGAAGGAAAGAGAGCTTGTGAAGACTGAGCTAGCATTGTTATTAAATTAAAACCCATTGACAAGACATTCTTATAAAGGGTATTTAACAAATATGTTATGAAGTTCCCATGTTGTGAATTTTGCTAAGAAAAATTTGGTCTTTGGATATATTCATGGCAGTGTTTTGTGGTTCTAGCCCTGTATGGTATTCAGAAGTTTAATTATCAGATAATTTTATTTCACACAGCCAAAGCTGTATGGGGAGCCTAAATATTGTCGGCCATTTTTTTCAGTGTTCCACTGCTTTGCTCATCATTCTTGATGACCAAACAGGTAATTTTTCTTCCCTGGGTTATGCAATTAATCCCTGTTGCCCTAACATTTTCAATGTCTGCATACTTTCATTTTACCAATGGTGAGCTTCTCTGAATATATCAGTTTCATAATATTAATCCTTTCCAAGTGGTACACTACCAAATTTATCATCTGGTTATATTTTAAACTCAAGTTGCTAAAGTTTACCCTTTCATCTAGACATAAATCATTCTCCATACTATAACGAATAAAAATGGGCAGACATTAAATCAGTATATGTTGACTTACCAAGTTGGGAATAGTCAAGAGAAGGAATCATGTACAGCGAAGATTACTTTTACAATCTGCTGTTGGGAGGATCCAATACCCTTTCACTTACACAATATATTCTCTGACACACTTTTAGCTGTATTCAATTTATGTAGAGCAATTCTAGTTAAGTGCTTTATTCTTAAAATATGATTTTTTTTTTTTTTTGCTGAAACAACCACTGACAGTAAATTCAGATGGAAAGGATTTTACCAGCATAGCAGTAGGTTATGACATATTGAAGGAAAAAAATTACCATGTTTATTGTCAAAACTGATCTTGAATAGAGGTGTCCAAGACCACAAATTGAGAGAAAAACAAAAGTTGCTGGAACAGTGTATTACATTGAGTAGAGAGATGGAATGATCTTTGGTCTCCTTAAAAGGAGACAAATACCATCACTGGTGTCCTACTCTCATGATCTCACCTAAGCTTAGTTACTTCCCAAAGGCCCCACATCCAGGTACTACTGCTCATGGGTATGGGGCTTTAACATATGAATTTTAGGGATACACAATCAGTCCATAACAAGTATACTACTTCTCAATGTCTCCAGATGTCTGCCATAATCTCAGGTATAAGATGAAGATATAATAATGTCAAACAGAAAATAAAGGAGTTTTTATACCCTAGCGTCTCTTTGTATCAGAGAAAACCTTCATCAGATTTCTCTTGTTGTCCTGTATTTTGTCACATCCTAGTCTCTCAAATTTCAACCAATCAAGTAAAGGGAATGGAATTACCATGATTGATTTATATCAATCAAGATTCATTGCCTGAGGCTGGTGAAAGGCTTATTCTTTTCTGAAACACAGCTTGAGTTTATATTAGTTAGAAATATGGTAGGGGAAATGGATATCTGACAGTCATTGACAGCCTGAGTAACCTTGGGCAGTCACTTTCTCTTTGCTCAGTTTCTTTTTAAATTAATTATGGGTTGTATTAGTTTATAGATAAAACTGAATAGTTCAAAGCAACAAAAATCTAGTCTTACAGTTTATGAGGTTCACTGTAGCAGGTGAGTGTGATTCATAGTCTCTCATTAGATAGAAATCTGTCCATTAGCTCACTACCTGCAGTCATTTGGATACTTAATTGAGGTAGGAAGATCCACTTGTAAGCTCACTTTCATGTCACTTTCATGAAGGCTCACCACCTCTCTGGTGTCCACTGGAGATTTCAGGTTCACATCATGAAGCCCTCCTTAAGGGCTAGTTAAACATGGCATCTTCTTTCCCCAGGAGTGATTCACAAGATGTAATGAAAACACACCTAAGACAGAGGCTGCTGTCTTCTATACCTAGATGAGATAATAGGAATTCATGAGACAATGCTTATGAATAATGAAACTTTTGTTAACTCAGAAAATACTACACTTTCACTCATGAAAACATTTCCAACTTCCCTCAAATAACATGCTATACATGCAAATTTTATCTGAGGCTAGAGATAACATTTTTCTGAAGGGAAAATATTCGTATAAGAATCTCTCACAAAGTATATCTTTGCAAAGAGTTGACAAACATGACCTTTGAGAAATTATTTGGGCTTGACAACATCCTTTATTTATCATTTGGACTCATTTCTCCTCAATCCTCTATATCTTTCCCCCTCAGAATTTCCAAAAAATTTTAATGATTTTATTTCAAGAAGTATGAAAACACAAATATTTGCTTTCAGTGAATACATTTAGAATTCACTAGAAATATAGACTATCATGAACACAGAAGAGAAAAAGAATAGAAACATGAAAGAGAATAGAAATAGGTCTGTGATAAAAATAATTTCCTCTTCCTGTTCAGAAGAGTGTTTAGATCTATATGACTACTAGATATTTGACAAAAGTTGAGATATTGCTAAAACATTGGAAGCTTTTATAGATAAAGTATTCCAGTTGTTTGGCTATTAAATACCCTGGGTCTAAGTTTCCTTAATAGCAAAATGATTGACCAAATCAATTTGCTATAGTTTAGGTCCAACGCCTGGAAAGTAGTGTGGCTTTTAAAATTCCACTGAGTTAATTTGATTATGTCTGCATTTTAGTTCATATGTAGTCATAATGAAACAGGTACAAAAATTTTAAACAAATTAAATGTTTTCCCTTTAAACAAATTATTTATAATATTCATAGAAGAATCTCATAAACAATTTTATTTCTCAGTATGCACTGCTAATATTTGAGCTTACGATTTTTTAAATAAAACTTATTTGTCAGATAAAAATATGTTTACAGAAATAATGTGTTATTTTTGCAACATTATCTGAAATGAGATTATTACCTATGGTACTGTTCCACAATAATTTAATCTAATACAACTGAGAAAAAAGTGAAACAATTTTTTTAATGATTACTTTGTCAATTATATCATTAAGTAGTTCCTAACAAAAAAATGGCCTTATAAACGAGAATTTCTTTTTATGTAAAAAATCTCTTTATTTGTATGTATGTTTATTTTTTACTTTTTAATTTTTTTATTAAGGTATCATTGATATATACTCTTATGAAAGTTTCACAAGAAAAACAATGTGGTTCTCATATTCACCCTTATTACCAGGTCCCCCCATTCTCCACTGCAGTCACTGTCCATCAGTGTAGTAAGACACCACAGAGTCCCTATTTGTCTTCTCTTTGCTGCACTGCCTTCCCCGTGACCCCACAGACACCATGTGCACCAATCATGATACCCCACAATCCCCTCTCCCTCACTCCCCACTACCTCCCCAGCTCCCCTTTCGTAACCACTAGTTCCTTCTTGGAGTCTGTGAGTCTGCTGCTATTTTGTTCCTTCAGTTTTGCTTCATTGTTATACTCCACAAATGAGGGAAATCATTTGGTATTTGTCTTTCTCTGCCTGGCTTATTTCACTGAGCATAATGCCCTCCAGCTCTGTTCATGTTGTTGCAAATGGTAGGATTTGTTTCTTTCATAAGGCTTAATAATATTCTGTTGTGTATATATACCATATCTTCTTTATCCATTCATCTACTGATGGACACTTAGGTTGCTTCCATATCTTGGCTTTTGTAATATAAATGAGAATTTTTTAACACAATTTTTAAATCAGCATTTATTTAACTGATTGTGATTGTTATAATGAAAGTTAGAAAGACACAATAACTTTATCTTATATATTATGACTATTAAAATTGTATAACATAACTTTGCTGATAGGCCTCAATAGATTTATATAATATTTTGGATGATAATATTAATAGGATTTCTCTACAAATACATGGTTTAAATTATTAGAATAATAAGTGAACTTTTTGTACATTCATAATTCAAACAAAATTTTTAGTGTTACTGTACATAATTTCTGTTCTTGGGGAAGAAACACACTTGGGACTTATTAATATAATATATTCTGTAATGTAAATTATTATACATGTGTTACATTTGAATAGTACATCTCTGTAGTTTCTAATCTAGACATTTATTTAAAAATAGAATCATTATGCTGGTTTTGAAACAGTAACATTTTTGGTAACATTGAGATTTTTTTACCTTAATTTAATTCTATTTAGGCTATTTGAGTCTATTTTATATTTTGTGGGTAAACATAGGAAGATAAAAAAGAAAAAAATTATTTTACTTTTGAGGACCCGTGTTTCTGGCCATCATGTAGTAACAGGGACTGGAATTTCTCTTCTCCTTTAAACAAATAAATCAATGAAATGTATGATAAGCAGTTGCAAATACTAGAAAACAAGCAGCCCAGTATATTGATCCTTAAGAGAAATGAAGTAGATAATTCTCCATTAGTCCAGCTTATTAGCTGGAGTGAACTGCCATGTTACAAAACAGAGGAAGAAGTCAAAGTTTGGTGGGTTTGCTGAGTTGAGGAGACAGTTCAGAGAGGCTTAGATGGGTAGGCTTTAGAGGACACAATAGTGGAGAGGAGGATGCTGCAAAAAGAGGGAGCTCAGGTTATGTGTATAACTGTCTGCTTGACTGTTGAACAGACTTTCAAACTCTGCATGAATGGGAAGATGTTTCCCCACCTGGCGAAGCAACCATAGAGAATTAGACAGTATAATACCTGTAGCTCACACAAAATTGTGACTGAGAAGTTCATGCTCCAATCAACCAGAATGAAAAATCCTCCTAAAACATGTGGTACCTCATAGAATAGTCAGAATGGTTTTATTTTACTAATGGTGTAAAATTGGGCCTTGACTAAAGGCTTCTCTGAACCTGTTATATCAAGGATTAAAAGTAAATCTCTAACGAATTAAATGTATTAAAAGTAAACTAACCACACTTGAATAAAGTCTAATCATATTTTATGAAGTATAACAAAATTTAGCAACAACCAGAATAAAATCCACAATGTATAATATCCAATAAAAAAATCACCGAGCATGCAGAGTAGAAAAATATACCCATACCAGGACAAAAGTAGTCAGTGGAAACAGACATAGAAAAACTGGGATGATAGAAAAGAAAGACATCAATATTAATATATATAAGTAAATTCTATATGGTAAGAAAGTAGAAGAAAATATGTGATGTGGAGAGAAATTGAAAATGAAACTACTATTGGTAGAATTATAATATCTGAAATGAACAATACACTGAAAGGGGATCTGCAATAAAAAAATATAGTGAATGGGGCTAACAGCAGATTAGACATCATGGAAGAAAAGATTTACCATATTTAAGAGACATAGCTAAAGAAACTACCCAAATAAATCACCAAGATGTAATGGACTACAAAAAAAGAAAAAAGAAAAACTGAACAGAGCTGCAATGAGATGTGCATGGACATCAATTGCTCTAACATCATACAGTTGGAATCCCAGAAGAGGAGACAGTGAGGCAAGGAAAGTGAAAAGTCTATTTGAATTAAAAATGGATATATTATTTAAAAAAACATATTTTTGATAAAGAAATCAGCTGAAAGTTTAAAGACATGCAAAAGCCAATGCTAAGCTGTTAACGTTTCCAAACACCAGGGTGGGAGAGGGGTGGAGCAAATATGAGACAACATAAAAGCATACAAAGCATTTTCCTGGCTTTACACTGAGTGCTCTTTGAATCTGCAATTGAATGTGTTGTAACGCCACAAACCTTGGTATAAAGAGAGTTAAACCTTTCAAAAGGCTGTAGACAGTGCATGGAAAGCCTTCCTGGGTGGCACAAATGTTCAGTAAGTGATTGGTGATTGTGAAAGAATGAGCACAAATTCCATTCATAAACCTGTAATTTTTTATCTTAGGTAAAATTCTTAAGCTGTGGACAGAGAAGCTGCAAATTCTCTT
The DNA here is from genome assembly GCA_032199065.1 of Smutsia gigantea. Lineage (NCBI taxonomy): Eukaryota > Metazoa > Chordata > Mammalia > Pholidota > Manidae > Smutsia > Smutsia gigantea. The sequence continues at coordinate 240,493 of JAVSCE010005428.1, read as the reverse complement.
GTCTTCAAGAACCTAAGAAAGAGAAAGAAATCAGTTTCTTCTAGGAGATGAGTTAAAAGAAATTGGTCTACTTCTGTAGGAGGATAGGAAACTCCCTGGCACCCAAGATAAAGTCAAAATTCCTTTGAAGCTTGGAAGAAAGAAGAAAATGAAATGTCTATCTTGGGGAAGGGACAGTAAAAGATCTAGGACACAGGATTCTATACCAAAACAAGAATGGTCTTCTAACCCTGTAGGATAAGCAGGAATCTTATGCCCAAGACCAAACAGAAATGCAATAGAGCTTGACTATCACTGGCTTCAGGAAAAGGAATGCTAAAAATAATGTCAGGAAGGAAATTGGACTCCAACTGTGATTGTAGCTGTACTGTGACAACAGAGAATACAATTGCCACAAGCACAAACTTTGTATGAAGTAACAACACTTAATCTACCAGTGGAGGATGGTCAACAACATGAAGAAAGATCCTATCTCTGGTACAGGTGAGCAGCAATGGGTGGCAGCAAAACGGAGTGAAACCTTCAGGGACCTAGCCTCCACCCTAACACAAGGCAGCCATTACAGGATACTGAAATACGTGGTGACTTGAAGGTAATGACAGTGACAGTATTATATAAATCCAGCTCAACTTCTGATTATATTGACTCAAATCATCACCCTAACCACCTGAGAGAAATATATCCAGGTATAAATATTATTTACATCAACTGATGTCCTATATGAAGTATGATAAATATGATAAGTTAAAGAAATATATTGTAAATCCCAGGACAACCAATATAAGTTAAATATTTGTTAATCATTTAAAAATTATTATTTATAATATATACTTACAAATACACCACTGGTATAAGACTAAACTTGTTTGTGAGGAAGAAAAAGTGGAAAATAAATACGCTTTATGAAATTATATACGAAGTCTTGACTTAGAATTTTAAATTTTTTCTAGTTAGATTTTATTATTAAAGAGCAAAACTCAATTCAGTTGTTTCTACTGGTAAATGTTTTATATATATATTTACATAACAATAAATATAAAAATAACTATATCTCTAAAGTCATTAATGATGATTAATATTACACTGTTAGACTACTTAATTAAATCATTTGATTAGAATTCAGATTTGAAAATCACTACTTATATGTTTCCTTAATTTCAGTAGTTAAAAAGTATAGCATAGTTATACTTTTTAAAAGTATATAGTTAAAAAGTAACAACAATGAGAATTTAACAAAAAAAGAAATAATATAAAAACACATTTCTTGAGCAATCAATCAGTCTTAGCTGGAAACCTAACTACTTGAAAACCCACAGTTCACAGTTACATTACTTTTTGCCCTTAAGATAATCCAGTTAAACTTTAAGAGCATGTTTTTTTATATTAATGGAAATGAGGCAGACAACCTTTTCGCTAGAGAGCTTTACAAAGGGCAAAATGGCTAGCCTTTATGGAAATCAAATCTTAAAATTAAATTCAAACAAAACAGAAAAAGGAGTCATTCAGCACCTACATTAGGATATATAGACAGCAAGATGGGTCATTTAAACCATTTAAGATTTTCTCATTTAATTTATCACAACCTTTAAAATAAAGCTGTTTTTTTCAGGTGGACCATGTTATAAACATATTAAGAACTAAAGTCCATGGATTTCTGAAATATTATTAAACAAAAATTGAACAATTATCCATTCTGTCTACCTTGATCTAATTGGACAGATTGGGTGTAAACAGTTTCTACTTATACTCTGTATGTAGAGTATCTTCAAATAAAGCTGAATTATTTTAGTTATTGTTAAATAAAAATATGTTTATAAGGTTAGCTTCACAGGTATATGGAAATAAAAATACTGGCCAATTATTTTTACTTTTTGGGAAAGGTAAAACAAAAAAGGGAAATATTAAGTCTTATAACTTGTAAGCTGTTCTCTCAATCATAAATATTTCAGTTAAAAATAAATATCTGTCATAACTAGGAAAGCTAATGTGATCTTAAGGCAATAACAAGTTCCAATGATTCTGTAAGTACAAATTCAATGAAGGCTTAGAAACTTAATTAGGCTTGTGTATGAATAAAAAACAATTATTTTTGTTCTGTTTTGTTTACAGTTACTTCCTTATCTTAGTTTCTGCTTCATTCCACTAGATTTTTTTTAATTACATGAGATAGAGATTGTGTTTCTGAGTAAGCATGAACATATTTTTGTTTTTGTAATGTGGTCATACCCAGTTGTTAATAGTCCTTAAGAAATATAATTTGTAAAGGTAAGAAGTAATTCTTTTATCCAGACCATTCAAAATTACACTGATTTTATTTTAAAAACTATTTACCCTCAATTACTAGGGAAAAATTTTTTTAAATAGTGAAAAAAACATGTCTTAAAAAGAATGGATGAATATACATTTTTGAAGCAAATTATATATTTTGCTAAAATTAGCTTATGTATGACAAGCTATAGAGAATATAAAATATTGTTACTTTATTTGATTTAAAAAATTAGTTTCTGTATGAAAAAAATCCTACGCCAGTGACTAAAATTAATAAAAGTTCATTTTATCCTGATACAAAATCTTATCTTTTGTTCTTGATTTGTTTGTGGCATATTTATATGTTTAGAGACTCATCACATTGAATTTCATAGCCATCTCCTGGGTTAAATACTTTGCAACCAGATTTTAGATACTCTACATCTGGCAAAAGATAGGGCAATAAAACATGGCAGAACATACAGAAGGCTTATGCGGCAGGCTCCAACATGGTACACAATACGTTCACATTTTATTGTTCCAAACTGTCACAAAGCCACACCTCACAACAAGGTAGACTGGCAAATGTAATATGGCTGTTTCTGTGATAAGAAAGAGTAAACAGGGCTTGTGATCAACAGTAGTCTGTTTCACACATATTAAACTAATTCTGAACTTAAATAGGATTTATTGGTTCTCCTTTTAATCCTGCTTCATTTCCAGAAATTATGAATTCATTAATAGTATGTCATTCAACAAATATGTATTATGTGACTTCTATGTACCTGGGATGCTTATTAACTGTCCTCTTTACATAGGCTAACCAACCACCAGTCAGATGACACAAATGAAGTTTCTTGAGGCTTTCATTGCTAAAATTGGAATAATCTTAGGCAAATCAGGAAAGTGAACAATCTAAACAAAGAGTAATTAAATTATCATTCAAGACATACCTTACTGGGTTCTAGTGGTACTCCATGCTTATTATAAAATATTAGAAAACGCAGATCGAATGGAAATCTGCATATAGCCAAGTGTTAATGTTTTGGTACATATTTCTTGCTTTTTTAATATATATTTGGACTCATAAAACACATATTAATATTTTTCTTTATAGAGTTTGATTATTCTTAGAACGCAGTAAATACATGTTTCAAACATCATTGTAATGACTTCACAGCATTTCAATAAATGAGTATATAGTTATCATCTATTCACTTCAGTTTTTGACACCTACAAACTGAATTAGCAACGTTGGTATGTACATTTTTGGGCATTTGCATCAGGCAAACAATAATAAATGATCACATGGCACACATATTCCTTTTACTGGGAGAATCTTATAGGAAGCAGAGCAGTAGTAGATACACCATTATATTCTGAGTAGCACTAAGCTTTCTAACTCAGGATGTAAGGTTTTCAGTCTATTTGAGACAGACCAGTTGCTTCTCTAATATATCAGGGGCTGAGGAAGAAGACTAATTCATGTTGTGAGCCATTTTCTTTGCCACCACTACTGTGGGTTTTGTTTCTTGCCACCCTTTATTAAAAACAAAAACCAGAATACAAAACAAGGACAAAAAAATCAATGTGTACAAATAAATGGAAAAAATGAGAGAGGAAAATTATTTTCTAAATTATAAAGGGAGATTAAAAAGTTGAAAAATTATAGAGAAAAGGAAAAAATTGTTAGTATTAAACTGTCATTTATTATTAAAGCATTAGTCTTCCCATAGGGACTTAAGTTTACTTTTTTAAAACTAGAGAAAATAAGCATGAGATTTAAAAATTATTTCAAAGACCTAAAGTTAAAGAACTTAACAATCAGATAAAGTACAGAATATCAGTATTAAAAAATTAATATTAAAAGAGATTTTGTGACAGCTTGTGATAATTTAAGATATTTTATTAAAATAACTTCAATGAATATATGTACAAGATAAGTAAGATATGAAATACTACATATAATTTTGTAGCTTTCACCTCCAAGTAATCCTTTACTTTTTGAGGCTAGTTTTACCCCTATGAGCAGTGTCAGATTTCCCCAACTGCAGTTATGTTAGATCCTATTTTGTGTGTGTTTTCTGATAAATGCATAATAGCAGGTAGAGGGAAGGGAATAAAGGAAAGGGAATGCAAAACTAGGGTACATACATAGCATATGAGCTGCAAAGTATGTGGAATCATTTGTCTTCTGGAGAAAATTACAATGATTAAGAGATACTAGTCCATAGAGAATGAAAATGACAAGAATAAACAAGAAGGAAAGATTTTTAATTTTAATGTAATTTTTCTTCAACTTCAGTGGACTTCAAGATGAACCTGAGAGCCCATAAAATGCAGAGTTCAGGCCCTTGGAATAAAGATTTCAAAAAGTCTGTATTTTTATGCAAGGATTTTCATTTTTTATGCTCCCCAGGTTAATCTAAACTTAATAAATATTACTCTACTCTGTACCATCAAGTACAGTCTGAAAGTCCAGGGAAAGGTATCCCTCCATTTATCAAGCAAAAATGGAGGGCCTTTATGGTATTTTAAAAATGTATTTTCCATAATCATAGTTTTTAAAAATTTCACTGCAATTGGTACTAGACAAGAGCAGGCATTTTCCCCAAAACCAAAATAATATGAACAGTATTTCACTGATTGATTTAGCTATTATAAGATCTTATAATTAATTATCAGAGGTTAATGAATTAACTAAAATACATTTCCTACTTAAAACAAATTCTCAAAAGGACATACATATAAGTATTTCAGATTGAGTTTCTTATGCTCAGTTCTTGTCCCCCTGCAACAAAAAAGTGAAAGGCAGAGTCACAATAGCAAAGCAGAGCAAAAGTTTTATTTGAATACACTCCAAGGGAGGAGAAGTATAGCAAAAAGGTAGACAAAAACTCTGAACTTTTAGGGGAAGGTCTATTTATCATGACCTAGCCAGGCGGCACTATGACTGACAGGGTGAGGTCATTTGATTGACAGCTCTAGTTATACACCCATTCCTTTTAGTGCACATGTCTTTTCCCAAAATGCATATGGGAAAGCCCGGGGGGAGCAAAACCACAGTTTTATTTTAATAAGATTGTGGTGATGTGTGGTTTGGGCAGTTCTTAGTTTTGTTCCATCGTGCCTGCATTGGGATCTGGTAGGGACTGGTTTGGCCTGGTCCCCATAGGCAAATGTTATCTCCTTGCAAAGCCTGTGTTGTCTTCATGTGGCACCCCTGCCTGGACAGAGTTTGGGCAGTTTTTTCCTTGAACCTTGCCTTTCCCTTCCCCAGCTGCTCATGTCTACATTTCCACCTAACATAATGATCATGGTATCAAGTATAATTGCTGCTTAACAACAACAATATTAATATAGAGACGTAGAGAAGAACTTCTTGCTAACAAAATTAGCCAGGACTGAATATTGTGGTATAAATATATAAAATAAACACAAAAAATCAAAAAGGAAGTATTTTTATCACTCCTTGTCCAATGTCCACACCTCAGTGTCTCTAAGGTGAGTTATGCACATTTTACCCTGGTTTATATGTATCAAATCACTTGAATTAAAAATATTAAGATTCCCATTCTCTCAAGGAATCTGCAACTGAAAAATGTGTGACTATTGCTTTCAATTTTAATATTAATTGTAGCTTAATTAATATTATGACTTCATAATTTCTACTTCCTTACCCCATGACTATAACGATTACAATTACAAGAAGAAAATCTAAAATATCACAAATCACACCCATTTCTGGATACCAAAAATTTCCAGGGAAAGGACCTTTTATAAAAATTAGGTATGTGTACTTCATCAGAATACGCAGATATAAATGAAGAAATAATAGGCTGTGGTAGAATTATATATTATATTTTTTTGTCCCACTCTTTATCTCATCAGTATTTTAAAGCCCCTGAGTTGCAAAAATGCTTAGTTTAACTTTCAAAAATAATTTATTAGATAGAAAGATATGAGCAGCTGGGGAAGGGGAAGAAAAGGATAAAGAGAAAAACTGCCCAAATTCTACCCAGGTAGGGGGTCCTACATGAAAACAACAAAGGCTTTGCAGAGAGATAACTTGCCTATCAGAAGAACCAGGCCAAACCAGTCCTTACCAAATCTCATACAAGCACAGTCAAACAGAAATAAGAACCACCCAAGACACCTCAACGTAATCTCATTAAATCAAAATTTCAATTTTGTTCCACATCATAAGGACTTTTCAGTGTGCATTTTGGGAAAAGACATGTGCTCTGAGAGAAATGGGTATATAACTAGAATGGTCAATCAAATGACCTCACCTTGTCAATCAAAGAAGTGCCTCTGGGCTGGGTCATGATAATTAGACCCTCCCCTAAAAGTTCAGTGCCTTGGTCTACCTTGACCCTGGCTGACTCCTACCTTGAAGTGTATTCACACATAACTTTCATTCTGCTTTGCTATTGTGTCTCTGTCTTTGGTCTTTGTTTTGGCAGGGACAAGAACCAAGAACACAATTCATAATGATTTCACCTGGGAACCAGAACTAAAATACCAGCAAAACAAATTTTCTGAGTAAGCAAGAGTGAATTACGTACTATATTTGTTTCTACTCAAAAGCTGCTCATTAAAAATCTCTTCCTTATCCAATTTCAAATTGAGTTTTCTAAATCAAAAGTTGAGAAGCATTAGAGTTTATAATTAAATTTTATATTCTAATTCACAGTTTTTTAAAATATAATAACTGCAACTGGTAGTTCCTTTTGCCATAAATTCATTATCATCCTGAAGTTGGAGTAATAATCTGAGATTGGAAAGCAAAAGTAAAAAAAAAAGGCAGGTAAAAAGAAGAAATGGGTAGTATTGAGTAATTTGGTAGAAAGAGTATGTAAGGACTATTGTAACTCCAAAGAGAAAATATGTTCCCAGCCAGGGGCAAATAACTTTTGAAGCATAAATCTGTCAAAGGGAGAAATAAAGTGGGTGAAACCCATTTATTGCTAACAAACAGGCATCCACTTTTGCTCAACCCATGTCTCTCGCAACCCAGCTGCAAAAAAGTGACAGAAAGTGATGCAACCTTTCTGGTCAAGATGTACCTTCCCTGCCTCAACCCTTGTAATCTCCTCTATTAATATGGAGATGGTCTATTTATTTCCACCCTTTGGAAACACCAACTAATATGGAGATACACTAAGGCCAGTAAAGAGATCCTTGGAAATATTGCAGTTTTACCCACAGCACACCCCTCCAGCAGTCTCACCTCACTATTGACTTGCTCTTCATTTTCTGCAATGGCCCCTGTGTGAGAAAACTGGAGCACTGTAACCAGACAAATACAATAGGAACAGCAATAAAATCATGATAATCATCAAGATGGAGGATTCATCTAGGTTCAAAGTCTTATGCAGGTTAAGCCCATCGCTTGGTCATTCCACAGCTGCCAGTAGCTGAATGGGTAGGGAGTTCAGAGTAATCATAATGTGGAAGCTGCAGTCATGAGGCAGGTCCAGGCCACAGTGACTGTGGCAGAAAATAATCTTAAGAGCGATAATGTACATGTTTTAATAACACCAGCATAGACAAATCCCATCCACCACATAGGATGTATGCAACAGAGTGGTCCTGTAATAGGAAAATGGCAGGAATGGGATCTCATCCTGCTCTAGTATACCAGACCTACACTTCCCTCCTGGTGGGAGTTAGAGATTGGACAGTATATAGGGCTATGGGAGGTACATGCACTGACCATGAGGATAAAACAAAATTCCCTCATAGGATGTTCTTACCTCCTGGATGTTTTGTGTACACTACAGTGATCTTTGGGAGCTACTCTGCTATATTTCCTGGAACACACAGGAGGCCAGATTCCAGGGATTTTCCCCAAGGTGCCAGAAGGGCCTGCCATTACTGGTCCATATGTTGGAATGTCCAGAACCATGTCGATTCAACAGTCTCCAGGGTTTAATGCAGTTGTGGCTGGCAGCAGGATGTTGCTCTGCTGGCCATATCCTTGCTTCAATAATTCCTCTCTGGTTTGCACATGCAGTTGTATAGGAGAGGCAGCAATGTGTGTTAGCATATGCACAGGGCTTCTCTTTCAAACGTTGTAGCACTGTCCGTAAGTGAACTGACCAGCCCTGTAGACTATTGGTGTTTGACATCAGGCCAGATTTCAACCAACCACTGTATCTCTCTATCATGTGTGCCTTGATAGGGTTATATGCTACATGAAACTTCCACTTTATTCCTAATTACTGGACCCATTCTTGTAACGCATGACCAGTAAAGTGGGTGCTTTCATCACTCTCAATCACCTGCAGTTAGCCTATCCTGCAAAGACATGCTCTAGACCCCTTTGGTCATTTGCTGATTTGCATGAAGTGCAGGAAAAGCAGCCAACAGTCCAATAGTTATGTCCACACAAGTCATGGCATACCAATATCCTTCTAATATGGACAGAGATCCAATATAGTCTATCTACCACCTGACAAGGGGTATTGGCCCCTTTAGTACTTTCCCATGGCACTGTGGGACACCCTCTCAGAGCACACAGGGCACTCCTTCTGGGCTCTGCTGACTTCTTCAAAGGTCAATGGCAAGCCCTACTGATGGGCTACAACCCACATTGTCTTTTGCCCTGCATGAAGCAAACACTGAAGTAACCATTGGGCTACCTCAGAGGCAGGTTTTCCTTGTAGCCAATGCACCTGTGTGAATGTGTCTGCTCCATAATTCCCTGGGGATGACAAAGGCAAATAGCCAGTCACATGATATATGGTAACTGTCTTAGTTTGACCAGAGGCCCATCGGTCTTGCCATGACTGTTGCCCCCAAAGGTGTTGGTGACCAACCACCCAATTGCATGGTACAATGTCAATAGCCACAGGGTCAAGACCTGATAGACAGTCCAGATGTCAATGCAGACAACTATAGGGGAGGGCTCCTGGATGATCACGAGCCATACTGTCTGTAACTCAGTCAATTGACTGCTCTTCCCCTCTTCATCCTCCATCCATATGGTTTTAGTCTAAGGATGGAAAGACACAGCTCTTCACTTTAGGGACTTCCCACACCTGGAGCCATTTGTATACCAATATTCAGGCATAGGGGCTTTTCCCTCCTGATAAGGACTCCCAGCTTCCGATTGCTCAAGAGCAAGTTTTTCCTGTTTTCCATTGTTATATGTCACTGGCCCCAATAAGCATTGGAGTTCTATGCTTAAGGAGTGATTGGAGAGGGTGCTGTGCTGCTGTCAATATGCACCCCATTTGGCCAGTGTAGGTTCATGTGCCATGCCACTCCATGGCCTTTGGGTCCAGCCTTGCACCCATCCTACAATGGGATAGGTGGTTATTAGCTTGGTTGCAGCTGTTCCAGTGATGGGCTCTGTAGCCAGCAAGGAATGGTACAGAGCAGCCATTTGCTTTTCTTTTAAGTTGTACTGGACCTCTGCTTCTTTCCATAGTTGTGACCAGGTTCCAGTAGTTTGGCGTGTCCATTCAAGCCACTGCCGAAGGCCCCACCCATAACCAGCGAGTGGTCCTTAGCCTTACTAAATCACACTGAGCTGAAATAGTTAAGATCCCTTTCTGTTAATGGGAAGAAATTCCTTGTTTAGTATATCTGACATTGCCTGCTTCTTTTCTGGGATGAAATCCCTTCACCAATATATTCTAGCTACCATGACTCACATTTTTGGAAGGTCTTTATCGCTCAGTAAGCTCCATGGTAGAATTTGACATGAGTAGTGAGCATTATGTCTGTGTTGGTGGCTACACATCCTTTACAACCTATATCCTGTTTGGTGTATTTTTGAGAGTAAAAGAGTTTCTTCATGAAGTGAACAATTACAGAATATCTCAGGTTAGATTTATTGTCTCTGTGGAGATAAATTCCACAAAATTAATAGGCTCCATTTTCTTTGTTTCTACTCAGTTATTTAAACAAGCTACCATAGGCAAACAATTGTTCAGACATAGTTAAAAGCCTGAAGACACTGGTCTTTTACTTACTGAGCTCAGTTTTAGGCCCACCACCACCACTTTTTGAGGCCATCAGAAGCAAGAAACACTCAGTCTGATCTTTGCTGCTATGCTGCCCCTGGTGTCTGGTATAGAACTCTTGTGAAGGTGCTTAAAATTTTCCTGAGGCAGTATTGTTAATGACACCACTATGAGCAATGAGCTATTATTGTTTCTTTTTGGTATGCAGTTTTACAACAGAGAAACTAAAATTATAAGACAAAGATCATTCTGAGCAGACATGTTCCTTTCATTCTGTTTACAAATTGAATAATACTAGGATTTTGAAAAAACAGACTAGAAGCATCCAACATTCAGACCATAACAACACTGTGCAACTGAATAAAGTTTTGATAAAATACTTTTCTACAATGCAATAAAGATTATCAATTTTTAGCTTACAATATTTGCTTGATTCCTACTAAGTTAATCAACAGATTTTTATTTAAGTGCATCATTATGCATGTAGAATACAGTGATTTATAAAACCTGTGCCCAAGTATGGGATTCTATATTAATAAGGATTAGATTTGGTTATGATTGAAAAATTAAATAAGAGGCCAAATGGCAGAGCATAAACTGAAAACATTTAAGTCTCCTAAGTATAAACTCAGAAGTCAACTGTTTAATGTCTAATCCTATTATGATATTCGATAGCATTTGCCCAGAGATTTAGGTTCTTGCCAGCTTACCACTGTGCCATCCTTGGGATGTAACAGTCATTTAATATTTTCATGTTTCACCCTTCATTTTATAGTTTTCATGCCGATGTTTTTTGGTTTTATTTTGGCTCTTTTTTGTTTTGTTGTTTATAATTTATTTTGAAATCATTATCCTACAATTACATGTGCAATGTTATGGTTATTAAACTATCCCCTTCATTAGGTCCCCCCCAACAACCCCATTACAGTCACTGTCCATCAGCGCAGTGAGATGCTATAGAATTATTACTTGCCTTCTCTAAGTTGTACAGCCCTCCCCATGACCCCCAACATTACATCTGCTAATTGTAATGGCCCCTTTTCCCTCTTATTCCTCCCTTCCCACGCATCTTCCCCAGTCCCCTTCCCTTTGGTAACCATTAGTCCGTTCTTGGGTTCTGTGAGTCTGCTGATGTATTGTTCCTTCAGTTTATTTCTTTGTTATTATACTCCACATACGAGTGAAATTATTTGATACTTGTCTTTTTCGGCTTGGTTTATTTCACTGAGCATAATACCCTCTAGCCCATCCATGTTGTTGCAAATGGTATAGGATTTGTTTTCTTCTTATGGCTGAATAATATTCCATTGTGTATATGTACCATCTCTTCTTTACCCATTCATCTACTGATGGACACTTAGGTTGCTTCCATTTCTTGGCTATTGTAAATAGTGCTGCGATAAACATAGGGGTGCATATGTCTTTCTCAAACTGGGCTGCTGCATTCTTAGGGTAAATTCCTAGGAGTGGAATTCCTGGGTCAAATGGTATTTCTATTTTGAGTTTTTTGAGGAACCGCCATACTGCTTTCCATAATGGTTGAACTAATTTGCATTCCCACCAGCAGTGAAGGAGGCTTCCCTTTTCTCCACATCGTCGCCAACATTTATTGTTTTTGTTTTGGATGTTGGCCATTCTCACTGGTGTGAGGTGATATCTCACTGTGGTTCTAATCTGCATTTCTCTGATGATTAACAATGTGGAGCATCTTTTCATGTGCCTGTTGACCATCTGAATTTCTTCCTTAGAGAAGTGTCTATTCATGTCCTGTGCCCATTTCTTAATTGGATTATTTGCTCTTTGTTTGTTGAGGTGCATGTGTTCTTTATATATTTTGGATGTCAACCCCTTATCAGATACGTCATTTATGAATATATTCTCCCATACTGGAGGATGTCTTTTTGTTCTACTGATGGTGTCCCGTGCTGTACAGAAGCTTTTCAGCTTCATATAGTCCCACTTGTTCATTTTTGCTTTTGTTTCCCTTGCCCGGGGAGATATGTTCATGAAAAAGTCGCTCATTTTTACGTCCAAGAGATTTTTGCCTATTTTTTTTCTAAGAGATTTATGGTTTCGTGACATACATTCAGGTCTTAGATCCACCTTGAGTTTACCTTTGTGTATGGGCCTAGAGAATAGTCCAATTTAATTCCCTTACATGAAGCTGTCCAGTTTTTCCAACACCAGCTGCTGAAGGGGCTGTCATCTCCCCATTGTGTATCCAAGGCTCCTTTATCAAATATTAATTGACTGTATATGTTTGGGTTAATGTTTGGATTTTCTATTCTGTTCCACTGGTCTGTGGGTCTGTTTTTGTGCCAATACCAAATTGTCTTCATTGCTGTGGCTTTGTAGTAGAGCTTGAAGTCAGGAAGCATAATTCTCCCTGGTTTATTCCTCCTTCTCAGGATTGCGTTGGCTATTAGGGGTCTTTTGTGGTTCCATATGAATTTTAGAATTATTTGTTCCAGTTCATTGAAGAAAGCTATTGGTAGTTTGATAGAGATTGCATTGAATCTGTAGATTGCTTTAGGTAGTATAGCCATTTTGACCATATTTATTGTTCCTAGCCAAGAGCATGGGGTGCATTTCCATTTGTTAGTGTCCTCGTTAATTTCTCTTAGGAGTGTCTTGTAGTTTTCAGAGTACAGGTTTTAACTTCTTCGTTAGGTTTATTCCTAGGTATTTTATTCTTTATGATGCAATTGTGAATGGAATTGTTTTTCTGATTTCTCTTTCTGTTCGTTCATTGGTAGTGTATAGGAAAGCAACAGATTTCTGTGTGTTAATTTTGTATCCTGCAACATTGCTGAATTCAGATATTAGTTCTAATACTTTTGGAGTGGCGTCTTTAGGGTTTTTTAAGTTCAGTATCATGTCATCTGCAAATAGTGACAATTTTACTTCTTTACCAATCTGGATGCCTTGTATGTCTTTGTTTTATCTGATTGCCGTGGCTAGGACCTCCAGTACTATGTTGAATAACACTGGAGAGAGTGGGCATCCCTTTCTTGCTCCTGATATTAGATGAAAAGCTTTCAGCTTCTCACTGTTAAGTATCATGTTAGCTGTGGGTTTGTCATATATGGCCTTTATGATGTTGAAGTACTTGCTCTCTATACCTATTTTGATGAGAGTTTTAATCATGAATGGATGCTGAATTTTGTCAAATGCTTTTTCAGCATCTATGGAGATGATCATGTACTTTTTCTGCTTCTTTTTGTTGATCTGGTGTATGATGTTAATGGATTTTCAAATGATGTGCCATCTTTGCATCCCTGGGATGAATCCCACTTGATTGTGGTGTATGATCCTCTTGATGTATTTTTGAATTCGCTTTGCTAATATTTTGTTGAGTATTTTTGTATCTACGTTCATCAGGGATATTGTTCTGTAATTTTCTTTTTTGGTGATGTCTTTGCATGGTTTTGGTATTAGAGTGATTCTTCTTCATAGAATGAGTTTGGAAGTATTCCCTCCTCTTCTATTTTTTGGAAAACTTTAAGGAGAATTGGTGTTATTTCTTTTCTATATGTCTGGTAGAATTCAGAGGTGAATCCATCTGGTCCGGGGGTTTTGTTCTTGGGTAGTTTTTTGATTACCGATTCAATTTCCTTGCTGGTGATTGGTCTGTTTAGTTTTTCTGTTTCTTGCTTGGACAGACTTGGAAGGTTGTATTTTTCTAAAAGTTGTCCATTTATTCTAGGTTTTCAGCTTGTTAGCATATTGAGTCTCATTCCTTTATAATTCTTTGTATTTCTATGGGGTCCGTCGTTATTTTTCCTTTCTCATTTCTGATTCTGTTTATGTGTGTAGATTCTCTTTTTCTCTTAATGAGTCTGGCTAGGCCTTTATCTATTTTGTTTATTTTTTCAAAGAACCAGCCTTTGGTTTCATTGATTTTTTCTATTGTTTTATTCTTCTCAAGTGTATTTATTTATACTCTGATCTTTATTATGTCCCTCCTTCTGGTGACTTTGGGCCTCATTTGTTCTTCTTTTTCCAATTTCAATAATTGTGTCTTTAGGCTATTCATTTGGGAATGTTCTTCCTTCTTTAAATAGGCCTGGATTGCAATATACTGTCCTCTTACAACTGGCTTTGCTGCATCCCACAGTAGTTGTGGCTTTGTGTTGTTTTCATTAGTCTCCATATACACTTTGATTTCTGTTTTGATTTGGTCATTAACCCATTCATTAATTAGGAAAATGTTGTGAAGTCCCCATGTATTTGCGAGTCTTTTCTTTTCTTTCTAATATTTATTCTCTTCTGGTTGTAAGCTTTCTGTTGAGAAGTCTGATAATAGTCTGATGGGTTTTCCTTTGTAGGGGATCTTTTTTCTCTCTCTAGCTGCCTTTAATACTCTGCCTTTATCTTTGATCTTTTCCATCTGAATTATTATGTGTCTTGGTGTTGTCTTCCTTGGTTCCCTTGTGTTGGGAGATCTGTGGGCTTCCGTGGACTGTGAGACTATTTCCTTTCCCTGCGAGGGACATTTTTCAGCAATTATTTGTTCAAAGACACTTTCTATCCCTTTTTCTCTCTCTTCTTCCTCTGGTACTCCTATAATGTGAATATGGTTCCATTTGTATTGGTCACACAGTTCTCTTAATGTTCTTTCATCCCTAGAGATCCTTTTATCTCTCTCTGCCTTGGCTTCCTGTATTCCTGTTCTCTGATTTCTATTCCATTAACAATCTCTTGCATCTCATCCAGTCTGCTGTTAAGCCTGTCCATCGCTTCTCTGATTTCTGCATTGTCTTTCCTCACTTCCTCACTTCCTCCCTCAGCTCATGCACATTTCTCTGTAGATCCATCAGCATGGTTATGACTTTTATTCTGAATTCTTTTTCTGGAAGATTGTGCATTTCCATCCCTTCAGGCTCTCTGGTGTAGTCTGGTTGATCTTAGTCTGTACCATATTCCTCTGTCTTTTCATGGCTATAGAACTGGTTGCTGGTAGTTGCCACATATGTCAGCTGGGCTCTTTAAGACTTTAAAAAGAAAAAAAAAAGAGAGAAGAAAGAAGAAAAAAGAAAAAAAAGGAAAGAAAAGCGAAAAGAAAGAGAAGAAATAACAAAAAACAAAACAAAACAAAACAAAAAATGCCCACTGGCAGTAGATTCTTTCTGGATCCTGTAGGTGGCGCTGTTGCTCCACTATTCTGCATCCATGGCCTCGGTTCTCCGCATGGCCCTTTATAGCTCTGGCCTGGGTGGGAACAAATGGTAGGCTGTTGACCTCTTTGGGACGTCTACGTGTGGCCACCCTTTAACAGTTGCCAGCTAAGGGGTCCAAAACTCCCCAGGACTCCCAGTCTACTGGTCTGAGTGTGCCGGGGCTATCCAGCTCCTCTGCTGGGCTCCTGTCTCTTTAAGACCACTGAAAAATGTGCATGGTTTACTTTTTTTTTTTTCCTTCCCGGAGCCGGCTTCAAGCAACCTGGCATGTTCCCCGCTCAGATCTTGCACCTTCTGCCTCTCCAATATCCGATACACCATGCTATGTGTGTCAGCACTCCCCGTGCAGATCACCGGGGCTGGTTATTTTGCGGGGTGTGCTTCTACTCCCTCCCGTCTCTGAATCCTCTCCTCCCGCCGGTGTGCTTGTGTGGGTGAGTGCTTGGTTCCCACTGGGTCGCAGCTCTGTATCTTAAATGCCTCGCAGGGTGTCATGTTCTCTCTGGTGCACCTGCACACTGTATGCTTTCCTGTGTATTCTGGTCTCTGTTTTAGGAATAGTTGTATTTGCTGTATTTTCATAGATGTATATAGTTTTGGGAGGAGATTTCTGCCGCCCTGCTCTCCCCACCAACTTCCCGGAAGTCTTCCATGCCTATGTTTTTGTTAAGTAACTTTTATTGTCAAAGAAGAAAGGTAGTAAAATCACAGCATTTTTTTAAGTTTATAGCATGTAAAGATACACATTCCTAGAAATCATTAGATCTGTGTTACTGGTTCCCAGAGGGTTGAAAACTTAGGTGTTGCCAAAAGTAGTACCCACCCTGCCATTAACCGTAGCAATTAAGGTTTCAGAATAATATTGTGTAGACAGACATGATGTGACTTAAACAATATCAGGATAAATTGCCTGAATTCCAGCTACCATACCGTGGATATCAAGCAATGCCCACTACAAACTGTTCTCAGGCAAACTTAAATGTATTTCTTGTAAACCTTAAAATTTCTTCAGTCTTATTTCCAGGACAATCCTAAAATAAAAATTCCCTGAGGAAAGTTGTTTAATGTGTAGCATGACCATCAGTCTTTTTTTTGCATATTTATATTTCATGTTAGCTGGTCACTAGTTGCCATATTCTATTCATTAAAATTCCTATATATCTAGATTTGTTTTTGCTAACTTGTGCAGTGGTTCTCCATGGTATGGTATCTCCACCCAAGATCATGATGGAAAACAAGTAATCTTTTTGGTTACAATGATTAGAGATTTTTATTGGAATTGTGTTTTCAGGGAACAGACTTCCTGAAATTCTCAGAAGAGTCATATAAATATATATTCCATGTAGATAATATGTTGTTTATAATTATTTGATACAAAATCCTAACTTCATTGTTAATAGAAATGTTTTTTGCATAGTTTTAATATCCACTGAATATTCCAGGAATACATTTACATTAAAATACTTTTCTATGTTGTTTAACTTTGGATCTTTAAAAAATTTAACAAAAGTTATTTACAGTTTAAAAAAGTACCACATCATGGATAACACCGTCAACTCATGATAAGATGATAAATGTATCAGGCTGCATTCTGGTATAGTAGTTTACATAAACCTTATATTGATTATATTTTGGTAACATTTCTTCTGAATAGTATTAAAATAAATATACAATAATTTAATTTTCTATTATTTTCTAGATAATCTCTTTGTTTTTCTCCAATATTTCCTATAAAAAAATCTTCTGTCTACTTGCCACATAATCTTAATATTTGTGTTCCCTCAAACTCTGTGCTGAAATCCTAACCTCAAGGTGATGATGTTAAGCAGTAGAATCTTTGGGATATTATTAGGTCATGATCGGGGAGTCCTCATGAATGGCATTAGCGCCCTTATAAGAGTCCTGAAAGAGTTCCTTCCTCCCTTCCACTATGTAAAGTCAGGACTAGAAGGTACTGTCTAGGAATCAGGACGTGGACTTTCACCCCTGCCATGCTGATATTGGACTTCCAGCCTCCAGAACTGTGAGAAATAAATTTGTTATTTATAAGCTCTCAGTCTTTAGTATTTTTGTTACAGCAGCCAAAACAAAAACACTACTTTGGGTGACTGCAAGACTGTTCTGTGCTCTAAAGTTTGGGAATGGATGGTATTAAAAAAATTTGACCACTGTTATATCATGGGCAATTGCCTTATCTTTTGGAGGCCAGCAATAACCTACACATTAGGCTGTACAGGTGTGTATTGAAAGAGCAGTATTCATGAGCATGAATGTTTTTGATAATTAGTAAATATTCCGTTATGTATCAAAATGTGCTCTACTTATTTACATTACCAACAGATGAAAATAAGAGTTCTCTTTTCTCCGTGTAGTATTACCAGACACGGGTATTTTGTGAAATAGTAATTAGCACATCATAATGATTATCTTTGCATTTCCTTAATGATTAAAATATAAATAAGATATTTTCCTGAATTAATGAACTTTTTCCTTCATATTTTAAATTTTTTGATATTTTCCAATTTTTAGAACATCACTTATATTTTTCTTATTTCAGAGGAACATATATAGTTTATACTTAACTATTTGTCATCACTGCTTCAAGTTTTTTGCTTATCAAGGACAGACAGGCTTCAGCAGAAGAGAGACACACTTCAGCATTGCTTGGAAGAGTTGGGAGATGACCTATGGGATGCCTTTAAGAAATAGAGAGTGTTATTGAGAAGACAGGTCATGCTGCTGGAAGATACATTAGCAGGGAAGAAGGAGGAAAATGAAGAATTCACCTTTCAGGAGGCCATGGGGGAGAGTGAAGAAGGAGCTGTGTCTTCAGCCCTGAGGTGGTGGCGGAGGTGTCAGGTGAGCACACAGGGTTGAAGCTGAGGGCTGAACTTGACTGAGGCCAACACCCATGATGATAGCCTGTCCTGTATTAAAGGCCTGCCTGTTTGTAATTAAGAAAATAAAAACACAACAACTACAGGCTTCTCAGGGGGAAGAGAAGCTCCCTCCCAAGGTCATGGAGCACTCCATGCTCCACCCCTATACCCAGAATGAGTTGGTGTACATGAGCATCCAGTTTCCACAGAAGACATTGAAACCTCTTCTTGCATGTCTTTTGCTTCTCTGGGATATGGGGGTGGAAAACTGTTATGTCGGGTTCTGAAATGGGTAGACTGGCTTCCCTGATGACTCACCCCTCCCTCCAGCAGCAGTTGCAGAGAATCAGGCATTTCTGGAATGGCTGACAGCAGTCATCAGGGCAATTTGGCCTAATCAGTGTGATTTACCATAATTACCCAATAGCTGGAAAACATATGCAGAGCTCCAACAGGTGTTCCAGGAGTTGGGCATGAAAAATATCATCTATAATATAGACTCCCATGGGCCCAGGAGGTTGTTCACCATAGGAATGAGAACTCTGGTGCTCCATATAGCTCCCCCATCAGTCTTTGGGTTCCTAGTGACTATTCTTGTCCCCCACATGGGATAACCCATAAGTGAGGCTACTCATGCTTTAGCAGATCTGGGGGATGTTGAATAAAGAAGAGCACAGAAGGAAAGGAAGTACAGGCTATGACTGAAAGGAGAGGTGAAAGTCTTGAGGACCCAGATGTGGGTTAATTTGATAAAGGTGGGGGCAGTGAACAAAAGACTTGATAGGCAGCCCAATAGGATCTTGTTAGAACTGTGACACCAATTAAAGCCAGAGCAGCAGTTCCAGCCACTGAGGTCCAGGACACAGAGGCCAGAGGCAAAGCCCCATGTCTGTCATGTGTCCCTGCAAGACTTCCTGGGGAACTTTCAGGCTCTGCCTAGGCCCTCAACCACACAGGGCAATGATTGTGTGTTGTTGTCTGACTGAGGAGGGGTCAAGGCCCACACCTTGGGGTTCATGGTAGGGACTGTGGGTCACACATATATTTAGCAATTCATTGGTTCCCCATTAATGTACAATGTATCCGGGTGCTTGTGGACACAGGACCTGAATGTTCTTTGATTCATGGTAACCGTGAGCATTTTCCTGGGCCCCCTGCTGTGATAGATGTCTATGGGGGTAAGGCAATTACACGGAAGAAAGCCCAAATCCCACTGGGGCTAGGGTATCTACCCCAAATGGAGTATACTGTATACATTTCTCCCAATCCTGAAAATATATTGGGGGTAGATATCCTGCAGGTCCTGTGGTTACAGACCACTGCAGGTGAGTTCAGACTGAGGGTACGTGTGGTAAAGACAGTTCTGATGGGACATACTAAGCACCCACCTGTAGGCTCTGCCTACACGTCAGTGAGGTGACAAATACTAAGCAGTATAAATTGCCTGGGGAACATTAGGAAACTGGAGAAACTCTACAGGAGATGGAGAAGGTGGGCATTCTAAAGCCCACTCATAGTCCTTTGAATTCCCTTCTGTGGCCAGAGAAAAAGCCAGACAACTCCCCAACATATGACCATGGGTTAAAGAGAATTGAATAAAGTCACAACCCATTGTGAACTTCTGTCTCTTTATACATACTTTATGGATACCCTCAGTCATGAAATACTGATGTATCATTATGCTGTGGACTTTGCTAATGCTTTCTTCTCTATTGACATAGCACAGGAAAGTCAGGGACAGTTTGCCTTCATGTGGAAAGGCTGGCAGTGGATGTTCACTGTCCTTCCACAGGGATATCTCCACAGTTCCATTTGTCACAGACTTGTAGCCCAGGACTTGGATACATGGAAGAAACTGAAAATGGTGTAGCTGTATCACTACACTGATGATATCATGCTCACATCTGATTCTCTTGCAGATTTAGAAGGGGCAGTTCATAGACTGCTGCAACATTTACAGGACAATGGATGGGCTGTGAACAGCACCAGAGTTCAGGGACCTGGTTCAGTAAAACTCTTAGAGGTTTTCCGGTCGTGTTAAACTAAAGTTATCCAAGAAGCAGTCATAGACAAGGTCCAGGCTTTCCCTACCTCTACCACTGTGGCAGTATTACAAGAATTTTTGGGATTTTTGGGCTACTGGAGAGTGTTTACCATGCATTTGGCACAAATTCTGAATCCCTTTTACCAGTGGATACCAAAAGGCATCAGGTGGGACTGGGATGAAATGTGCAGCTGCTTTTACTGCTGCTAAGTGAGTAGTCAAGGCCATACAGGCCTTGAATGTAATGGACTCATCAAGGCCCTGAGAGCTAGATGTTCATATAACAGAAGATGATTATGTATGGGGCCTTTGGCAGTGGTTTGAATGAACATGCCAACCTATTGGATTCTGGTCACAGCTATGGAAAGGAGCAGAGGTCCAGCACACCTTAATAGAGAAGAAACTGGCTGCTGTGTGCCACGCCTTGCTGGCTATGGAGCCCATCACCAGAACAGCTCTGACCAGAGTAATAACCACGTATCCCATTGCGGGGTGGGTGCAAGGCTGGACCCAAAGGCCAGGGAGTGGCATGGCACATGAACCTACCCTGGCTAAATGGGGTGCATATTTACAGCAACACAGCACCCTCTCCAATCATTTCTTAAGTGTGGAACGCCAATGCCATTGGTAGCTGAGAGTCCTTATGATACAAAATTCCCTATGCCTGAAAATCCTTGGTATTCAGATGGCTCCAGTCATGGACAGCCCTGAAAGTGAGAGTGTGGATTTCCATCCTTAGACTCAGACACTATGGATGGAGGACAGAAAGGGAATGAGCAGTAAATGGGCTGAGTTGTGGGCAGTGTGGCTTTTGGTCACCAAGGAGTCTTCCCCTATAGTTGTCTGCACTGACATCTGGGCCATCTATCTTGGCTTCACCCTGTGGGTACCATGCCAACTGGATAGTTTGTCACAGGCCCCTTGGGGGCAGGAGCTGTGCAAGGACCTATGGGCCTCTGGTCAGACTAAGACCATTACGATATACCATGTGACTGGCTATTTGTGTTTGGCATCCCCAGGGAATGATGAAGCTGATACATTAGGCCAGGTGTGTTGGCTAGAAGGAATGCCTGCCTCTGATGTAGCCCAATGGTTACATCAGCATTTGTTGCATACAGGGCAAAAGACAATGTGGGTTGTAGCCCATCAGTGGGGCTTGCTGTTTACCTTTGCAGAAGTCAGCAGAGTCCAGAAGGACTGCCTTGTATCTTTAAGAGGGACTTACTCCATGTCCTGCATCAGCATTGGACAATAGGTAAGGGACCGATACCCCTTGTCACATGGAAGATAGACTGTATTGTGCCTCTGCCCATATCAGAAGGAAAGTGGTATGCCATGATTTGTGTGGACACAGCTACAGAGTATTGGTTGATTTTCCTGGATGCTATGCAGACCAGCAAATGACCAAATGAGCCAAAAGCATCTCTTTGCAGCCTATGGCTGCCTGCAGGTGATTGAGAATGATCAAGGTACCTACTTTACTATACATGCATTACAAGAATGGGTGCATCAGATAGGAATAAAGTGGAAGTTTCATGTTCCATATAACCCTACCGAGGCAGGCATGATAGAGAGATACAATGGTTTGCTGAAATCTGGTCTGAAGTCGGACACCAACAGTCTGTGGGATTGTTCATTCACTTACTGAAAGTGCTGTGGTATTTGAATGAAAAGCCCCTAAAAGGAGCCTTGAGCCCAGTGGATATGCTAACACACATTGCTGCCTCTCCCATACAAATGTAAGTGTAAACCAAAGAGGAGTTACTGAAGCTACGATATGGCCAGCTGAGCAACACCTGCTGCCAGCTCCAACTGTGTTAAACCATGGAGACTCTGTTGAGTGGACATGGCCCTGGACATTTTGACACATGGACTAGTGATGTTTGTCGCTTCTGGCACCTTGGGGAAAAAGCCTGGAAGCTGACTTTCTCTGTGTTCCTGGAGTAGCAGCATAGTTGCCCCAAATATCATGGTAGTGTATCCAGAACATTCAGGAGGTAAGAGCATCTTATGGGGAAGTTTTTAAAATATGACATGGATGATTTGTACACATAAATATTTGACATTTTTAAGTAGTAATCCAAGAATTTCTCTAAGTTTAAATCAAAATTATTATCAAATTATTTTCCACACATATATACATCCAACTTATTCCATTTATAGAATACAATTTTTATTAAGTCACAAATGTTGTTTTGTCTTAGTTATATTCAGTTGGTTAAAATCCCATCTAAAATTATTTTAGCTGACTCACATTTGGAGGTGATGTTTTGCATTAAATACTGTGCCTTGTTATGTATTTGTTAAATTTAGCAAAAGCTTCACACCTGCAATTATTTTATTTCCTTTTCAAAATGTACTTTTATTGTAGTACCTTTAATAAAACACACAAATCCCAGTGAACAGCTTAATGAATTTTGCATATGTATGAATTCATGTACTCATCACCATCAAGATACTAACATTCTCACTAATCTTTTTTTCCCCTTGATCTATTTCACCCATCATTCCACTTCTATCCCCTATGGGAACACCAGTCTGTTCTCTGTGTTTATGAGTCTGTTTCAGTTTTGCTATTTTATTCTTAATTCGACTAATGATGTGGCCAGTAGTTCTTTTGTTTTCCTTCAGTGAAAGGGGTATATTTGTATTTTTAAAACAAAGCAATTAATTATACTCTATGGATATTTACTCATATTCCGTTTTAGAGTCTTTTCAAGCTATTATGTTTTATACAACTATAAAGAATTGTATCTTCTTTGATTTGGTATGCTCATGCATTTTTCATTATTTTAAATTTTGAGACAATTGTGGATTTATAAGCAGTTGGAAGAAATAATACAGTGATCCTGTGTACTCTTCATTCAGTTTCCCCCAATAATAATTTCATGCAAAATCGTAAGATAATATTACAAGCAGGATATTGACGTAGATCTGATAAAGATAAAAAACATTTCCATCACCACAAGTATCCCTCACAGTGAAGTTTTATCTCTTTCAATTCCTTCTCTGACCTCCACTCCCTCCTAAACCCTGACAATCACTAATATGTTTATTTCTATAATTTCATCATTTCAAAGATGCTGTGTAATCACTTTTAAATAATATTTTTCAAGACTTGGTTCTTAATTTCCTTCTCCAGATAAGTCAACCTTATTAACTCCACCCACTATAAACATTTCAAAATCATATTTTATAGGTAATTATGTGATATTTGCATAACATTCTATTTTCACTAATAAATAAATGTTTATCATTCCCTTATTATTTTACATATTTAAATAACTACTTTTAAGGTTATCTAAGTCAATCATAACTAGTAGTCACTGGATGTGTGCTATAATCAGTTTTTATGCTAAGCATTTTATGTGCATATGTAACAATTCTCATAGCAACTATTAATCTATTTTATGGGTAATAAAGCTAATTATTATCAAACAATACTCAGATCTCAGATTCCAGATCTATACTAGAGTGTTTTGTGCTTTAGGTGGAGTCATTTTTAATTTTACTTTTCTTGAGATACTTGACATAACATTGTATAAGCTTAAGATGCACAATGTCATGGTTTAATACATTTATAATTGCAATAAGACTATGACCACAATGTTAGGTAATACCTCTATCATGCCACACAATTATCATTTATTTTTTGTGGTGAGAACATTTAAGATCTAATCTCTAATCAACTTTGAAGTACAATAGTACTATTGACTATAATCACTGTGCTGTATATAAGATCTCAGAACTTATTTATCTTTCAGTTGCAAGTTTGTATCCTTTAACAATATAGTACTGATCCCCTGGTAACCACCACTCTATGCTCTATGACTGAATTCTTTTTGTAAAGATTCCACATATTACTGATATCAGAGAGTATTGATCTTTCTCTCTCCGGCTTCTCTCACTTAGCATAATGCCCTCACAGTCCATCCATATTGTCACAAATGCCAGAATTTCCTTTCTCATGGCTGAATAATATTCCAGTGTGTATGTGTGTGTATCACAGCTTTTGTGTCCATTTATCTGTTGATGAACACTTAGCTTGTTTATATGTCTTGGTTATTGTGAATAATGCTGTGATGAACATAGGGGTGCAGTATCTTTTCAATATTTTATTTTGATGTGGGATTGCTGGGTCACATGGTAGTTTTATATTTAATATCTTATTACATCCATACTGTTTTCCACAATGTCTGTACCAATTTAAATTCCCACTAACAATGCACAAATGTTTTCTTCACATCTTCATCAACACTAGTTATCACTTGTTTTCTTCATGATAGACATTCTCACAATTGTGTAAGCATATCTCAATGTGGTTTTGATTTTAATTTCCCTGATGGTTATTGATGTTGAGCATCTTGTCATGTACCTCGTGGCCATTTAGACATCTTCTTTGAAAAAAAAGTAGTTCTCTTCAGATTTTTTCTTTGTTATTGAGTTATATGAGTTCTTTAAATATTTTGGAAACTAGACTTTAATCCCATTTGTGGTTTGTGAATATTTTTTGGCATTCTGTAGATTGCCTTTCATTAGGTTGTTTCTTTTTCTGTGCATAAGCTTTTCAGTTTTGTGTAGTCCCAGTAGTTTATTTTTGCTTTGTTTGCTTCTACTATTGGTGTAATATCCAAAAATCATTGCCAAGACTGATGTCAAGGATATTCTTATTTAGGTATTATGTTTCAATTTGTAATCCATTTCAAGTTAGTTTTTGTGAGTGGTGTATGATAAGATCTAAGTTCATTTTTTTGCACATGGTTATTCAGTTTCCCAGGCACCATTTGTTGAAGAAGCTATCATTGTCTAATTGAGTGTTCTTAGTTCCCTTGATAAATATAAGGTGACCATATATGTGATGGCTTACTTCTGATCTTTGTATTCTGTTCCATTGATCTATGTGTCTATTTTTAAGCCAACACCATACTATTCCAATTACTGTAGTGTTGTAGTGTAGTTTAAAATCAGAAAGCATGATGACTCCACCTTGGTTTTTTTCTCAGGAGTGCTTTGGATATTTGGGGTCTTTTATGATGTAAATTTTAGGATTTTTTCTATTACTGTGAAAAATTTCATTTGAATTTTGATGTGGTTGTATTTAATCTATTGACAGCTTTGGTAGTATGGATATTTTAACAATATTAATTTTTCTGATTGATGAATATGGGATCTTTCCATTTGTGTCTTCTTCAATTTCTTTCATCAGAGATTTGTTATTTTAATTGTGTAAGTCTTTTAATTCTCATTAACTTTATTCCTAAATAATTTATGGGTTAATGTTATTGTGAATTTAATAGTTTTCTTCATATCTCTTTCATATGTTTCATTGTTAGTGTATAGCAGTGAAGCAGATTTCAGTATGTTAATTTTATATCCTTCAACTTTAATGAATATGTTAATTAGTTACAACAGTTTTTTCATTGAGTCTTTAGTATTTACTATATATAAGATCATGTCATCTGTAGTGACAGTTTTACTTATTTCATGTTGATTTGAATGCCTTTTATTTATCTTGTCTGACTGGTCAAGTTAGGGCTTTGATATTAAATTAATTGTGTTGCATCAAATGATTTTGGAATTGTTTCCTTAGCTCCAATTTTCTGAAAGAGTTTGAGAATAATTGAGAATAATTCCTTAAATTTTTGGTAGTTTTCAACAGTGAAACTATCTCATCTTAGACCTTTCTGTGTTGGGCGATTTTTGATTTCTGATTCCATCTCATTACTTATTATTGGTCTGTTCACATTTCTTCATGATTTAGTCTTAGAAAGTTGAGTGTTCCTAGAAATTATTCTATTTTTCTTGGTTATACAGTTTGTTTGCATATAGTAGTCTCATGTTTCTATGTATTTCTGTGGTATCAATTGCAATGTCTACTCTTTCATTTCTGATTTTATTTGTGCCTTCTCTATTTTTTTTTGTCTAGCTAAGAATTTGTCAGTTTATGTATCTTTCTATAAAGCAAAATCTTAGTTTCATTAATCTTTTCTATTGTTTTTATGCTCTCTAGTTCATTTATTTTCCTGCTCTGATCTCTGTTACTTCCCTCCTTCTGCTACCTTGGGTTTAGCTTGTTCTTTTAAAAATTTCCTTGAGATACACATGTTGTTTACTTCATATCTTTATTTACTACCTTTCTGTCTTCTTAAATTATGCGTGTATTTTTATAAAATTCCCTCTAAGAACTGCTTCGGATACATTCTATAGATTTTGGCATGTGGTGTATTAATTTTCAGTTCTTTTGAATAT
The DNA here is from genome assembly GCA_032199065.1 of Smutsia gigantea. Lineage (NCBI taxonomy): Eukaryota > Metazoa > Chordata > Mammalia > Pholidota > Manidae > Smutsia > Smutsia gigantea. The sequence continues at coordinate 213,918 of JAVSCE010005428.1, read as the reverse complement.
ATTTTTGTTTCTCTTTGATTTCTTCTTTGACCCATGATTGTTCAGGAATATGTTGTTTAGTTCTAACATAATTGTAAATTTTCTAGATTTCTTCTGTTAATTTCTAGTTTCATGCAAATGTAGTTGGAAAAGATACTTATCTAATTTCAATATTCCAAAAAATGCTAACACTTGTTTTGTGATCTATCATGTGCTCTCTCCTGGAGAATGTTTTGTGTGCACTTAATAAAAAAGTGTATTTTGCTGCTGTTGGAGGTAACATTCTATATATGCCTGTTAGATCTATTTGATCTAAGTATGGTTTAAGTCCAATATTTCCTTGTTGGTTTATTTTGTTGTTGTTGTTCCAGAAGATCTACCCATTACTGAAAGTGCTTTATTGCCATCCACTATTACTATTGTATTGTTGACTATTTCTCCCCTCAGACCTTAGTATTTTCTTAATATATTAGGTACTCTGATATTGGGTGTGTATATATTTATGATCATCATATCTTTTTGATGAGTTGACGCCCTTTATAGTTACATAATAAAATTCTTAGTCTCTTGCTTTTGTCACTAGATCTATTTTGTGTGATATAAATCTAACCATTCTCACTTTCTTTCAGTTTCCACTTGCATGGAATATCTTTTTCCATCATTCACTTTAAGCTTATGTTTTTCCTTATATCTGAAGCTAGTTTCTTGTAAGCAGCATGTAGCTGAGTCTTGTTTTTTAATCCATGCTGCCATTTTGTGCCTTTTGATTGGAGAATCATTTTATTGAAGAATAATTATTGATATTGTTGCTGATGTCTGAGCACATTCATTTAATGCTCTCTTATATTTGTATCGGCCTCCTTCCCAATTTCCTGTTTTTCCCAGTCATGGATGTCCCTTAGCATTCTGCTTATTGTGGAAGAGAAATGTGTTTCTCTAGTAGTGTCCTGCACAGCTGTGAATGCTGGGCATTCACTGCTCTCCCTTTACCCAACAGAAGTTCCTGCTGGCTACTTTAGCCCCATGCTCTGCTGCCCTGGAAGAATGGTGGTTCTGGCAAAGGTCCTCTTATTCTCTCCAGTACCTCTAAACTTTTATTTCGTTTTTCTCCAGCAGAGTATTGGGATCTCTCCTTAAGCAACCTGGACTTCTACAAGGGCTCTCTCATTTGTGTATTTGCCTAAGTCAGTGTTTTCCAGGTGTTTTCAAACTGTGACCAAGAGGGGTTGAGGCTGATTCACAGATTTCTGCTGGCCCCACAGCTCATACCAAGGTGTGTCTGCATATCACCCACTGCACAGATAGGCAAGACTCCCCTGCATCCATTGTCTTAGGCTGCTGAATCACACAACTGCCACAGAGGCATCTTGGTTCCTGGATGTTCCAAAGATACTCCTATGCAGTTTTTCCTAAAATAAGATAAAATAGCAACAAAAAAAATATATCACATTTGAAAGGGGCATAAGGGAGAAAATATAAGGGAGGGAAATTTTTTTAATGTAAAATTAAGTATCCTGCACCAAATAAAGACAGCACAAGAAACACACCACAATTCTCACTTTTCAATTCCCGAATAAGGTCATAATCTTTTTTTATTTTCAGAAAAAACAAGGAACAAAACAGCCAATCAATACTGATTTACTGTCCATATTTACTATATTTAATATAACATAATCAGCAATTCAATAATCATTTTTCTTAAAGTGAAATTTTAAGATTATTTTCACTATAGATACAATATAATTTACAAATATGTGTGTGTGTATCCATCCAACTCCCAGTTTAGTGATATATATTAAAATTTTGCATCCTGTTAATATTTTTTCATTGTGACAATGATGTGAATTGTATCATCTGACTTATTAAGGATAAAAACCTGATTTTGGCAATTGCCTTTGGCAAAGCTGGTCAGCCTTGCTTCTGCTCTCATTTTCTTACAAGGAGGTTTAAAGTGAGGAAGAAATATGTTGAAATTTCCTATCAGGAGCCTAGCAAAATATACATGATATCAATATCATTACCTAGGAGTGACAATGTTTACCTTTTAATTTTTTTATGATTTTCTATTAATTTGGTTAATTTGGCTGGTTGTGGGTTATGGAGATGAAAGATTTGCAGTAAAAGAGAAGATATACTATAATAAACAACGATGCTTAATGTGTACACAGAAACCATGGATAAATTTGTGGACAGCTTTCCCAGAAAATAAATGAATTGTAAAAAAAAAAAAAAACCCGACCATAAAAGCACTGCTGTCTAAGTTTACTTACCCACAATGATAAAGCATACTTTGGAAAACATATTTAAAAATATGATCACTTTGGGTTGTTCTCAATTTTTTTGTTTTTTTTGCCTTTAAGAGTCTCTGACTCCTCTGTCTTCTCAGGTTTTCCTGATGGTATCACACTAAGCAGATATCCCTCTGCTCCAGTTATAAAATTTCCTAGAAGTGGCTATTCTGAAATGTCATGAGCAGTTCCTAAGGCAGCCAGTCAGTGGTCAGAGGAGGCCTGCCACCTTGTTGGGGTCTGTGGATTACTGTTGAGGTTTTGGGGTGACATGAAGAGAAAAGAAGGTGATGGGAGTCATCATGGAGTGTGCTCAAAAGAAGCCACTTTATTCTGCATAAAGTTGTACTTTTTATATTGCTATAGTGATAATTCATTGCTACATAACTATTGAAGACATGCATACATATGACCTTCATGACCAGGTGTATGGCCTTCAAGGCCTTTATCTAGCTCTTTATACTTTGGTACCACACACTGTGTTTTCAAGGTTTCTCAATGCCAGACATATCTGGCTCTGTACAAGGCCAGACCTACCTGGGGTGAAACAACGGACAACTGTCCTCATAGGGCAGTAGGGAAAGTGGGGGGAGGGGTGGCTTCCCTACATCCCATCCCTTTCTATTGGACAGCAACCACCTGCTCCTTCCTTGTACACAAAGCAGAGCTCTGTGCCCAGAGCCCACAGAAACAAAATAAAGAACAACAACAGACAAGGAGGCTACATGCCCTGGTGGCCCCTATGTTTAGGAACCACTGCCCAGTGGGACCAGTCTGTGACCAACAAGTAGACAGGGGGTCTTGGGATAAAACATGTATCTGAGACACTTCATTATCTACTTCCTGGAGTGCAGTTTGTATTTGCTGCTGGTGGTCTGGGATATAAACACAGCAGTAAACATGCAGTAAAGCACAGGTGCCCCCTTGTGCAGCTGTGAGTATATCCAGAACCATTCTGTTTTGTAAAATCACCTTCCACATTCGGGTGACTTCATCTAGCAATAGGGCTAGTGAAAACCCGGTTATATTCAAGCCATGAGCAAAATGCTGTGCCAGGGCTTGTATTTGTAATTCTACATCTATAGTGCCGGCTTCTGGAAGGAAGATAGCCGGGGCGTAAAACCACCATGGTGTCCATTTGGGACTACGCCAATGGAAATATAAAGCATCCCAATTATGTGTGGGCCTCGGCAAGATTTGTAGTATCTGTCCTGATAAGTATGAGCAGCCTCAAGTAAAATGGAATGCCCAATTTGCAGGGAGATAGGACCAGCCCCATTCCCCACATATCCACATGTTTTCTGGCAGAAGGTCAGTTGGCAGTGTCCACATGGGCGTGACCATCCCAAAAGCGCTCAGGGGTGCAATTTACACTGATATTGGCACACCGTTCTCTGGGTAACCAGCCAACTGTGAGATTGGTTATGGAATCCTTCCTTTAACCCATGGTTCCAATGGTCTTTCCACATTATTTGTTCCCACAGTGGGTAATGGCTGAGTTCTGAGTCCTGCGCTGCCCACTGAAGCAACCAGTGAGGCCACAAAATACACCCAACTATCAGTACAGATGGTTATCTGACCTGATTCCCTAGTCAAAACAAATCACACCACCCATAATTCAGCCAATTGGCTGAATTGCCCTACCCCAGACTCATACCAGAGCCCTTCCTGTAAGCGCTGAATGGTGATAGCCATCCATGTACGTGGATGGTGCTTTGTAGAACTATCTGTATACCTGGCCTCCACTGGTGGCATCCATTTCCCCTCCTCATAGGGTTTTACCATTGGAGCTTCCACACTTGGTAAGGTGGGTACAGGTTTGACCACAAACATTTCTGGTCCCAGGGCTTGTTGCAATTGCTGTGAGAGAGGGCTTTTGGAGAATTTAGCGCATTATTCTAAATAGGCTCCCCACTTGGTCAGGGTGGGTGTCTGGGCAACCCCATTCGGGGGAGCTGTGGCCCAGGCTTGCACCCAGCCCTCAATTGGGAGGGTAGAAATGACCTATACTGCTTGTATTCCCATGATTCCTTCAGTAGCCAGTAAGGCAGCATACACTGCTGCCAGCTGTTTCTCCAGCAGCAAATAGCGAATCTCTGCTCCCTTCCACAACTGAGACCAAAACCCTATTGGGACTTTGCAGGTCCTGTGCTTCTGCCATAATCCACACCCACATCCATTCACACTAACAGACACTGTCAGCAGGAGCAATATGGAAGGGTCAGTGACTCACAGCTTCTGGGCCTGAGTCACTTCTCTTTTTGTTTAAGCAAAAGAATTTTCTACCTCTGACATCCAGTCCCGTGTTTCCCCTCACTTTATAAGGTGTTTAAGCAGCTTTAACAGCCTGGCTAAGTGAGGGATAAACATTCTCCAGTCCCCTAACAAGCACACATATTTTTGTAGCTGTTTAACGGTTTCTGTGTAGGGATATTTTAGTATTTTATCACTAATTGCTTCAGGTAACACTTTTGTGTTACCAACCAGACAACACCCAATAACTTGACAGAATAGCCAGGTCCCTGCATCTTGTGTTCAATGATGGCCCATCCCCACCCCTGGAGGGCCTGGTGCAAACTGGTCTCTAGCCACCAAGCCATGACACAAAATCAGACTGTACAAGTATCCTTGTGGGAGGACCACAAACGTCCATTTGCGGCCCTCCCATGTGAAGGCGAGTTGATCCTGGCTTTCTGGTGCAATGTCAATGGAAAAAAAGGCATTAACCAAGTCCAACACAAAGAAATAAGTCCCCAGAGTCACAGTTAGTTCATCCATTGTTCAGTAATGTTCAGTACTGTAGCACGCAGTGGGGGAGTCACCTTGTTTAGTTACCAATAGTCCACTGTCATTCTTCAAGTGCCACCTGGCTTCTTCACAGACCCCATGGGTGAATTAAAAGGGTTGTGTGCTGGGCTGGATGGATGATGTGTGCTTCCTCCAACTGCAAAATGGTTTGGCTTATTTCCTCCTGTCTGCTGGGCAGCTGGGATTGTTTAATGTTCACTATGAGGGTGTCTTATGGCTTTGTGTTCATAAAGGTGTGTGGTGGGGATCACCTCACCACACCATTTTCACAACATGCACCAAACTGCCCAAGAGTCATTTTTATCATTAGGCTGTGCAGTACATCCACCCCTAGAATGTATTCTGCTATTGGAGATAAACCACATATTGATGTGGGAGCAAGTGTCCTATTTCCAAAGTGATAGTAACTCGTCACACCCACACTGCATGTGCACCATACCCCTCTATGACTGCAGAGGGGAGCCGGAACCTATCTGGCTTGCCATGGAGGAGAGCTTAGTCAACACCTGTACCCACCATCACCAACACCCACTGTACATTCTGTTGGGACCAGTGAATGGTGAGTTCAACAAATGGCCTCCAGTCCTCTGGTGTCCCAGTATGCCACGGACCTCGGCCCACCCCTAGTCATGGAGTTAGTCAGTCAGCATGTAAGGCACAAGTTCCTGGTCGACCACAGTATTCACCCACACCCAACTTGGGGGCAGTGGGCGATAGACTTGGTTGGGTCCCAACTGTTTCCATAGCCCCATCAAGACCTCTAAAGGCTGTCCATAAGACTTTTCTCAAAAGAAACCAGCAGCTAAAAGGTCAATTCATACCTGTCTGCAGCTTACTTTCAGTGGTCCTACTGTGGCTCTTTCTGGCACCATTTTCTCTGCTATTATTTTTTTTCCTTGTGCTGCTTTACCACAGCAGTTCTCACCTTGGTCACTTGAGGTGGCTTTTTTCTACATCTCCCAAGTGAGCTAATGCAGACACTGCTTTGTATTCATATTCTCAGTGCCCTCATCCCACAGCCGCAAAAGTCAGGCAGGCACAGATTACCCCAAATGTCTATTACACTGCTTGGCCAAATCTCACAATTCCATGGTGCATACGTCATGCACATTATTTGCCATGTCACTATCAGGGGGCCATCTGGCTGCCCCCTGCATATGTGGGTTCCTGCATCTCTGCATGTCACCACATGGTGGGGCGGGCATGCAAAACCAATGGTGCTGTGCTGTACTCAGGGTTTCTGTCCCGCAATTATGGGGCATTGCTCAGAGGTCCACATTACACACGTTCAGCAGCGGAAGCTGAAAAGCCAGTGCTCCAAGTCTTCCTCCTTCTGTTGGAGACTCTGCACTCGCTGCTGCAACCCCACAGTTTCGTGAGTAGCATGGTGGATGCCCATCAGGAACATCCATACCACTCGCCCAGCCGATTCCTGGTGGGCCAGAGGAACTACGGACTCTAGTGTCTCCAATGTAGTCTCTGGGTTGGATTTAGGAACTCCCAATCCTCTGGCACTGCCCGAGCAGTCAAGTACTATGCTACTGGGTCTCAAATAGAGGCTGGAGCCACATCTTCTCCACCTGCCCATACACGTCCAGGAAAGCCAAAGGACCATTGGGCTGGTGACCACCTACCTCATCCTGATCACAGCACCGAGTGTCAGGGCCCGGGGACTGCTGTTGAGGTTTAGGGCAAAGCAAAGAACAAAGAAGGTTGCAGAGATCATCATGTAGGGTACTCAAAATAGACCACTTTATTCTATATAAAGCTGTATTTATACTGCTACAGTGCTAATTCATGGATACATAAGTATTGAAGATGTGCATGTATGTGGCCTTCATGGCCAGGTGTCTGGCCCTCAGGGCCCTTATCTATCTCCTTATTCATGGGTACAGCACACTTTGTTTTCAAGGTTTCTCAATGCCAGACATATCTGGTTCCATACAAGGCCAGAAATATCTGGAAGAATGAATGGACAGCTTTCCTCATAGAACAGTAGAGAAAGTGGGGAGAGGGAGATTTTCCTACCCTCCTGTAAACAACAAAACAATGGAAAGCAGAGTGAAGGCTGTTTTCTTACAGTTGCATTTGCCTCCTACAGAGGAAAGTGCATTACTTGCTGCTAGTCACTTTCTTTTCATTTGTAGAGATAATACAGTGCAAGTCAGATTACCTCAGAAATCATATACCAAAGGCTGAGGCTTTGAAAGTGCCCTGAACAATCATTGGTTAGAGAATGTGACATAAAACTTCTGTGGATACAAATAGAGCATTAGATTATTTCTTCTAGTAGTAAAGAAAATGTCCATGGAGACATAAATGAGACAGGGGATTTTAAAATTATTGTACAAGTGTCAAAAATACTCTTCAAGTTATGTACAGTATAAAATATCCACTTTTCTGGCAGATTCAGTTTTCTTAGTTTTAATTATACAAAATAACTTTTACTTAAAAATTATAGAATCTGACTTGCAAGATGGTGGCATGAGAGGGGAGATAGAGAGCTCCTCCCAAAACCACAAATTGTACAAAAACATAGTTAATTAATACAACTAACCTTAAAACAGCAACAATAAAGAAGGCTAAACCAGACTGCATACAGACCTCATGAACAGAGCAGAACTCACAAAACAGGGTAACATAGGAAAGCCTTAATCTGGAGGGACTGAAACCCTTCCCCCATCCCAGCTCATGGTGGGAGGAAGAGAAATGGAGCAGGGGAGGGGATGGAATACTGGGACTGCTGGACACCTGGCCCTGGAGATCTGCTTTGTGAGCAGAATCCTATAGTGTGTGGTGCTCTGGACTTTGGGGATCTCGGACAGGCACAGTGCTTGAGAAATTGACATTCCGGTCATTTGTGGAGGGGAGGATCCACACCCGGCCACTCTGTGTCAGAGGAAAGGCAGGGAGTCTGAGAGGCTTCCTAGCAGCGACAGGGCTACTGAAGGGGCGGGGTTTGCGCGGAGCTTGCTGAGCGGGAGAAGGGAGAGCTGGACAAGGTTGTCTGGGAGTGCTCTGCCCAGCTGGTTGGGAACTTTTAGGAGCTTCAGGTGCTCCATTCCTCTGGCTGCCTACTAAGCTCTGAAGCCCCCCACTGTGACACACAGCCAGCCGAGCCTTCCTACTGACCTGCAGGCACCTGCTTACAAACCCGCAGTCACTGCGCAGGTGCTGGGCCAGCCAAAGGGAGGCCCCACCTACAACAGCTAGAGACGCAAAGCAGAGAAGATTACCTGTGTGTGCTTGGCCCACTGCCTCTGACACTGGAGACAGACACCACAGACGGGAATCATGAAACAGAACTTTCCTCCCCCCAGGAACCAGGTCTGTTCGCCTATGACCTCCAACTTCACTCTAGGGGCTGAGCAGCTCCAGAGACTGGAGTTTTGGTGCACTAGTGGGCACCACGCAGAAATATTAAATGACAAAAGAACATGGTTTAGACCAAAATCTCACAAACCCCAGAAGGAAGGACAAATAAAACCAAACTCACCAATCTTCCTGAAAGAGAGTTCAAAATAAAAATTATAAACATGCTTATGGAGGCACAGAAAAATATTCAAGAACTCATAAATGAATTAAGGACAGAGATTCAATCATTAAGAAATTCCATATCTGAAATGCAACATACAATGGAGGGATTTAAAAGCAGATTAGATGTAGTAGAAGAGACAGTAAATGGATTAGAAATTAGAGAAGAGGAATACAAAGAAGCTGAGGCACAGAAAGAAAAAAAGATCTCTAAGAATGAAAGAATATTGAGAGAATTGTGTGATCAATCCAAGTGGAACAATATTCACATTATGGGGGTCCAAGAGAAGAAGAGAGAGAAAAAGGGATAGAAAGTGTCATTCAGGAGGTAATTGCTGAAAACTTCCCCATTGTGGGGAAGAGGATAGTGTCTCAACCATGGAGGTGAACAGATCTCACAACAAAAGGGACCTAAGGAAGACAACATCAAGACATATAATAATTAAAATGGCAAAGATCAAGGATAAAGACAGACTTTTAAAAGCAGCTAAAAAAAAACGATCACATATAAAGGAAAACCTATCAGGCTATCATCAGACTTCTCAACAGAAACCTTAAAGGCCAGAAGGGAGTGGAATGATATATTTAATGAAATGAAGCAGAAGGGCCTTGAAACAAGAGTACTTTACCTGGCAAGGTTACCTTTTAAATTTGAAGGAGGGATTAAACAATTTACAGATAAGCAAAAGCTGAGAGAATTTACCTCCCACAAACCACCTCTACAATGCATTTTGGAGGGACTCCTACAGATGGAAGTACACCTACGGCTAAAAAGATGTCACCCAAGGGAAGACAAAGAGTACAGAATATGACTCACAACATACAAAGAGTGGAGGAGGAAGAAAAAGGAGGAAAAAAATTAAAAAAAAGTACCTTTAGGTTGTGTTTGTAATAGTATCTGAAATAAGTTAAATTAGGCTGTTAGATAATAAGAGAATTGCCCTTGAATCTTTGGTAACCATGAATCTAAAGCCTGCAATGGCAATAAGTACATACCTATCAATAACCACCCTAAATGTAAATGCTCTGAATGCACTAATAAAAAGACATACAGTTACTGAATGGATTTAAAAAAAGACCCATCTATATGCTGCCTACAGGAGACTCATTTCAAACTCAAAGACATATACAGACTGAAAGTGAAGGGATGGAAAAGATATTTCATGCAACTAATAGTGAGAAAAATGCCAGAGTTGCAGTACTTGTATCAGGAAAAATAGACTTCAAAACAAAGAAAGTCACAAGAGACTAAGAAGGACATTACATAATGATAAAAGGGTCAGTCCAACAAGACGATATAACCATTATAAATATCTATGCACCCAACATAAGATCACCTACATATGTGAAACAAATACTAACAGAATTAAAGGGGGAAATAGAATGCAAGGCATTCATTTTGGTAGACTTCAACACACCACTTAGTCAAAAGGACAGAACAACCAGGCAGAAAATAAGTAAAGAGATACAGGCACCGAACAGCATATTAGAACAGATGGACCTAATACACATCTACAGAACACTCCATCCAAAAGCAGCAGGATACGTATTCTTCTCAAGTGCACATGGAACATTTCAAGAATTGAACATATATTAGGCCACAAAAAAGAACCTTAGTAAATTCAAAAAGATTGAAATTGTACCAACCAGCTTCTCAGATCACAAAAGTATGAAACTAGAAATAAACTACACAAAGAAAACAAAAAGCCTGCAAACACATGGAGGCTTAATAACATGCTCTTAAATAATCAATTGATCAATGACTAAATAAAGACAGAGATCAAGCGATATATGGAGACAAATGACAACAATAATTCAACACCACAAATCTATAGGATGCATCAAAGGCGGGACTAAGAGGGAAATATATTCCAATACAGGCCAAGCTCAGGAAAGAAGAACAATCCCAAATGAACAGTCTCAACTCACAATTAATGAAACTAGAAAAGGAAGAACAAACGAGGCACAAAGTCAGTAGAAAGAGGGACATAATAAAGATTAAACCAGAAATAAATAAAATTGAGAAGAACAAAACAATAGAATCAATGAAAGTGGGGGCTTGTTGTTTAAGAAAATAAGAAAAATAATAAACAAAATAGATAAACCCCTAGCTGGACATATCAAGAAAAAAAGAGTCTACACACATAATCAGAATCTGAAATGAGAAAGGAAAAATCACTATGGATACCACAGGAATACAAAGAATTATGAGAGAATACTATGAAAAATTATACGGTAACAAACTGGACAACCTAAAAGAAATGTACAACTTTGTAGAAAAATACAACCTTCCAAGCCTCACCCAGGAAGAAACAGAAAATCTGAATAGACCAATTATCAGCAAAGAAATTGAATTGGAAATGAAAAACCCACCTAAGAATAAAACTCCTGGACCAGATGGTTTCACTGCTGAATTTTATCAAACATTTAGTGAAGACCTAATACCCTTCCTCATTAAAGTTTTCCAAAAAGTAGAAGAGGAAGGAATACTCCCAAACTCATTCTATGAGGCCAGCATCACACTAATACCAAAACCAGGCAAAGACACCACAAAAAAAGAGTTACAGACCAATATCTCTGATGAACATACATGCAAAAATAATAAAATATTAGCAAACCAAATTCAAAAACACATCAAAAAAATCATCCATCATGATCAAATGGGATTCATCCCAGGGATGCAAGGATGGTACAACATTAAAAAATCCATCAACATCATCCACTACACCAACAAAAAGGAGGACAAAAACTACATGATCATCTCCATAGATGCTGAAAAAGCATTTGACAAAATTCCACATTCACTCATGATAAAAACTCTCAACAAAGTGGGTATAGAGGGCAAGTACCTCAACATAATAAAGACCATATATAACAAACCCACAGCCAACATTATACTTACCAGTAAGAAGCTGAAAGCTTTTCCTTTAAGATTGGGAACAGGACAAGGACGCCAACTCTCCCCACTTTTATTCAACATAGTTATGGAGGTCTAAGCCATGGCAATCACACAACACAAAGAAATAAAAGGCATCCAGATGTGCAAGGAAGAAGTTAAACTGTTCCTGTTTGCAGATGGCATGATATTGTACATAAAAAAAAACTAAACAATTCACTCCAAAACTACTAGATCTAATATCAGATACAGCAAAGTTGCAGGTTACAAAATTAATACACAGAAATCTGTTGCATTCATATACACTAACAATGAACTAGCAGCAAGAGAAATCAGGAAAACAATTCCATTCAAAATTGCATCCAAATGAATAAAATACCTAGGAGTAAACCTAACCAAGGAAGTGAAAGATCTATACCCTGAAAACTACAAGACACTCTTAAGTGAAATTAAAGAGGACACTAATAAAAGGAAATACATCCCATACTCTTGGCTAGGAAGACTTAATATCATCAAAATGGCCATCCTGCCTAAAGCAATCTACAGGTTCAATGCAATCCATATCAAAATACCAACAGCATTCTTCAATGAACTGGAGCAAATAGTTCTAAAATTCATATGGAACCACAAAAGACCCTGAGTAGCCAAAGCAATCCTGAGAGGGAATAATAAAGCTGGGGCAATTACTCTCCCTGACTTCCAGCTCTTCTACAAAGCCACAGTAATCAAGACAATTTGGTACTGGCACAAGAACAGACCTGTAGACCAGTGGAACAGAATACAGAGCCCTGATATAAACGCAAGTATATATGGTCATTAAAGGAGCCATGGATATACAATGGTGAAATGACAGCCTCTTCCACAGCTGGTGTTGGCAAAACTGGACAGCTACATGTAAAAGAATGAAACTGGATTACTGTTTAACCCCATACAAGAAAGTAACTCAAAATGGTTCAAAGACCTGAATGTAAGTCATGAAACCATAAAACTCTTAGAAAAAAAAATCGTCAAAAATATCTTGGACATTATCATGAGCAACTTCTTCATGAACATATCTCCCTGGGCAAGGAAACAAAAGTAAAAGTGATGATGTGGGACTATATCAAACTGAAAAGCTTCTGTATAGCAAAGGATACCATCAGTAGAACAAAAAGACATCCTACAGTATGGGAGAATATATTCATAAATGACGTCCGATAAGGAGTTGACATCCAAATTATATAAAGAGCTCATGTACCTCAACAAACAAAACGCAAATAATGCAATTAAAAAATGGGCAGAGGAGCTGAACAGACACTTCTCCAAAGAATAAATTCAGATGGCCAACAGGCACATGAATAGATGCTCCACATGTCTAGTCATCAGAGAAATGCAAATTAAAACCACAACGAGATATCACCTTACACCAGTTAGGATGGCCGCCAATCAAAAGACAAACAACAACAAATGTTGGTGAGGATGCGGAGAAAGGGTAACCCTCCTACACTGCTGGCGGGAATGTAAATTAGTACAACCATTGTGGAAAACAATATGTAGGTTCCTTTAAAAACTCAAAATAGAAGTACCATTTGACCCAGGAATTCCACTTCTAGGAATTTACCCTAAAAATGCAGCAGCCCAGTTTGAAAAGGATATATGCACCCCTATGTTTATTGCAGCACTAATTACAATAGCCAAGAAATGGAAGCAACCTAAGTGTCCATCAGTAGATGAATGGATAAAGAAGAGGTGGTACATATACACAATGGAATATTATTCAGCCATAAAAAGAAAGCAAATCCTACCATTTGTAACAACATGGATGGAGCTAGAGTGTATTATGCTCAGTGAAATAAGCCAGGAAGAGAAAGACAAGTATCAAATAATTTCACTCATCTGTGGAGTATAAGAACAAAGCAAAAACTGAAGGAACAAAACAGCAGCAGACTCACAGAACCCAAGAATGGACTAACAGTTACCAAAGGGAAAGGAACTGGGGAAGAGGGGTGGGAAGAGAGGAATAAGGGGGAAAAAGCGCAATTAATGTTGTGGGGTGGGCGTGGTTGGAGGGTATGAGGAAGGCAGTATAACACAGAAAAGACAAGTAGTGATTCTATAACATCCTACTATGCTGATGGACAGTGACTGCTATGGGGTGTGTGGTGGGGACTTGATAATAGGGAGAGCCTAGTAACCATAATGTTGCTCCTGTAATTGTATTTTAACAATAACAAGAAAAAAATTATGGAATCAAGTTGAACAATATATCTGACTTTTTAATACTGTTTATGTATGTTTGATAATTTCTGTTGATTTATAGTTTTTTAATTACATAAGTAAATGATAATATTAGGGAGAGACGTGTTCATGATCAGATAAGTGAACTTGTCAGTGATAAGGCCAAAAATAGGAACTATATATCCTGAATTTTTTCTGAGAACCTGTCCCTGTATGCTGTGCAATTTTTCTTCCGCTCTTAAACAATGCAACTGTTTGCACCTGTCACAGCATTCTCAATATTATAAACAAAGAATTACAACAAAAAATCTGAGCTTATATTGCTTGAATAATGTTTAGTTTGAAATACAGTAAGGTAAACATTTCACTTTGATATGTCATTTATTTTCTTGCTTTGTATTTCAAATTTACTATTTTTTCTATTCCACTGCCTAAAAGACACCTTGAGTATAACTGTTACTAATAGCAGAATGAAAATTATCGCACCTTGATTAGATTTATTATACAAATGTCCAATGAGAATACATAAATTAGTTATACCTTTAGCTGCAATAAAAATAAATAACACCATAATAATTTATTTAAAATTGTGTAACAGGATTATAGATAACACAATTATAATTTCTTTAAAATTATGTAAGAGTACTATATATCAGTGATAAGATAGAAATCCTAAATAATTGTACAATTTTAGTGATGATTAGCTGCATCAAATATGCCATTACTCCAAAATATTACCTATACATGTAATTTCATAATATTCTTATTATTTACCTCTTTGAATAATAAGTATGTACTCTTTTTTAAATATTTGAGGAAATACAAGAAATTGGTATTTTAGTCATTTTTTGCTATAGTAACAGAAATCATCAACAGCTCAGTGGCTTACAAATGCATTTTTTTCTTTGCTAACGTTACAGAAAATATATGGGTCAACTTGACTGGTCTCCTGGTTTTCTGGGCTTAGCTGGAATCAGCTCTATGTGTCTTCTTATTTTGTAACTCAATTTGAAGGAGTAATGACTATCTATGTCATTTTATTTGTGTGGTGAAAGGCAGGAGTAAGAATTTCAGCAAACTATAAAAGTACATTAAAAATTTTGCCCAGCTCTAACAAATGTTATAACCTTTCACACTTCATTATTCAATGCATGTCCAATGTCCAAGTGTTCCAGTTCAGTGGTTTGAGAAAGTATGTCTACAGAGAAGGATGGCAAAGAATAAGAAGATATGAATAAATGTGAAAAAATAAATTACTGTGATTATCTTCCAGTCCCGTTTTTCTTAACTATTTTTGAGTCTTCAAACTATAAGCCTGGTAATTACAGGTTGTATAAGTATTAATATTTTATCCCTGGTGTCATGAGGGAAAATTCTCAGATAAAAAAAATTTTGATCCACTAATATTTAGTCGTTTCATGTGAAAACATATCAATAGTTCAGATACCTAGTTCTCAAGTTGATAACGATAAACAGGAAGCTAAAAAGAGTTATCTATTCAAAAGTAAGAAATTATAGGAGGTATTGCATATAAAGTTATAATCACCATATATTTTGTTTAATTGCCAAAATTTTAAGGTTTTTGTTTTAAACACTAAGCTATGTATTTCCTGCTTAGAAGAAAATGAAAAGAAATTCAGCTGGAATTATGATCAGTTAGTAAATCATTCAATTTAGTAAAGTTAGTATTTGCCAAAATACATATCTGAAATGAATACAGTTAAAATGGAGAAGAAGGGGAGGAAATAACTCCTGTAATTCAGATAATGCTTCCAGCAATGGTGGCATGAGTTTCTATGATAGTGGGTGATTCCCATAAGTAGTACATAAGTATGAAACTGGACAAAGTTATCAAAGACAACTATTACACAACACTAGAAAAATTATCAAAGCTAGACAACGTCTTGAAAACTGTTTCCTTCTGGAGAAGAGCTACTGCTCTTTCAGTGACTGCATCTGTGGGTTTCTCGTCTTAAACCATGCCCATAGTCCTTGAAGTAGATGTCTTCTTCCAGATTTGGTGACAGAGAAGAGACAACATTAATGGAAAGATTTTGGAAATGAGAGAGCTATAGAAAGATTGGGATTAGAAATGACAGCTATGGCAGCTACAGTGAAAATTCTTCTCACCTTCCTCAATGACTGCTGAACTAGGAAAATGGGCAACAGACTCCAGAGGATGCTGATTGAAAACTGAGTATCTGGGTATTTTGTGAATTTGATGTATTTTTGAATGTATTTCTCAAACAACATAAGGATTAGGCAACATAAAGTGGAAACTTTTGAGATGAGGTGTCTAAATATAATTCTTTATGAGTATCAGGTTACTTTTGAAGTTTGCAGAGATAGAGAAGCCCAGTAGGGAGCCAGGAAAAATGTCTGAGAAGAGATATCAGCAACTGCACTTTGCAGGAAAGACAAAATAATTGTCTTTTTAAGTAAATACTAGTAATTCTCATAAGAACAAATTACCATATGAGTCAAAGAACAATATTTCTGTAAAGTCAATTTTCAGGCAAAAAATGGTACATGTCATAGGAATATGAAAACTATACTGAGGAAGAAAAGCAGTAAGCAGAAACTGATTATGAGTCGAACCAGGAAATTAATTTAGCAGAAAAATCCTTCAAAGAAAAAAAAATATGTATCCAAAGAAGGAGAGGGTGTTATTCTATTATTGAGTCAACAAATACAGTAAGTTAACCAAAAAATGGAGACTTAAACAACCAAATGGTAATTCTAGAGATAAAAAATTCAACAATAGAAATGAAACTTTTCCTAGGTAAAATCAACAGCAAATATGAGATTGCAAAAGTAAGCAGCAGTGAACTTTATTATAGATCAATTATCCAATCTGGAGAACAAAGAAATAAAGATTGAAAGAAAATGAACAAAATCTTGTAAATTTGTTAAAAGATATCAAGTGTTTTAATATTTGTGAAATTGTACCAAAGAGAGAAAAAAAGAAGTAGAAACAATGCTCAAAATGATAATGGCCCAAAATTCCCAGATTTGTTTTAAATACATATGCAGATCTATGTGGAAAGATGTGGAAGTCTGAATAATGACCCCAAAAAATGTTCATTTAATCTCCAGAATCCATGAATGTGTAAACTTACATGGCAAAAGGGATTTTGCAGAAGTGCTTTAATTAAGAATTTTGATATGTGAATATTATCCTGCATTACTTAGGGGGGATCACAATGTAATCCCAAGTGTCTTTGTAAGAGGGAGCTAAGAGGGCCAAAATACTGAAAACATAAGCAGAACTGAAATGAGTCACTTTGAAAATGGAAGAAAGAACTACAATCCTGGGAATACAGACGGACTCTATAAATTGGAAAACAAGGAAACAGATTCTCCTCCCAATCCTGAAGAAGGAATACAGACACATTAAGACCTTGATTTCAGCCCCATAAGACTCATTTCAGACTTATGGCCTCAGGAACTATATGACAATAAATTATGCTGTTGTTAGCTATTAAGTTTGTGGTAATTTGTTTCAGCAGTTGTAGAAAATTAATATAGATATATACTTACATCACAGCAAAAGTGGTAAAAGTAAAACACAAAGACAAAATAGTTAAAATAGCAAGAGAAAAACAACATATCACAAAAATTAGAACAATGACACTTTTAGCTGTTGACTTCAAATCAGAAAAACTAGAGGCTATAAGACTTTAGAAAAATTCTATAGTCTCCTTTTATCTATGCAGGGTACATTCCTAGACCCCCATTGGATTAGTGATCCCGGCAATAAACTGCTTCTGGTGACGATGCGCTCAGGGTGATCAGGGTGCTGGCCCTGGTCGCATCAGTCACAGAGCTTCTCCCCAGCCTGCTGGATATGGGGCTTGTTGGCGCTGACATCCTCAGTGAGCATAAGTGAGTGTCTCCTGTCTTATACATGCCAGCTCAGCGGTTAGGGCAGGTTAATGATGGTATGACTGTCAGACTGTTTTCTCTTAGGGGTGCTCCTCTAAGGATATCTTGGCTTCCTTCAGAGCTGCAGTATGTTGGGCAACTAGGTCAGTAACACCTGTATCTTCCATTTCTGTGTGGCTGGGTAGCCACACAGCACTGCCTCCTTGGACTTCAGATCCTCCCTTTGACTTCAGTTCTGGGGGTGCCAGGAGATCCCTTCTTCACTTTTGGCACCATCTTTGAAAAGCTTGCCTCTTTCTTAAATGGTAATGTTGATTTTTATTAACCTATAATCCCTCTATCTTTATATGTTGTGTGTATTGTAGATTGTTTAACATAATAATTAGTCTGAAGATTGTAAAAGGCCAAACTGGGGTTATGATGACACTAAAGGAGAAATAAATGTTATCTGGAGAATGTGAAAAATAGACATATAATCATCTCTGGGTATAATGACCAGATTTTTAAAAAAGGTGAACACGTTTTTTGTTTTAATACAGAATTATCATTAACATAAACAGCACGTTGCCTTTTAAATAGGCTTATTTGGTGATATAAAGTCATGATCCATGGCCACAATTATAATTTATAAATAATCTCCTTGTAAGCTACTGTTTCATCTAGAATGTACATTTGACTTAAAGAGAGTCCAATTGTCTGACTTCAACATGTTGATATTTATGTGATTCATGCTATAAGAAGTCCCTGAGTAGGTGAGTAGGCAGATCAGGTATGGTGCCACAGTTAAAGCTTGTCATTAATAGTCTAGGTTTCCATTATAATTCTATCAGAAAATCCTTCTCAAGCAGCAAGAGGACTTCAGCTTCTCCAGGTTTTGCATCCACATTCCAGAAAAAAGTGAAATGAGATTGCCAGAAACCTAAAGACTCTGTATCACATATATACTATGTCAGATGTTTTCTTCAAAGCACCTCCTCATTACTTACACTTACATAGTTCTGGCACTACGTGTGTGTTGGAGAGGAGGAAGATTTTCATTATAAAATGGGTTGCCTAGCCTGCCTGATCCTCAATAGCACAGATGAATAGCCCAATGTGTACCTTTACCTAGCAGGATCATTTCCAGGATTTTCCAAACTAAAACTCTAAAGGTAAATAACTTTCTGGGAATAAAAAACACAATATACATATATTGCAGTAACCAATGTTAAAATTCCTTAGAGGCTTATAATCATGAATTTTTTTTTTCCTATGAGTTCATCTGAAGCTGGTGCTAACTCTGCTCTACACTGTCTTCACATTAGGATTCTGGCTGACTGAGTGACCCTTATCTGTAATTTCACGAGTCTCAGGGAAAGGAAAGTTGCATGGCTAACCATGGACCAGCTCTTCAGTTTAGCTTTGGATTGGAAGCAGCATGTGTCATTTTTACCCAAATTCCTCAACCAAGGCAAGTTTTAAGATGACTCCTAAATTCAAAATGGCAGGGAAATCAGTGAATATTTTGAGAAATAACAGAATATCGGACAAGAACAGAAACTCTGAGATGTCATAGGTTAAATTTTGAATTTCATTTAACAACAATGTTACTTGAAACAAGTTAACTAACTTCTCTGTGAATCACATTCTTAATTGAAAAAGTACACATAATTCTAGTAACAACTCCATAGAACTGATGTGAGAATTCAATAACATAATAACTGTAATATGCATAGTACATCACCTGTCTCAAAAACATTAGTTTTTTAAAAATCAAAAACACCATGTGATATTGGATTTATATTTTGATTCAAAGCATGAAAATTGACCTAGATAAAAATAACATGTATTTTAGTTCTAATTTATCTTCTTTTAATGAAATTGCTACCCAAAGATCATATGGTTAAATACCTCTGTCAATAATAAATTGTTTGCCTGGGGCTTTCATTGTCCATTCTTTGTTCTTTCAGTAGTCTTCAATCTTTTTCCTTATTTTCATAACAGACACTTTGATTAAAATGAAAACTCATCAGCTGCTTTTAAGATATAACATTAAACCTCATGCTCTGCTTTATAGAATGCAAATAACAAAACACAACACTTTTAACAAAAACACTACCATGGAAGCAGTCTAACCAATATGAAACAATTGTAGTGATTCATTTTAGTATCTGTACACTCTGCAATACAGAAGTCTGTAGTAGTGGTGTTGCTACTTAGGACTTAACCTTTATTTTATCCTCTGGAAGTACACTTTTCCATAATTAACCACTTGTTAAAGTTCATTTATTCTTGTCTCTAAAGAGAAAAAACCTTAAATTAGTTTTGTATTTATCATTCTGACAAACACATTCCTATTTACTAGAATTATCAGTTCCTATATCATAGTTCAATTTCCAAACCACAAAAAGCTAAGGCTATGTCTAAGAGGATCTCACAGCATGTTGTCTTTAAAGCCAAAGAAAAACCGCCTTTTGCTGCTGTTGCTGGACCTCAGGCTCATTAACTGGACTGATGGCTCTGTCGGCTCTGGCTTCCTTGTTCACCGTGATGCTCCTACTTGCCCTGGGACAAGAGGAACAGTCTTTTCTCTTGTTTCGTCAAAAGAGAGAGACTTAGTCTCATATTTTTCCATTGATTACTTATGCAGAGTGATTTAGCCAAAGATAGTCGTCTTTTTTCAATTGATTTTCTCTGACTCCAAACCAGTATAAATCAGTTTTGTAAGAGGCTAATTGTTTATTTTATATCAAATGGTATTTCTATTTAACAACAATATTTGAAAAATTATAATTGAAAATTTAAAAAATTTAGGTATCACATTTTGTTTGACTATAAAGCAGGAATTCACACTATACAACTTTTTATAATTCTATACTTCATAAATTTATGAATACTTATATATTTCTGAATTTGTATAACTATCCATAAGCAAATACTAGAGATATCACTGAAACCTTAAAGTATGTTTTGGACAATTTGTAGGAAACTCCTTGTTATAATCAAGGATAAGGGAACAAAAGATTTTATTTAGATCAAATAATAATTCATGTTTATAACACCTGTGAGAAATAAAAAATGTGTTCCCTTTCTTTATAAGTCATGGTTAGTTGGGGTTATTCTAATATATTTCTATAAAGTATGATAAAATTAGCTAGAAAATTAAATAAAATGAACTATAATTCAACAAAAATTCATGCTTGAAATTCATTAATATCAGGATAGTTATCATGACATTTCTATTTCATACTTCATGAGAATTAGCACTGAGTTATTTACGTATTTATTTAGTTTTATTCTATTATTCTATACATTACAATTTGTATAGAAAGGCATATATACATAAAGCAGACGAGATTTATATTGATAATGTCATTTGTTTATTTTTTTAACTGGATGAAAAGACCTGTAGCTTTCTTGCTTCTTAATTCTGTTCATGGATGTCTTAGATAACAGGATTTAAAATTCATGGGGCCTGAAGCTAGGTCATTTAACAATATGGTATTCCAATTGAAGAGAAGACTGGATAGGAGAATTTATTGAAACATAGATTAGGAAAATAGAAAAGAAAAAGAAGGAAAGGTAAATAGCAGCTATCTAATCAAATTTCCTTTTTAACAAATAGCATAAGACCTGTCAGTCTAATCTATATGAATAATAATATTTGAAAGCTTGAAAATGATAATCAAACACTACTTACAGTATCTCCTTAAAGTTCAGTGCAGAAAAGAAAGGTTTTAGTTGTTTGGCTTAAAGTGATTTAATACAGAAACTATATAAGCATGCAAATTAGAAAAAATAAAGAATAAAGAAAGGAAACACAAATTCCTATTTTTAATTCCACACATTTAGTTGCTGTCCACATGTAGTAACAGAATGATGTTGCTATAGCTAGAGGCATAGTGGTGGTATGTAGCCCCTTCACACCCATCATGACAAGACCCCCACTCAATATCTAAAGTAAAACAGTAAAGCTGAGTTCATTGATTACTCTAATCGGGAATTGCTATAATGCTCTAAGCATAGCAGATGGCAGAAATTATAGATGAATTTGGGGACATGTGGAGTTCACGGGTTGGTTGATTTTTAGAAGTGTGAGTCTGTATCATATGTAGATAATGTTGTTACTCTGGTGAAACTGTTTTTTAACTGCAGTTCTTGGAGACCTGTTTTAATTGTGTGACTTCTTGATTGACAGACATTCATAAATGAGGGAGTGAAACTGCAGAGTGGTTTACTGAGGTAAGTTTAATTTGATTGAACTACATTGGGACTACATTACCATGGACACAGAATAACCAGTATTTTCCTAAGTTTTATATATATATATATGTGTGTGTGTGTTTATATATAATTTTTTTATTATCGAATATACATCACAGTGTTTCAAAGTCCCCATACCCTCCACTCTGGATCAGCACACTCTCCTCACTCTTGGTAATCAGTAGTCATTTCTCAGTGTCTATGATTCTAATCCTGATTTGTTCTTTCTGTTTTGCTTTGTTTTAATGTCCCACACATAAGTGAAATGAGGTGGTATTTGCCTTTCTCAAATTCCTTATTTCACTGAGTGCAATACCATCTAGCTCCATCCATGTTGTTGCAAATGGCATGATTTCTTTTCTTCTTATGGCTGAATAATATTCCATTGTGTATATGTACCACTTCTTTATCCAGTCATCTATTGATGGGACACAGGTTGCTTCCATATTTTGGTTATTTCAAATACTGTGGGAATAAACATAAGGATGCATACAACTTTTTGAATCATGGATTTTGTTTCCTTTGGATATGTTCCTAGGAGTGGGATTTCTGGGTCAAATTGCTATTTCTACTTTCAGTTTTTTGAGAAACATTCATACTGCCTTCCAGAGTGGTTGGACCAATTTGCATTTCAATCAACAGTGTAGGAGGGTTCCTATTTCTCCTTATCCTCATAAGTATTTGTTGTTTTTTCTCTTTTAGATAGTGGCCATCTAACAGGTGTGAAGTGATATCTCATTGTGGTTTTAATTTGCAGTTCCTGATGATTAGCGATGTAGAGCATTTTTTTCAAGTGCCTGCTTGCCATTTGTATTTCATCTTTGAAGAAATATCTGTCCAGGTCTTCTGCCCATTTTTTGATCAGGTCATTTGTTTTTTTAGTGTTGAAGCATACGAGTTCTTATATATTTTTGGATGTTAACTGTTTATCAGATGAGTCATTTAAGAATATAATCTCCCATACTGTAGAATGCCCTTATGTTCTACTGATGGTGTCCTTTTCTGTACAGAATTTTTTAGTTTGATGTAGTTCCACTTCTTCATTTTTATTTTGTTTCCCTTGCCAAAGGGGAGTGTTCAGGAAAAAGTTGCTCAAGTTTTTATTCAAAAGATTGTTGCCTATGTTTTCTTCTAAGAGTTTTATGGTTTCATGACTACATTCAGGTCTTTGATCCATTTCAAGTTTATTTTTGTGTATGGGGTTAGAAAATAATTATGATTTTTTTTTGTGGAACTTCCATATTGCTTACCACAATGGTTGAACTAATTTACTTACCCACTAGCAGTGTAGGAGGGTTCCCCTTTCTCTGCATCCTCACCAGCATTTGTTGTTGCTTGTCTTTTGGATGTTGGCCATCCTAACTGGAATGAGGTGATATCTCATTGTGGTTTTAATTTGCATTTCCCTGATGATTAGCAACGTGGAGCATCTTTTCATGTGCCTGTTAGCCATCTGAATTTCTTCTTTGAAGAAGTGTTTGTTCTTATCCTCTGACTTTTTTTTCATAGGCTTATTTGCTTTTTCAGTGTTGAGGCATGTGAGTCTTTATATATTTTGGATGTCAATCCCTTATCAGATGTCATTTATGAATATATTCTCTCATACTGTAGGATGCCTTTTTGTTCTACTGATGGTGTCCTTTGCAGTACAGAACTTTTTAGTTTGATGTAGTCACACTTGTTCATTTTTACTTTTGTTTCCCTTGCCCAGAGAGATATGTTCATGAAAAAGTTTCTCATGTTTATATTCAAGAGAGTTTTGCCTATATTTTCTTCTAAGAGTTTTATGGTTTCATGACTTACATTCAGGTCTTTGATCCACTTTGAGTTTACTTTTGTGTATGGAGTTAGAGAGTAACCCAGTTTAATTCTCTTACATATACCTCTCCAGTTTTGCCAACATCAGTTGTTGAAGCAGCTGTCCTTTCTTTATTGTATGTCCATTGCTCCTTTATCATATATTAATTGGCCATATATGTGTGGGTTTATATGTTGACTCATTAATTCTAATCCATTGATCTTTGGCTTTCTTCTTGTACCAATACCAAATTGTCTTGATTACTGTGGCTTTGTAGTAGAGCTTGAAGTTGGGGAAAATAAAAACCACAGCTTTATTCTTCCTTCTCAGGATTGCTTTGGCTCTTTGGGGTCTTTTGTGGTTCCATATGAATTTTAGAACTATTTGCTTTAGATCGTTGAAGAATGCTGTTAGTATTTTGATAGGGATTACATTGAATCTGTAGATTGCTTTAGGCATGATGGCCATTTTGACAATATTAATTCTTCCTATCCATGAACACAGTATGTATTTCCATTTATTGGTATCTTCTTTAATTTTCCCATGAGTGTCATGTAGTTTTCAGAGTATAGGTCTTTCACTTCCTTGGTTAGGTTTATTCCTAGGTATTTTATTCTATTTGGTGAAATTGTGAATGGAATTGTTTTCCTGATTTCTCTTTCTGCTAGTTCATTAGTGTATAGGAATGCAATACATTACTGTGTATTAATTTTATATCCTGCAACATTGCTGAATTCAGACATTAGTTCTAGTAGTTCTGGAATAGATTCTTTAGGGGTTTTTATGTACAATATGTTATCTGCAAACAAGAACAGTTTAAATTCTTCATTAATAATCTGGATGCCTTTTATTTCTTTGTGTTGTCTGATTGCCATGACTAGGAAGTCTACAACTATGATGAGTAAAAGTGGGAGAGTGGTCATCCTTTTCTTGTTCCTGATCTTAAAGGAAAAGCTTTCACATTCTTCCTGTTAAGTATGAAGCTGGCTGTGGGTTTGTCATATATGGCCTTTATTTTGCTGAGTTAGTTACCCTGTATGCCCATTTTATTGAGAGTTTTTTTTATCATGAATGAATGTTGAATTTTGTTAAATGCTTTTTCAGCATCTATGGAGATGATCATGCGATTTTTGTTCTTTTTGTTGATGTGGTGGATGATGTTGATGGATTTTTGAATATTGTACCAACCTCAAATCCCTGGAATAAATCCCGCTTGATCATGGTATATGATCTTTTTGATGTATTTTTTAATTCATTTTGTTAATATTTTATTGAATGTTTTTGCATTTATGTTCATCAGGGTTACTGGTCTGTAATTTTCTTTTTTTTATAAGTTTATTTTGATATCATTAATCTACAATTAAATGAGTAATATTATGGTAATTACACTACCCCCTTCATCAGGTCCCCCCACCCCCCATGCTGACTTCATAGAATGAGTTTGGGGGTATTTCCTCCTCTTCTATTTTTCGAAAACTTTAAGGCAGATGGGTCTTAAGTCTTCTCTAAATGTCTGATGAAGTTCATCATTGAAGCCATCTTGTCTGGGAGTTTGGTTCTTGGGTAGTTTTGATTATTGATTCAATTTCATTGCAGGCAATTGGTTTCTTTAGATTTTCTGTTTCTTCTTGGGTAAGTCTGGGAAGGTTGTATTTTTCTAGAAAGTTGTCCATTTATTCTAGGTTATTCAATTTGTTAGCATATAATTTTTCATAGTATTCACAAATAATTCGTTTTTTTGGTGTTGTCTGTAATGATCTTTCCTTTCTCATTTCTGATTCTGTTTATGTGTGTACACTTTCTTTTTCTCTTGATAAATCTGGCTAGAGGTTTATCTATTTTGTTTATTTTCTCAAAGAACCACCTCTTGGTTTCATTAATTCTTTCCATTGTTTTATTCTTCTCAATTTTATTTATTTCTTCTCTGATCTTTATTATGTCCCTCCTTCTACCTACATTGGGCCTCATTTGTTCTTCTTTTAACAGTTCCATTAATTGTAAATTTGGACAGTTCATTTTGGATTTTTCTTCCTTTTTTAAATAGGCCTGAATTGCTCTATCCTTTCATCTTAGAACTGCCTTCACTGCATCCCACAGAAGTTGGGGGTTTGAGGTGTTGTTTCCATTTGCTCCATATATTGCTTGATCTCTGTTTTAATTTGGTCATTGATGTATTGATTATTTAGGAGCATGTTGTTAGGCCTCCATATGTTTGTAAGCCCTTTTGTTTTCTTTGTGCAATTTATTTCTAGCTTCATACCTTTGTAATCTGAGAAGTTGGCTGGTACAATTTCAATCTTTTTGAATTTGCTCAGGCTCTTTTTGTGGCCTAGTATGTGATTTATTCTGGAAAATGTTCTATGTGTACCTGAGAAGAATGTGTATCATCTTGCTTTTGGGTCTGGAGTGTTCTGTAAATGTCTGTTAGGTCTGTCTGTTCTTTTCCAGTGCCTCTGTGTCCTTTCTTATTTTCTGTCTTGTTGATCTGTCCTTTGGATTGGGTGGTGTGTTGAACTTTCCTAAAATGTATACATTGCATTATTTTTTCCCCCTTTAATTCTGTTAGTACTTGTTTCATATATTTGGGTGCTCCTTTGTTGGGTGCATAAATAATTATAATGGTTATATTTTGGTTATCTTGTTGGTTGGACCCCTTTATCATTATATAGTGTCCTTCTTTGTCTCTTGTTATTTCCTTTGTTTTGATGTCTATTTTATCTGATACAAGCATTGCAATTCCTGTTTTTTTTTCCATATTGTTTGTATGAAATATCTTTTTCCATACCTTCACTTTTAGTTTCTGTATGTCTTTGAGTTTGAAGTGAGTCTATTTTAGGCAGTATATATATGGATCTTGCTTTTTTATCCACTCTGCAACTCTATGTCTTTTGATTGGTACATTCAGTCCATTTATATTTAGGATGACTTATCAATTGAAATGCACTTGCTGCCATTGCAGACTTTGGATTTGTGGTTACCAAAGGTTCAAGGGTAGCTTCTTTACTATTTAACAGTCTAACTTAGCTCACTTATTATGCTATTATGAACAGAATCTGAAGAATATTTTATGTCTACCTTCTTTTTCTTCCTCCTCCACTCTTTATATGTTAGGTGTTAAATTCTGTACTCTTTGTGTATCCTTTGACTTTTTCGGTAGCTGATTTTATTTTGCATTTGGTTAGTAATTAATTGATCTACTTCCTCTACTGTAGTTTTATTTTCTCTCATGACAGCTATTTAGCCTTAGGCACACTTCCATCTTTAGCAGTCCCTCCAAAATACACTGTAGAGATGGTCTGTGGGAGGTAAATTCCCTTTGCTTTTCCTTATCTGGAAATTGTTTAATCTCTCCTTCAAATTTAAATGGTAATCTTGCTGGGTTGAGTATTCTTGGTTCTAAGCCCTTCTGTTTCATTGCATTGACTATATCATGCCACTCCATTCTGGACTGCAAGGTTTCTGCTTAGAAGTTGGATGACAGCCTGGTCAGTTTTCCTTTGTAGATGACCTTTTTTTTCTCTCTGGCTGCTTTTAATACTCTTTCCTTGTACTTAATCTTTGCCATTTTAATTACTACATGTCTTAGTGTTGTCTTTCTTGCGTCCCATGTTTTGGGAGTTCTGTGCTCCTCAATGGTCTGAGAGACTATCTCCTTCCGCAGATTGGGTAAATATTCGGCAATTATTTCTTCAAAGATACTTTCTATCCATTTTTCTCTCTCTTCCTCTTCTGATACCCTTATAATGTGAATATTGTTCCATTTGGTTTGGTCACACAGTTATATTAATATTCTTTCATTTCTAGAGACCATTTTTTCTCTCTCTGCTTCAGCTTGTTTGTATTCCTGTTCTCTATTTTTTATTCCATTTACTGTCTCTCGACTTCATCTAATCTGGTTCTAAATCCCTCCATTGTATGTTACATTTCAGCTACTGTATTTTTCACGGTGTCTATCTCCCTGCTGAATTTATCACTTACCTCTTGAATATTTTTCTGTAGCTCCATTAGCATGCTTATGACTTTTATTTTGAATTGTTTTTCAGGAAGATTGGTGATTTCAGTTTCACTGAGCCCTCTTTCTGATGTTTGTAGGATTTTGGATTGAACAAGGTTCTTCTGCCTCTTCATAATCACAGAGTGATGGCAGTGGTTGCAGTCAAGTGGTGCCTGTGCCTACCCTAAAATGTGAGCTCTTTCCTGCTTCCCGGTCACACTGCCTACCTCCACTGTCAGTGCCAGTGAGCCACAAGCAGGTTTCAGTCTCTGGGTTAAGGCCCAATGCTGCCATAGGCAGGGCTCCCCTCCAGCTGGCCTGAAGCTATGGTGGGAGTCACAGGCAAGCTGCGCTGGTGCCTCCCAAGAAGACAAAGTCCTGCTTCCTGGCCACAGTGCCTGCCTCCACTGTCTGGGCCAGTGAGCTACATGCAGGAAGCAGCCTCTGCATTAAACTGTGTAGATGCTGTAGGTGGGGCTGCCCTCTGGCTGGTCTGGAGCAATGGTGGGGGCAGTGGGTTTGCACGCAGGTACTGGTGGAGGGAAGAAGTGTTGCATTGGGGGACCTCGGGGCTGCATTGCCAATCAGGGAGATGGAGCACCTGAAGGTCCTGAAAGTTCCCAACCTGCTGGGTTGAGTGTGCTTGGATAATTCTGTCCACCTGTTTCTTTTCCTGAATCCTTTCCCCTTTAGCAGACCTGTCACATTTGGGAAGTCTTTCATAGCACCCACCTTTCTCTTCTACCAGAGAAGCTGGTTGTGGAAACCTGTTCGCTACATGCAGCTCTGCAGTTTCCTGTCTCTGACTTTGGTTTTCAACCTGTCTAATCTGCAGAGCACCATACAATGTGGGTTTGTGCTCCTGCAGTAGATTTCTAGGGCTGGGTGCTTAGCAGTACTGGGATCCTCCCCACTCTGATTCTCTTCCTCCCACTAGTGAGCTGGAGTGGGGCAGTTCTCATTTCCTGCCAGATCACAGCTTTATTATTTTACCCTTGTCTGTGAGATGTTCTCTTTTACCAGATTTAGACTGGCTGGTGCAATCTTATTTTTGGTCACTCTTCCTAGGAATAGTTGTGTTTGCTGTATTTTCACATTATATGTGTTTTGGGGAGATTTCTGCCTCACTTCTCATGCTGCCATCTTTTTTTCCATGCTGGAATTTTGTTTTTGTGGAGTTTTTGATTGTCAATTTGATTTCATTGCTGGTAATTAGCCTCTTCAGATTTTCTGTTTCTGCCTGGGGTCGTCTTGGAATGTTTTATTTTTCTAGGAAGTTTTCCATTTGTTCTAAGTTGCCCAATTTATTGGCATATAATTTTTCTTAGTAATAACCCAAAATTCCTTGCATTTCTGCAGTTTTTGTTGTGATTTTTCCTTCTTCATTTCTGATTCTGTTTCTGTATGTATACTCTTTTTTGTTTTCTTGATAAGTATGGCTAGGGATTAACCTATTTTATTTACTTTTTCAAAGTACCAGCTCCTGGTTTCATTGATTTTTTCTCTTGTTTTATTCTCTACTTTATTTATTTCTGTTCTGATCTTTATTATGTCCTTCCT
Organism: Smutsia gigantea; assembly: GCA_032199065.1. Classification (NCBI taxonomy): domain Eukaryota; kingdom Metazoa; phylum Chordata; class Mammalia; order Pholidota; family Manidae; genus Smutsia; species Smutsia gigantea. The sequence goes on along the minus strand of JAVSCE010005428.1, from coordinate 184,717 downwards.
TCAACTAACTTTTGGTTTCATTCTTTCTTCCTTTTATGGTTTCTTTATTTGTGAGTTTATACTTTTCCTTTGGAATTGTTCTTATAGTTAAGCCTATATTACTAGGTACTTTCATCTTAGAACTGCCTTTTCTGTGTCCCCCGGATTTGGGGCTGTTGTGTTTTTACTTTAATTTTTCTGCAAATATGGCTTGATTTCTGTTTTAATTTGTTCATTCATCCATTGATTATTTAAAGTATGTTGTTTAGCCTCTGTGTGTTTGTACGTCTTTTTGTTTTTTTTTGTAATTTATTTCTAGTTTCATAATGAGGCAGGAGGTAGCTGGTGAGATTGGTAGAACAGAACATGTTATCTTGGTGGATATCAGCCAAGCAGGACACTTAGATCAGGCACTATGATGAGCTGGCCAAGCAGAGGTGTGTGCATCACTCCCTGGAATGGCCAGCCTGAGAAACAAGGGGGGGTTCTGATTCCATCCCAGCCCTAGCAACAAGTTGTAGGCAACCATGTAGACTTCCAAGTCATGCCTTAGTAACAGTTCTACCAACCAGATAGAAATCCTCTTTTCCAGTGCTTATAATCCCCTAGACACCATAGCCCAAAAGGCTTCCTCCCATAGAGCTCCTCCTGATTAGTGGGAGCTCTCTTCTTTTAACTCCTCATTAAAAACTTTTCTGGTTGCTCCAAATTCATGTCTGTTGGCTTCATTCTTTGTCACTTCCAAGACACAATCCTAGGAAAAACAGCATCTAAGCCAGTAACAATACCACTGTGGTCTGAGAAGCTGTTTGATACAACTTCAATCTCTTTGAATTTATTGAGACTCTTCTTGTGGCCTAGTATGTGATCTAACATCCATTTATGATAAAAACTCTCAACAAAATGGGTAAAGAGGGCAATTACCTCAACATAATAGGGGCCATATATGACAAACCTACAGCCAACATCATACTTAAATGTGAGAAGCTGAAAACTTTACCTTTAAGATTAGGAACAAGACAAGGATGCCCACTCTCCCCACTTTTATTCAGCATAGTACTGGTGGTCCTTGCCATGGCAATCAGACAACACAAAGAAATAAAAGGCATCCATATTGGCAAGGAAGAAGTTAAAATGTCCCTGTTTGCAGATGACATAATATTGTACATAAAAAACCTAAAGAATCCACTACCAGAACTACTAGAACTAATATCTGAATTCAGCAATGTTGCAGGACACAAAATTAATACACAGTAATCTGTTGAATTCCTATACATTAATGATGAACTAGCATAAAGAGAAATCAGGAAAACAATTCCATTCACAATGAATAAAAAAATAAAATAAAAAATAATAAAATACCTAGGAATAAACCTAACCAAGGAAGTAAAAGACCTATACTCTGAAATCTACAAGACAGTGATGAGGGAAATTAAATAAGATACCAATAAATGGAAATAAATCTCATACTCATGGATAGGAAGAATTAATATTGTCAAAATGGCCATCCTGCCTAAAGTAATCTATAGATTCAATGTAATCCCTAACAAAATACCAACAGCATTCTTCACAATATAAAGCAAATCATTTTAAAATTCATATGGAACCACAAAGCACCCCAAATAGCCAAAGGAATCCTGAGAAGGAAAAGTAAAGTAGGGGGGATTATGATCTCTGACTTCAAGCTCTACTACAAAGCTACAGTAATCAAGACAATGGATCAGAATAGAGAGCCCAGATATAAACCCAGGCATATGTGGTCAATTAATATATGATTAAGAAGCCATGAACATACAATGGGAAAACAATGGGTAAATGACAGCCTCCTCAACTGGCGTTGGAAAAACTTGACAGCTACATGCAAGGAAATTCAGCTGGATTATTGTATAACCCCATACACAAAAGTAAACTTGAAATGGAACAAAGACCTGAATGTAAGTCATGAAACCATAAAAATCTTAGAAGAAAATATAGGCAAAAATCTTTTGAATATAAACATGAGCAACTTTATCCTGAGCACATCTCCTCAGGCAAGTGAAACAAAAGCAAAAATGAACAAATAAGACTACATCAAATTAAAAAGATTCTGTAAAGCAAAGGTCAGCATCAGCAGAGCAAAAATGCATCCTACAGTATGGATTAATATATTTGTAAATGATATATCTGACAAGGGGTTAACATCCAAAAATGTATAAATAACTCACATGCCTCTACACCCATAAAGCAAATAACCCAATTAAAAAATGGGCAGAGGATATGAACAGACAAGTCTCCAAAGAAGAAATTTAGTTACCTAACAGGCATATGAAAAGATGCTACACATCGGTAATCATCAGGGAAATGCAAATTAAAACCATAATCATATATCACCTCACTCCTGTTAGGATGGCCTACATCGAAAAGACTAGGAAAAACAAATGCTGGTGAGGATATGGAGAAAGCGGAACCCTCCTACACTGCTGATGAGAATGTAAATTAGTTCAACCATTGTGGAAAGCAATATGGTGTTTTCTCATAAAACTAAAAATAGAAATACCATTTGACACACGAATTCCACTCCTAGGAATTTACCCAAAGAAAATAGGTTCTCATATTCAAAAAGACATATGCACCCCTTTGTTTATTGTAGCTCTATTTACAATAGCCAAGATATGGAAGCATCCTAAGTGTCCATCAGTAGATGAATGGATAAAGAAGAAGTGGTACATGTACACAAGGGAATATTATTCAGCCATAAGAAGAAAACAAATCTACCATTTGCAACAACATGGATGGAGCTAGAGAGTATTATGTTCAGTGGAATAAGCCAGGCAGAGAAAGACAAGTGCCAAATGATTTCCCTCATTTGTGGAGTATTACATCAAAGCAAAAGTGAAGGAAAAAAACACATGCAGACTCACAGACTCCAAGAAGGTACTAGCGGTTTCCAAAGGGAAGGGGTTTGGGAGGATGGGTGTAGAGGGAGGGTGAAGTGGACTAAAGGGTATTATGATTAGTATACATAATATAGGGGAGGCACAGGGAAGACAGTGAAGCACAGAGAAGAAGTGTCTCTACAGAATCTTATTATGCTGATGGACAGTGACTGCAATTGGGTGTGGAGGGACTTGATAATGTAGGAAAATGTAGTAACCATATTGTTTTTCATGTGAAACCTTCATAAGAGTGTATATGAATGATACCTTAATAAAAAATATATATATAAAAAGAAAGAAATAGTGATTGAGAAATATCCTCTTGGTTCTGTTTCTCTAAAGAATAGTCACTAAAACATATAGTATATGAAATGAAAAATGTACTGGATAGCCTGAACAATAAATTAGGCATGGCAATAAAAAAGATGAGTGACCTTGAAGACAGGGTAAATGAAACACAGGAAAAGGGAAAAAATAATCTGAGCAAAGCATTAACAGAGCATCCGGGAGCTGCTAGACAAAGCTTATTACACATATGTAGTTAGAGTCCCAGAAAAAGAGTAGGGAGGGTGTGGGTATTTTAAAAAATATGAAAACCAAATATTTTTCAGATTTTATTAAAAATATGTATATACCCATATATCCAAAAATTTTAATGAATTTCAATTAGTATAAATGCAAAGAAAACCACACCAAGGCACATCACAATCAAATTGCTGAAAACCGATGATGAAGTAAGAAAAACCCTTCAATGCAAGCAGAACAAAATCTTAGCCTGTGGTAAGGGTCAAACTGATGATATGGCTGTCATACCCACTGTTGAAAACTGAATAGATGAAGAGGCAGACCTTTCCAATTACATAAACTGACTCAGAAAGAAGAGACTTGAAGGAGTCCTCAACCTCGAAGACTGCTGAGTGGAGCTTAGCTGTGCTGGGAGGAGCTTAGCTGTACAGGGCTACCCCAGAACTTCACGGCTTGAAGGCGGGGGTCAGGGGTGCAATGAGGAAGAGAGGAGAAGAATTCAGCAAACTTAAGATGCATGTCTGAAAATGTATGTTTGTGGCTAAAAAAATAGGACTAGTATTTCAGATATAGTACAAATAACAGGTAGATGTTTGATGGATTTATGGATTAGAATATGAAATGGAATGAGCACTGGCATATATTAATATAAATAAAATATCTTAAAAACAGTGACTATTGACATTTAAATTGAGTTTAGAATAAGTGCCTGGCACTGACATTCAAACTAATGAACATTTGTCTCCAGGTCCAGGTAGCAGAAACAAGTAATTATTGTAAAGACAGAAATTATGGATATTGGCAATTCAATGGATGTGAGTGCAGCTACGGAATATACAAGGAATAAAAATGATTTCAAAATCCTATAGGACCTAGAAAGTAACGTCAACAAAAATAATCAAGTGTGAGAAAATAGATTGAGTTAAAGAAAATACCATTTATAACTTCTTATATATGATAGGTATGTTTGATTTGTTAAAAAAGATACTAACATTCCCTTTTGATATGAAAGTTATTTCAGTGAAAATATATAGATTAAAGGGAGTAGGCACTTTACCAGTCAGTCCAGTCAGACATTGTGGGTGGACCAGTTGGTGGGGACCACAGGCAGACTTGATGTCCTGGGTCAACTGGTAGAAACTATTGGAGGTGATGGATACATTTATGACATAAACTACAGTGATGGTTTCACACACATGTATCCAAACTCATCAAGTTATGTACATTAACTATGTGAGCTTTTTATACAGCAACCATAGCTCAGTAAATAGGTTAAAAGGAAAAATGAGAGAGTGACATGCAGTATAAAGATGTATAGGCTCAATTTTATTTGTATCATTAAAAAAATAATTCAGCAAGTTATTTGTTAATTAAATGTCAAATAAATTATATTCTGTGACAATTACAATAAAATAAGTGTAACACAGATCCATTCATTCAATCTAATAGAGCAGGTAAGACTTAAATTAGCTGCCTAATAATGTAAAATAATATATGATTAAGGGTCCAAAGGCTTGGTACACATGAAAAATGTATTTGAGTTCAGATAAAGACTAATATAGCTTAAAATTGTAAAAAATACAGAGAATTAAACTAATATTCACATAAGAATTTGAAGGTTGTATTTAGTTAAGCAAAGGGCCACAATTAGGCATTCAAGATAGATATTAAAGATATCCAGGAAAACCGTAAATTCAGATATGTCATTTTTATGGGGTAAATTGAAACAGCTAGAAAGAAGGCTTTATTTTAAGAAACAGTGTGAGATTGGATAAAGAGAGTGGATTTGATTTTTCAGAACATTAATTGATGAGTTATACAGTTTGCATTACATCTTCTTTGTAAGGTACTGACATTTGTATGATTTAAACAGGTAAGAAACAGGATGCAATGGACATATTAGAATGGACTTGTCAGGGCTAAGGCCATAGAACAAAATTAATTAGGAGACTTCCGAGAAGATGGCGATGTGAGCAGGGTGGCAGATATCTTCTACCAAAACTATATTTATCTACGAAAATACAGCAAATACAACTATTCCTAAAAGAGAGACCAGAATACACAGGAAAGCACACAGCGTGCAGCTACACCCGAGAGGACTCGGCACCCTAAGAGGAGGGTAAGATACGGAGCTGCGACCCGGCGGGACCCGAGCATTCACTGACCCCAGCGCACCAGCAGGAGGAAAGGATTCAGAGCCGGGAGGGAGTGGAAGTACACCCCATGAAATAACCAGCCACAGTGATCTGTGTGGGGAGCGATGACACACATCGCGTGGTGTAGCAGAGATTGGAGAGACAGAGGGTGCAGGATCTGAGCACAAAACATGCCAGGGTGCTTGCAGCCAGCTCCCGGAAAGGAAAAAAAAGCAAAAGAAAAGCGCGTCCTTTCTTCAGTGGTCTTAAAGAGACAGGAGCCCAGCGGAGGAGCCGGATTGCCCCAGCACACTCAGCCCAGAAGGCTGGGAGTCCTGGGGAGTTTCGGAACCCTTAGCTGGCGACTGGGAAAGGGTGGACACACATCGACTTTCCACAGAGATCAACAGCCTCCCATTCGTTCACACCCCGGCGAGAGCTATAAAGGGCCCTGCAGAGCAGCACAGCCACGGCTGCAGAATTGTGGGGCAACAGCACCACCTACAGCATCCCCACAGAATCTACTCCCGGTGGGCATTTTCTGTTTTGTTTTGTTTTCCTTTTTCTTGTTTTGTTTGTTTTTTGTTCATTCTTCTCTTTTTCTTCCTTTTTTTTTTCTCTTTTTAAAGTCTTAAAGAGCCCAGCTGACAAATGTGGCAACTACCAGCGACCACTTCTAGAGCCATGAAAAGACAGAGGAATATGGTACAGACAAAAATCAACCACACAACCCCAGAGAGGGAGCCTGAAGGGATGGATATGCACAGTCTTACTGAAAAAGAATTCAGAATAAAACATAACCATGCTAATGTATCTACAGAGAAATGTGCAAGAGCTGAGGGAGGAAGTGAGGGAAGTGAGGAAAGACAATGCAGAAATCAGACAAGTGATCGACGGGCTTAACAGCAGACTGGATGAGATGCAAGATACTGTTAATTGAATAGAAATCAGAGAACAGGAATACAGACAAGCAAAGGCAGAGAGAGATAAAAGGATTTCTAGGAATGAAAGAATATTAAGAGAACTCTGTGACCAATCCAAACGGAACAATATTTGCATTAGAGGAGTACCAGGGGAAGAAGAGAGAGAAAAAGGGATAGAAAGTGTCCTTGAAGAAATAACTGCTGAAAGTATACCCTCACTGGGGAAGGAAATAGTCTCGCGGTCCACGGAATCCCACAGATCTCGGAACACAAGGGACCCAAGAAAGACAGCACCAAGACACATAATAATTAAGATGGCAAAGATCAAAGATAAAGACAGAGTATTAAAGGCAGCTAGAGAGAGAAAAAAGATCACCTACAAAGGAAAATCTATCAGACTATCATCAGACATCCCAACAAGAACGTTACAGGCCAGAAGAGAAGGGCATGATATATTTAACATAATGAAACAGAAGGGCCTTGAACCAAGAATACTGTATCCAGCATGATTACAATTTAAATATGACGGATGGATTAAACAATTTCCAGACAAAAGAAAGTTGAGAGAGTTTGCCTCTCAAAAACCACCACTATAGGATATCTTAAATGGACTGCTGTAGAGGGAAGCAACCCTAAAGCTAAAAAGAAGTCACCAGAGGAAATAAAATCATAACAAAGAAAGCCGACCATCCAAATACTAACTGAAGGCAAAGAATAAAACACTTAGTATATAAATAATGGAGGAGGAAGAATAAGAAGGGAGAGAAATAAAGACACATCAGACGGTGTTTATAATAACTTAACAAGAAAGGAAAGTTAGATTGTTAGATAGTAAAGAAGCAACGCTTGAACCTTTGGTAACCACAAATCTAAAGCCATCAATGGCAATAAGTACATATCTATCAATAATCACCCTAAAAGTAAATGGACTGAATGCACCAATCAAAAGATACAGAGTAACAGAATGGATAAAAAAGCAAGACCCATCTACATGCTGCTTACAAGACACTCACCTCAAACCCAAAGACATACACAGACTAAAAGGAAGGGATGGAAAAAGATATTTCATGCAAACAACAAGGAGAAAAACGCAGGTGTTGCAGTACTTGTATCAGACAAAATAAACTTCAAAACGAAGAAACCAGCAAGAGATGAAGGACATTAAACAATGATAAAGGGGTCAGTCCAACGAGAAGATATAACCATTATAAATATATATGCACCCAACACAGGAGTGCCGACATATGTGAAACAAATACTAACAGAATTAAAGGAGGAAATAGACAGCAATGCATTCATTTTAGGAGACTTCAACACACCACTCACTCCAAAGGACAGATCAACCAGACAGAAAATATGTAAAGACACAGAGGCACTGAATAACACACTACAACAGATGGAATTAACAGACATCTATAGAACTCTGCACCCAAAAACAACAGGATACACATTCTTCTCAAGTGCACATGAAACATTTTTCAGAATAGACCATGCACTAGGCCACAAAAAGAAACTCAGTAAATTCAAAGATATTGAAATCCTACCAACTCCTCAAATCACAAAGGTATAAAACTAGAAATAAATTTTAGAAAGAAATCAAAAAGGCTCACAAATACATGGAGACTTAACAACATTCTCCTAATTAATCAATGGGTTAACGAACAAATCAAAACAGAAATCAAAGAATATATGGAGACAAAGGAAAACAACAACACAAAGCCACAACTTCTGTGGGACGCAGCAAAGGAAGTTGTAAGAGGAAAGTATATTGCAACCCCGGCCTATTTAAAGAAGGAAGAACATTCCCAAATGAATAGTCTAAAGACACAATTACTGAAATTGGAAAAAGAAGAACAAATGAGGCCCAAAGTCACCAGAAGGAGGGACATAATAAAGATCACAGAAGAAATAAATAAAATTGAGAAGAATAAAGCAATAGAAAAAATCAATGAAACCAAGACCTGGTTCTTTGAAAAAATAAAATAGATAAACCCATAGCCAGACTCATTAAGAGAAAAAGAGAACCTATGCACATAAACAGAATCAGAAATGAGAAAAGAAAAATAACGACGGACCCCACAGAAATAAAAATAATTATAAAAGAATATTATGAGAATCTATATGGTAACAAGCATGAAAACATAGAAGAAATGCACAAATTCTTAGAAAACTACAACCTTACAAGACAGACCAAACAAGAAACAGAAAAACTAAACAGACCAATCACCAGCAACGAAATTGAATTGGTAATCAAAAAACTACCCAAGAACAAAACCCCCGGACGTGATGGATTCACGTCTTAATTCTACCAGACATATAGAGAAGAAATAACACCCATTATTCTTAAAGTTTTCCAAAAAATAGAAGATGAGGGAATACTTCCAAACTCATTCTATGAAGCCAGCATCAGTCAAATACCCAAACCGGGCAAAGACCTCACCAAAAAACAAAACTACAGACCAATATCCCTGAAGAACGCAGATGCAAAAATACTAAACCAAATATTAGCAAATCGAATTCAAAAATACATCAAGAGGATCATACACCATGATCAAGTGGGATTCATCCCAGGGATGCAAGGATGGTACAACATTCGAAAATCCATCAACATCATCCACCACATCAACAAAAAAAGAACAAAAACCACATGATCATCTCCATAGATGCTGAAAAAGCATTTGACAAAATTCAGCATCCATTCCTGATTAAAACTCTCAACAAAATGGGTATAGAGGGCAAGTAACTCAACATCATAAAGGCCATATATGACAAACCCACAGCTAACATCATACTTAACAGCGAGAAGCTGAAAGCTTTTCATCTAAGATCGGGAACAAGACAGGGATGCCCACTCTCTCCACTGCTATTCAACATAGTACTGGAGGTCCTAGCCACAGCAATCAGACAAAACAAAGACATACAAGGCACCCAGATTGGTAAAGAAGAAGTCAAATTGTCACTATTTGCAGATGACATGATACTGTACATAAAAAACCCTAAAGACTCCACTCCAAAACTACTAGAACTAATATCTGAATTCAGCAAAGTTGCAGGATACAAAATTAACACACAGAAATCTGTTGCTTTCCTATACACTAACGATGAACTAACAGAAAGAGAAATCAGAAAAACAATTCCATTCACAATTGCATCAAAAAGAATAAAATACCTAGGAATAAACCTAACGAAGGACGTGAAAGACCTGTACTCTGAAAACTACAAGGCACTCCTAAGAGAAATTAAAGAGGACACTAACAAATGAAAATGCATCCCATGATCTTGGCTTAGTAGAATAGATATTGTCAAAATGGCTATACTACCTGAAGCAATCTACAGATGCAATGCAATCCCTATCAAACTACCAACAGCTTTCTTCAATGAACTGGAACAAATAATTCTAAAATTCATATGGAACCACAAAAGACTCCGAATAGCCAAAACAATCCCTAGTAGGAGAATAAAATGGGGGGAAGTATGCTCCCTGACTTCAAGCTCTACTACAAAGCCACAGTAATCAAGACAATTTGGTATTGGCACAAAAACAGACCCACAGACTAGTGGAACAGAACAGAAAATCCAAACATTAACCCAAACATATACAGTCAATTAATATTTGATAGAGGAGCCTTGGATATACAATGGGGAGATGACAGCCTCTTCAGCAGCTGGTGTTGGAAAAACTGGGCAGCTACACGTAAGAGAATGAAACTGGACAACTGTCTAGCCCCATACACAAAGGTAAACTCAAGGTGGATCAAAGATCTGAATGTAAGTCATGAAACCCTAAAACTCTTAGAAAAAAATAGGCAAAAATCTCTTGGACATAAACATGAGTGACTTCCTCATGAACATATCTCCCGGGCAAGGGAAACAAAAGCAAAAATGAACAAGTGGGACTATATCAAGCTAAAAACTTCTGTACAGCAAAGAACACTATCAGTAGTATAAAAAGACATCCTACAGTATGGGAGAATATATTCATAAATGACGTATCTGATAAAGGATTGACATCCAAAATATATAAAGAACTCACACACTGAACAAACAAAAAGCAAACAATCCAATTAAGAAACGGGCAGAGGACATGAATAGACACTTCTCTTAAGAAGAAGTTCAGATGGCCAACAGGCACATGAAAAGATGCTCCCCATCAGTAATCATCAGAGAAATGCAGATTAAAACCACAATGAGATATCACCTCACACCAGTGAGGATGGCCAACATCCAAAACACAAACAACAACAAATGTTGGCGAGGATGTGGAGAAAAGGGAACCCTCCTACACTGCTGGTGGGACTGCAAATTAGTTCAACCATTGTGGAACGTAGTATGGAGGTTCCTCAAAAAACTCAAAATAGAAATATCATTTGAACCAGGAATTCCACTCCTGGGAATTTACGCTAAGAATGCAGCAGCCCAGTTTGAAAAAGACATATTATCGCATCACTATTTACAATAGCCAAGAAATGGAAGCAACCTAAGTGTCCATCAGTAGATGAATGGATAAAGAAGAGGTGGTACATATACACAATGGAATATTATTCAGCCATAAGAAGAAAACAAATCATTCCTTTTGCAACAACATGGATGGAGCTAGAGGCTATAAGCCGAGATACTTGTTTTCTCGGCTTGGAAATAAGCCAAGCCGAGAAAACAAGTATCAAATGATTTCACTCATATCTGGAGTATAAGAACAAATTAAAAAAAAAACTGAAGGACATAACAGCAGCAGACTCTCAGAACCCAAGTACAGACTAATAGTTACCAAAGGGAAAGGGACTGGGGAAGATGGGTGGGAAGGGAGGGATAAGAGTGAAAAAGGGGTATTACGATTAGCAGATGTAATGTTGGGGGGGCACGGGGAGGGCTGTACAACTCAGAGAAGACAAGTAGTGATTCTATAGCATGTCACTACGCTGATGTACAGTGACTGTAATGGGGTTGGTTGCGGGGACCTGATAAAGGGGTAGTTTAATAACCATAGTATTGCACATGTAATTGTAGATTAATAATACAAAAATAAATTATATAAAAAAATTAATTTGGAAACAGTTGCATTAATTTACATATTTACTAATATGTTATAATTAATATGGAAAGCATTTGGTTCACTTAAAAGGCAGAATGGTATTAGATGTGAAGGAAGTTGGAATCAGAATATATTACAAAGTGTAATTCATACGTGTATTGTGTTATGGGGGTGCTTGGTTTATAGGGAAAATGAAGAAATTCCTGAATTTTTTCATGAAAGAGTAAGTTGGAAGAAGACAGGGTACTTAGGAGGAGGAAGATTAGTAAAAACTGATTGTATCAACTAAAAAGGATGAAAATTATCTGGATGAAGAAGTTTTATTAAAGGAATAAATGTAGGAACAGCATTCGATTGCAAGATCGAAGCTTAAAGTTAAACTTGAATCATTATTAGTTTTCATTTTCTCTTTAAAAAGAAAAGCAATTAAAATATCAAGTCCTCATAAACAATGAAATTATATTAATGACTAGTATTTGTTACTTTGGATTTATCTAGAACACAGTTTATTATCAATAAATGTTTAATTAAACCTAGGAAATATTGTTAATTAGATATGTATAGAAATAGGAACATATTTTAAACATCAACTAATCCATGGTACGTTGTGCATAAACCTATTTTAAATCACTCGAAGAGAGGCATTACTCTTTTGTAATAGTCCATTGCATTTTCAGAAGATAGGGCTACCATAGTTTAGTATTATAAAAACATTATTGTATAAACTGTCTTCAATAAACAATATTTGTTTATATCTTTTTGCTTACCTTTGCTTCAATTAGAAGGAAAACTAATTCTCTTACTAATATATTTTTAAAAATATTTCAATCTGAAATACATGCAGTAAATTGCACAAAGGTTAGTGTACAGCTCAATTCATTTTGACATGTGTGTGCACTCCTGTAACCATCATGCATTTATCAAATTATCAAACATTTGCATGAATATTTTTTCCCTTAAACCCAGCTTCCTACTTCCATCCCCCATGGCGACCACCATTCTGTTCTATGTATCTATAAGTCTTTCAATTTTGTTTCTTTGTTCATTTGTTTTGATTTTTATATTCCACATATAAGTGAAATCATGCAGTATTTGTCTTTCTTTGTCTGATTTATTTCACTTAGCATAATACCCTCTAAGTCCATCCATGTTGTGAATGCCATAATTTCATTTTTTTTTTCTGAGTAAAATTCCATTGTATATATTTACAACACTTTTTTGTCCTTTCATCTGTCAATGGGCGTTTAGGTTGTTTCCATATTTTGGCCATTGTAAATAATGCTGTGATAAACATAGGTTTTTATTTGGGTAAATTCACAGGAGTGGAATTGCTGGGTTGTATGGTATTTTTATTTTCAGTTTTTTCAGAAAACTTCCTAATGTTTCAACAGTGGCTGTACCAATTTCCATTCTCAACCGCAGTGTAGGAGAACCCCCTTTTTTCTACATCCTTGTCAACACTTATTTCTTCTCTTATTGATACTAGCCATTCTGATTGGTATGAGTTGATAATTCATTATTGTTTTGATTTGCATTTCCCTTATAATTAGCGATGTGGAGCATCTTTTCATGTGCCTGTTGGCCATCTGTATTTCTTCTTTGAAGAAATGTTTGTTTAGGTCCTCTGCCTATTTTTTAATTGAATTATTTACTTTTTTGGGGCTTGTGTTAGTTTTTTTAATGTATTTTAGATATTATCTCCTTATCAGACATATTATTTACCAATATATTCTCCCATACAGCAGGTTGCTTTTTTATTTTGTTTTATGGTTTCCTTTGCTGTGTTGAAACATTTTAATTTGGTGTAGTCCCATTTGTTTATTCTTGCTTTTGTTTCCCTTTCATGTGGAGACTTATCCAGAAAAAAATCACTGAAACGTTTGTGCCATTTAGCTTTGCTTACTTTGATTAATTTAAAATTTGGTTCATGCATTAATCATACATTTATGACATATGGACATTATTACCTATCTTTAATGAATAATTTCAAAAGCATGTAGTATAAGTAGAATTCAATATTTGATTTTTATATTATAAGATTGAATAATATATAATCTTATAATCATGATATTTCAACATTTTTAGCTCTATTTCTCAAAATCATGTTGTGTACCCCTGAACTCTTTTAAATGTACTAAACATCCTCTCTTGACAGGCTAAATATTATTCATTTTTTCAGTTGTTTCTAATATGTCATAAATTAGTAGTACATTGGTATATGAAACTTATTTACTTATGAAAAAACAATGCAGGGTAGTCAAAAGGAAAGTGAGCTTATATTTTGATTAGAATTTAGCTAAGATTTAGAAGAGAAGGCAAGATGAGGCCATCACAGATAAATTAGCAAGTGGTTTGAGAAGTTTTGACTACAAAGCAGAATGGATGGCAATTTGAAGAAAAAATGAAATTAGAACATTGGTTTCTATAAGGAAGGGCTCTAAATCTACTGTGTTTTGTTATACTTTTAATAATTAGTCATTTCTTAAATTCAATATCTCTTCTAATTTCAGTGAGTTACAGAAAGCATGTTAGGATAATTGCTATGTAACTCATCAGTAAACCACAATCCCATCATACCCCTTTTCATTGTTTATAATTACAGTGGATCCTGTCTGTCCCATCCAACAGGGAATGGAAATCTGGGCAAAAATGACTGTTATTTTGCTATATTATAACCCCTAAACTCTCATAATGCTTCATATAAAATGTTGAATGAATTAATATACACATAAAAATTATTAAAGTTATAGAAGTCATTTAGAAGCTAGATGCCTTAAAATTATTAAAAATATTTTCTTCTCAGGGGAATTCTATTTTTTTCAGTAAAAACTATTAAAATATTTTATATTACTAATTATATCATTCACAGATATTTTAACTGTTTAATTTTATGTCTGTTTGAAGAGTGGTCTGCTCTTTCTTTCTCTGAATTAAAAAAATTGTTTAGCCTTTTAAATAATTGGCTTAACAATCTGTTTCATTATTTTTCTTATTTTCTTCTGAACATTTTAGTTTACTTATAAAACACTTTAATTGATAATTTCTAGCCCAGCAGTTTATTAATCCCATATTCCAACACTCACACAGACATTAGAAAAAGAAGGAAATCAATAGTCTAAATGAGTACCAACCATGATAAAATTTATATATTTTATCAATATAAATATTGCTTTTCTTCATCATTTCTTATTGAAGATTTTCTCAACTTTATTGAATGGGAAATCTGGGTTGGAAAGAAGTAGGAAGTGTAAAGCAAGAAGATAAACGAGATTGCTTCAAAAGGAGATTAAGTGGGTTAATGGCAAGTCACTATAGGATCTTTTGAGGGAAGATATAGGAAAGAAGAATTTGAAAAAAAGCTATATATAAAAAAGATTATAAAAATTCAAAATCAAACTGCTTACTTTGCATCATTTTAGATTCTTAAAATTGTGAATTCTCTATGCAAATTAAAAAACTAGGTACATTCCCTAAACTGATCAAATTTTTAACTGTACATTATTATAGACTACAGGTGCAGTGTTGTACAGAAGATCTCAAGAGTTTATTTAAAGTTTTTATAGCAATAATGAAGTAGGCCTGCAAATTAAAAGTTACCAGATTTAAATTAGAAGATAAAATTCATAGACCCAAACTTAAGGAAAATGGAAGATAATTTCTCCCCTACTATTTCGCTAACATCACCATTTTCATGTTATTTATGGTAACATTAAGCCTGTCACTAGGTTGCAGACTGTTAGCTTGTTTACTGTTCTATGATTATTTTCTTTCTAAAGCAATTTTAAAAATAATCAATGAAAACTTGATTTTTCTATTGATTCAAAAAGTTTCAAAGCCTTGTAAATCTCTGGGAGGAGGGGTTTCCTTTCCTGAGGCAAGTTCCAAATGAATTTGATGAGACCAGAAGAAGTGTGAGAGGTTGGGAATGAAACGATTTATCCTCACTGCTCAATTTCTCCTTGCTCCCAACCCTGGTTGCTGGGCCCTCTCGACCTGCTCAAGCTTGGCCATTCTACCACACTACCACACTGGGAGGGACTCTGTGGGCCTGTCACCAGTGACTGGCAGGTACTTGAGCAATTACATACAAGGAATGGAGGGGAGGAGAAAATTGGTGCTTCCTCTGCACGCCAGCCCAGGATCAGCAAACTTGTCGCTGACCAGCGTCTCTGACCCTCGTAAACATCCCTTTGAATGTACAAACATGCTCTTATTATATACACTTTGGGTACTATTACGGCCAGGCAGGAATCCTGGTCAGAAAGTTCCATTTTCCGCACACCTTGGTATAGGAAAGGAAGCTTGTTTATTTTTACCAGGTAGAAATTATTTCTCATTCATCTTGAATGCTTTGGAGTACCTAGCACATAAATTTTGTGCCCATTAAGTTCAAGTTGAAGAGAAGATATTGAAAAAAGTGGTCCTATCAAAAACACACACACGTGAGTACACATACACACACTTTGATTGTTTATGAGAAATATGGAAACTATAAATGTGATGAGTGTGGGGAAGAATAGAAAGAATCATAGTAGTGTTAATATCTTTTTTGTATATATAAAAACTGTAACCAAGGCATACAGCTTATTTTGATATATATGCATAAATTATGGAAAGTTCACTACAATTGAAGTAAATAGCATATCCATCATCTCTACATCTTTAGTGTGTGTGTGCTGAAAATATTGAGATTTTGGCAAAATTCAAGTTAAAACTCAGTATTGTTAACTATGGTCCTCATGCTGTACCTTAGATCTCCAGAATTCATTCATCTTGCAAAACTGAAACTTGGTACTCTTTCACCAACATCTAAGGTCCTCCTGCCCACTCTCCCTGGCAACTACTATCCTGCTGTCTCCTTCTGTGAGTCTATTTTTGATTCCATATATACACGAGATCATGTAGTATTTGTCTAGGCTTATTTCACTTATTATAATGCCCTCCAGGTTTATCCATGTTGCTTCAAATGACAGAATTTCCTTCTTGTTAAGCCTGAATAATATTCCGTTGAATTTATATAATACATTTGAAACATCTATTTGTTCCTTAATAGAAATTTTGGTTATTTCCATGTTTTGGTTACTGTTAATAATGCTGCAATGAACATGTATGAACAAATAACCTCTTTGAGATCCACCTTTCTTTCCTTTGGATAAGTACCCACACATGGGATTGCTGAATCATGTAGTCCTTTTTTTTTTTTAATTTAGGGTGTTAAAATCTGAAATCTGACAGGACTTCTGGTGTCTTACCTTCCTGGGTCTCCACATGTTGACTCATACCCAGCCCTAATCCCACCACATATATGTTGTCAACATTTGTACTAAGTCACATTTAGAAGAGGCTTCCTCACTACACTGTATATTCTTATCCTCAGTATCTAGCACTTTGTAGTGTTGACTGAAATTAACATAGCTGCTGTAGTAAGATAGAGTTTATTCATAGTCTCATTGAGGACCATGGTTGGGAAACAGTTGATCAGAGAGTTTTGATTAGACTGTTCCATAGGTTTTTGTTTGGAGAGGGTTTGTACTCATATTGAAAATGAAATCATTGCCTTACAACTTTTGATTCTATTTCATAGTGTATAAACCTAAAGTTGACAGCAGAAAATACATCAGGAAAGAGGTTACATCAGTACATTAAGCAGTGTGTCAAGGATACATTTGGTTAGTGTCCTAAGAGAACAGATTATTCACATTCTGGTGTTATCTATGCACAAAAGGAGGCAAGGTATAGAATATTACTTATTCTCGTAAAGAATTCTATCAGGTACTGAAAGCCAGGCTCCCATTAAGTTTCTGAATATTCGAGGCTGTATCTCTTCCTGCTCATGGGTGAGGGAATGTGAGAATCTTGCTACATAGACAATAATGGTTGTATATCTTCACAGCACAGCATGAGTTGTATTGGTTTATTTAGGGTCTCTAAAACATACTCTCCTTGCCTATGGGAGAACTGTGGGGGACCATAACAATTTCATTTTATTTCACAGTAGTCTGGGGATGTCTACATGTTCTGATCATTTTTTGTTTTGTTTTCCAATTGCTATGGACCTTGTGCTCATCTTGAAAATGAAATGATTTTGCCTTACAACTTTTGATTCTATTTCATAGTGTATAAACTTAAAGCTAAATATTTAAAGACATAACACAGTACTTTGAAAAGTAAAATGTTTAGGAGCACTTGAATTTAGGGGAAATAGTTCTTCAATTTTTTTTCTCATAGAATGAAGGAAATGAAATCCTCCACACTGAGGAGTTCAACTAATAAAATTTGTGATTTTTTTCCCACTTCAAAGCCATACATGTTTCAATAGCAAGGCATCCACTAATCAAAACAACATTAGCACTACATTTAATTAATCAACATTTAACTAATAACTTCTTATATTGAATAATAAATGGTGAAATTAAAGATAAAAACTAAGTACTGTGGAGCATAAATCAGGTAACATGCAGAGTAGAGTTGCCAGTTTTATTTCATTTAAACAAAATGACAAGGATGGAATATTTTATTTGAAATAACGTATCAGAGGAATATTCTATTGCAAGCATTAGCTTAAATTTAGGACACTGTAGGTATAATAGTGTCCCGGCAGGAAAGATAAGGCACACTCAGATTTGTTAATTTGAAAAAGAGATTACTAAGGGATTATTTACAGAGGTTTGGAAAGAGTATAAAAGAACTGTAAGAATAGTTTGGCATCCCAGAAACAGTAACAGCAGGATGAGGTTTCTACTCATGTCTGAAAGTCAGGGAAGGAAGAGAGACATGTGTGAAGAGAGACAAGTGACAAGAGGCGTGGCCCTTGGTTGAGGGGCTCTCTCTGCCTGCAGCCACCCAGCTAGGGGCAACATAGAGTAATAACAAGACCACCTCCTTCTAGTGATCCTCGTCTTTGAAACACAATCAGGAAAAAGAGAGGAAAGCCCAAATTTTGTTTTTTTAATTGTGATAAAACTGGCATATAATAAGTAACATTTACATGAATCAAATGACCTTTACGTATTTGTAAATCATAGTGACCATGACTAAAATAAAAATATGAACTCTTCCAGAACAGTGTCAGGCTTTCTTATGTTCCCTGCTCCCAGTAAATACATCACCTTGGGAAAACACTACTCTGAAACCTATCACCATAAATTAGTTTTTCCCCTTTTTGAATTTAATAAAAATGGAATCATGCAATATATATTCTTTTGTGACTGGCTTTCTTTGCTTACCATGATTTTTCTTTGGTTGTACTTAACAGTAGTGTGTTATTTTAAATTACTATGTTACTCCACTCATGTGTGGATACATATTTATACATAGAGATATATAAATATGTATATACAAATACATATCTGTATATATAAACATGCATATTCACATACATATATATTTGTATCAAATATATAATCATGTTGATGCACGTTTAGATTGCAAAATATCTGTGGCTGTAATGAATATTCTTTTAAATACATTTTTACAGCTCTTTTGGTGAATATATGCATTCATTCTACTGCACCTAACACCAAAGACATAATTATCTGATCTTGGGTTATACATATGTTCAGACAGTACCAAAACATTTTCCAAAATGTTTGTGGCAATTTTTACTGCCATCAGTAATGCATGAAAGTTCCAGATATTCAAGATCCTTAATAGCACTTGGTATTTTCTTTTTCAACTTAGACATTCTGGTTTGTGCTCAATGGCATTTCACTGCATTTATTTTGCACTTATCTGATAGAGATAGAGCACGTTTTCATGTGTTTATTGACCACTTGTGTATATTATTTTTTAAAGTGCCTTTTTATGTTTAGTTTCTCTGTTCCCCTTTTTCCCCAGGTCCTTTTTTTGGATTATCAGTTTATCAATCAGGATTCTCTCAGGGAATAGAACACACACACACACGCTCCCACACACACACACACATTAAGAGATTTAAGTTAAGGATTGGCTCATGATTGTGGGGATTGGCAAGTCCGAAATCTATAGGACAGTCAGGCAGGCTGGAAACTTAGGTGGGATTTCTATATTACAGTCTTAAGGCAGAATTCCTTCTCCAGCAAATTTTCATTTATGTTTTTAAAGCCTTCAACTTATTTGATGAGGCCCACCCACATAACAAAGGTAATTTCCTTTACTTAAAATTAAGTGATTTTTAGATGTTACTGCTATTCCTCAGAGATAGCTCAGAAAGTAGCTGTCCATTTTTGGGTGCTTCCTGAATGTCATGTAGAGCCATCTACAAACATGTTAACTGTGAGGAACTCCCCATGTGGCCATTGGTGCAGGCAATATATCAGGAGTTGGGGCTATGAGTATTTTGGCTGCTCCCTCAGGTAGCACACGTGTGCCTTCAGGACCTTGTATGTACCATTTCCATCTGTTGATGGGAGCTTCTGTGCACACTGAGCTTTATGTCTACATGGGCCAGACAACAGCCAGTCCATGCTAGGCAGTGCAGGTTGTATGGTAACTTGGTGCCCATTATTAAGCATTTGGAATCTCTCATACAAATATGTATTATGGTTCTCCAGAGAGAGTTCACCAGAGAAATTTGATCATAAGTCTATGGAGGCTGGCAGGTCTGGAATTTGAAGGGCATATTGGCAGACTGGAAACTCAGGCAGGGTTTGATGCTATAGTATTGAAACAGAATTTATTCTTCTCATGGAAACCTCGGTTTTTGCCCTTAAACTCTTCAGCTGACTAGATGAAGTCCACCCACATTACTGAGGATAATCTTCACTTAAAATAAACTAACTATAGATGTTAACCATATCTCAGAAATACCTTTACAGCAGCACCTAGATTTGTGTTTGATTAAATAATTGGGGATTATAACCTAGCCAAGTTGATATATAAAATTAACTATAACAACCAGGCATTCTATTTTTGATTTGTAGGTAGTGTTTATAACCTTATATACCAGCTTTTTCCTGATTTATACAACTATGTTGTACCAATCTCCAACTTATTATTCTTTAACTTTACATATAATAGTTTTCATGTCTTATTTAAAAATATTTTCCTATACAAAGCTCATTATGCTACTTTCTAATACCTTTTTAATCTTTCACTTTTGAGTCTGTGGCTCATGGCAAAATTTATTGTAAACATTATTTCCTCAATGAATTTCAGTGACTTCTTGTTTTAAATCAGATGCCTGTACATATGCTGATCAGTTTCTTGATTCTCTTTTCTAAAGATCTGTTTTTCTGTGCTTAAGCCAATGGTACATTGTTTTATAATAGCTTTAAAATAATTCACAAGTATTTGTGTGAACTTAAAATATGTGTGTAACCCAAATACATAATCCAATTTTGAGATTTTTCTCCTTGAGGTAATCCTTATACTGATTCCTGTATCAGTTACTGATCTGCCAAAGTCTAGATGGTGGAATCAAATTGGGGAATTCATGGAGAATTGAACTATGTATACATTGTTCACAGAGTATAGGGATGTTACAAGAACAAATGTAGTATTCTGGGACTTTTTTTACCATCTTTAGGCCTGATGGAAAACAATTACTGGAACATGGAGAAAATGAGGGTTCTGTAAGAAGGCTGCTTAACAGGAGCCCCGATGTGATTTAACCAGCCCATGCTGACATTACAGATAAGAAGCAGGGAAACAAATGACTCAGACTTTCCTCATTCATCTGAACATGCTTTTACTGAACAAAACATCAACAGAAAGCCAGAAGGCAAGGCAACTTATTTATATAGTCCATAAGAGGCTGATTTGTGGAATCAAGTCTGTAGGAGGGTAGAGAGGGAATCTGATGGGGAAATGGGAGGTACCCAGCACAAGTATAATGTGAGAGGTTTGCAATGATTTCTCCTCCACACCAAAATAAGAATTATGTCAGACCAAGGAAGCATTATATATTTGACCTAAGTCAAATTTTAGTCTATAAACTTGATGATTTCGGTGAGTAACTGATCATGAAGAAAAATGATTTGAATATGGCTTGGCTAATTAATCAACCAAAGGAAGTAGAATGATTGTTTCACTTATTAAGTATAACCAAGGACCCCTTTACCCACGTTCATTCTCTTCTCATTTCCTGTAAGTAATATGTACATAAAACTTAAAATGACACAGAACTAAGGCCTGGATAAAAAATAAATGGAGGAATATAGAATGACTGATTAATCAAAGCATGCAAATAATAGTGGAGATTTTATGACCACAATGGTACAGAATTTTTTCATTTTAGATTGCACCTATCCCCACTGCTAGTGAAAATAAGACCACCACAGTCCAAAGATGCATTTATTCAAGAAACTGTTCTATTTTTCCAGGGGTTTACTTGTTTTGCTTGTCAAGAATTGGGGTGGCACTGAGGTATACTAAAGTATATTATTTGTGTTGTATTTATAATTTTACTGACAGAGCATAACCATTACTTGTTTCATACTGTATCTATGTTCAAGAGATATCACTTATTCTCTACAGACACATTTGCAGGGAGTGAAATGGAAACTCGAAGTGTAGTTTTCTAATTACTCAATGAACTCAAAGTGGTGTAATAAGGAAAGCAGAAATCCAAGGCTGAGACTGTATTCTAGGTAAGTGTTAGTCAAATTGTGATACATGGATTATCACTGGTCACCAGTGATTTGTTATTTAAAAAAGCATGGAAACTGAGAGTAATCATTTGGAAACTTCTATACTAATTTGACAGTTGGATGTGGCAAGATATTTTTATTAGACAACAGAAGTGGGATCATGTTTTAATTTGTTATAAAGTGCAATTTGATAAGTGTAACTCAAAAGTGTACAAAATCTTGTATTCTTTTCTTCCATGGAAAGATACTTCAATTTTTATTATAATTATATAAGAAACATTATTGAAACTGGTGGAAGCTTAGAAACAAATTTTGAAAATATGGCAAAGTTTGCTTCATTTTGCATAAATATTAAAAATGAATAGCACAAGCTTGTTGAAGGTGCTTTAAAATCAATTTCATTACCCAACATGTTTCTGTGAGACTGTTTTGGTATAGGTATTACTAAAACAGAATATAACTAGAATATAGATATGAATCTTATTCTAGGAGTGATGTCTACAATATAGCAAGTCAACGAGCTAGATTTTATATACTTCTGAGTATACAAAAATTATCACTTTTCAAACTATATGCACACATTCAATAAACACTCTATATAAATATTTTGAGTTTTAATGTGACATGTAGAGGAATTTAATATGAGAACCAATGTTCTCTTCATTTATGACTTCAAGAGGCAAAATGTATCAATTGTAAAATACCTAAATTAAAAACCCATAAGGATAATTTCCATGAACAAAGTATAAAATGTTTCTTTCTTCTCATACTATATTTCTCCTGAAAATATTCACTATAATGTGATTTTCTCTGTCATTTACCTAATAAAATATAATTTGCATTTTGTGTCTTCATTGGGTTTTATTTTTCTAGTACTTATATTTATTGTATTTCACAAAACTGTTTTTCCACATTAAATTGGTTGGGGGAAGGTGACTGATCCTCCAACATAGACAATTTGGGAAGTATTTAGAGAAATTTCAGAAGTGAAAAGAATATTTTAAAAATAGTAAGGAATTTGAAGGAATGTATCAACCTTAATTGATGAACATCTGACTAATGAAGGAAAAGTATAATGTGAAGCGTAAGTTTTGAGTTGCTGTAATTGAGTTAATGGTGGGCAACTCAATTTGCTGAGAAATGAGGAGGAGATGCAAGTCTGGGAAAAGGATGAGGAGCTATAAGTCATTTATAAGCTAATTTAAATTAAAATTTTAATCTGCTTTATATTTACATCATAGCCAAAATTTTCAGGAATAAATGAAAGATATGGCATCATTTCCTCTTCTGGGCTTGTATGACACAGGTCATAAAATATCACTTGAATTCTGATGTTTCACAGTTATTAACTGGAATACTTTTTTTCTGTTTGTTATATATATTTCACTGCCTTACAGCAGTTCTGTGTATACTTTTAACAATTTATCCTGAAGACAAATTTGAATGGTACCATATTTAGAATCATTATTATCTTGAGATAATGCTTTGCTTGGGGATCAAAATTTTTTCATAAAGATGACAGTTTGCAAGGATGTGTGCACACATCTGAACTCCAGCAGTGGAGAAGCTTTATCTCCACTGTGATACTTAATGCATTGTGTATATTTCAAACTAACTTTATTTCTCCAATGTATTGCCTTGGTGAAATACTCAACAAATTAACAGGCAAATAGGCATATCTGCTAATCTAGGGAATTCTGTTTCCAGCAAATGTTTTGTAGTTGGATGTTTATTAGGGAAGAGTGATGTTTATCTCCATGATATTTTTCTCCCTATGAAATCGATCAAATTTTTTTCAAAGCATTATTTTTAATCAAAATATTACAAATAATTGGTACAAAATCATACCAATTTAATACATTCATCCAAAGTAATATTTACAAGTTCTAGAAGACAGGACCTCTGCTTACATATTTTTCTTAATGAAGTTTGAGGCATGTTAATTTTCCATAGACATCATTGAACACCCCCTAAGCGCTACATTCAGTGTACAGATTTTAAAGGTATATATTCTTTGCTCTTAAGCAGGAAAACAATAGCACTATCAAAAAGGGAAATTTGTATTTCTTTTCATAAACTTTTACAAATGATTGGATAAAGTGTTTATTATGAAAGTTATAAGTAAATATATTGTAAAAGTGTTCTTTAATGTTTAGAATTTAAAAAATTGGTTTGTGAGCTTATATAAGAAAGACACGTATAATGGAAAATAAATGTCATAGAGTATAACAAAATTATATAATCCAATAGGGAGCTTAACATTATTCATACATATTTTACTCATACTAAAACTGTATATAAATTATACATGGATTTAATATTTACATTGAGAAACCATGGTAATATTATGAGAAATTCAATTTATCATTCATCATTTCATATTAGAAAAATAGAAAAGTTTACCATATCAATTTAGAAAAATATAACCTTGGTAAAGATCATGAAGAATAGATAATTTTCTAACAAAACAGATGAAAAGGAACACATAATACTGGGGTCAATATTTTAGGATCCATATTAGAAATGTTACTGAAATGCAGATACAGTTATTGAAAAAACATATTTACAATTTCTTAATTTAAACTTGTAGAAAGTAGAAATTTTTACTAAGTCCATTAAAATAGTTTATATTCTCAAGTGAGACTTACATTTCACTATATATTAGTTATGATCATGGAAAACTCATTTTCTAATACCATAATTTTTAAAGCTATAGGGCTCTTTAAAGCAAATGTGATGGCAAATCAAAATATTTGCAGAGTATTTAAGTAT
Source organism: Smutsia gigantea (assembly GCA_032199065.1). NCBI lineage: Eukaryota > Metazoa > Chordata > Mammalia > Pholidota > Manidae > Smutsia > Smutsia gigantea. The sequence continues at coordinate 159,871 of JAVSCE010005428.1, read as the reverse complement.
GCTGCTCCTTAAGTTTATATTTCAACAAAATCTGGAAGTATTTCAACATTGTTATGCATTTCCAGAGATGCTGTCTTCCTTCCTTCCCATTCTCATCATAAAGCAAATTGGAGGAAAACTTAATATTGATATAAATAGCGAAATAATTTTGATATACTAAATAATAATAATGTAGTCTTACTTATTTGATCTATCACCCAAAATTATATAGCCCCTTGCTTCAAGTATACTTATTGCAGCATGGCCAAGGAGTTGAAGAAATAAAATCCAATGGTTTTAGAAGGACTAAGCTTGGAAAACACAAATCGTTGTTTTCCCTCTATGTGGAGACAATTATCTTGTTAACTGGTAAGTCCTAGATAAGAGGTTATTTTAAGAAAAAATACATGGAAGAAATTCTGTCCCATTCCAACCCAAAAGAGGATTGGAAAGGGAGAGTCATGAAGCAAGGGCATTCAACTTCTCAATCAAGATATAATGTCTAATGTAGATGGGCCAAGACCAAGAAGTTTAGCATATTGACTAAAATAATAAAATTAATTCATAAAAACAGAAATATGATAAATATATAGCATGTGTATCTGTGGGAGAAGATGACAATGAATAACTGATTTTAGATATAAGTCTGACATACTGGGTTCTTAGTAAGTTCAGCTTAAGATCCACAGATATTAGTTGGAAATAGAAGGGATCTCAAAGACAAATTACAAATATAGAAAAATAAGATAGCATGAGAAGTGAGGCAGAAACCTCCTCCCCAAACCACATGTAACATGAAAATACAGTAAATAAAACTAATCCTGAAAGAGCAAACAGAAAGAAGACTGCAACAGATGGCTTACATCTGGGGAAAATAGAAAACCTCATAGACAAGGGTAAAATAGTAAAGCCACTATCTCATGGGGAACAAACCCTCCCCCTACCCCAGCTCACCAGAGGGAGGAAGAGAAACAGAGCGAGGAGGGAGAGGGAGCCCAGGATTGCCAAACACTCAACCATGGAGATCTTCTCTGGGAGCACAAACACACATTGCATGTTGATCTGGAGATTAGAGGGGTTGCAAAGTAAAGACAGTTGGATTCTTAGAGAGACTGAGATTCCAACCACTTATGGAGAAGATGTACAAAGGAAAGGCAGGCACTTTGAAAGACTTCCTAACAGCAAGAGGGTTGCTAAAGGGGCAAGGATTACACAGAGCATGCTCCTCAGGAGAAAGTACAGGTGGACCAAATTGTCCCGACATACTCAGCCCAGCAGTTTGGCAACATTCAGGAGCTTCAGGCACTCTATCACTTTTGGTGACACATGCTGAAGTTCCCCACCATGATATGCAGCCTTCTGCTCCTTTCTCTGGGCCATCATTGGTTCACAAACCTGCGGCCCCCAACACTGCAGCAGGCCAGCCAGAGGGCAGCCATGCCTAAGGAAATTACAGGGGCATAACGTGAAGGCTCCTCCCTGTACGCTTGGCCCATTGTCCCTGGCAGTGGAGGCAGACACTGCATCTGGGGAGCAGGAAAAATCTCTTTCCTCCCAGCAGGCACTGTTGGTGCTCACCTATGACCCCTGCCATTACTCCAGGGGCTGGGCAGCTCCAGAGAGTAGAGCTGCAGGGCACTAGAGGGCGCTTCCTATGCAAAGTCACTATTCCATAGTAATTATTACAAATATGAAACAGGAAAACAACCTGGTACAAGCCCAAATTCAACAAACACCAGAAACAGGACTAAGTGGAAACAAAATCACCAATCTTCTTGATAAAGATTTCAAAGTAAAAATCATAAACATGCTTCAGAGCTACAGAAAAATGTTCAAAACCTCAGAGAGGACTTCAGAAAGAGATAGAAAATTAGAAAAATACATATCTGAAATGAAACATACAATGGAGGATTTTAAAAGCAGATTAGATGAGGTAGAGGAAACAGTAAATGAAATAGAAATTAGAGACAAATAATTCAAAGAAGCTAAAGCCCAGAGAGAAAAAAGAATCTCTAGTAATGAAAGAATATTGAAAGAACTGTGTGACCAATACAAAGGGATAAATATTCACATTATAGGGGTACCAGAAGAAAAATAGAGAGGAAAAGGGATAGAAAGTATCTTTTTTGAAATAATCGCTGAAAACTTCCCCACAAAAAAGAAAATTACACACCAATATCTCTGATGAACATAGATGCAAAAGTCCTCACAAAGTATTAGCAAACTGAATTCAAAAATACATAAAAAAGACCATCCATCATGATCAAGTGGGATTTATTGTAGGGATGCAAGGATGGTACAATATTCAAAAATCCATCAACATCATACACCACATCAAAAGAAAGAAGGACAAAAATCACATGATCATCTAAATAGATGCTGAAAAAGCATTTGAAAAAATTCAACATCTATTCATGATAAAAACTCTCAACAAAATGGGTATAGAGGGCAAGTACCTCAACAGAATAAAGGTCATATATGTCAAACTCACAGCCAACATTATACTTAACAGTGAAAAGTTGAAAGCTTTTCTTCTAAGATCGGGAACAAGACAAGGATGCCCACTGTCCCCACTTTTATTGAACATAGTACTAGAGGTTCTAGCCATGGCAATCAGACACCACAAATAAATCAAAGGCATCCAGATTGGTAAGGAAAAGTTAAACTGTCACTGTTTGCAGCTGACATGATATTATACAAAAATACCTACAGAATCCATTCCAAAACTACCAGAACTAATAACTGAATACAGCAAAGTTGCAGGATACAAAATTAATACACATAAATCTGTGGCATTCCTATATGATAACAATGAATTAGAAGAAAGTGAAACCAGAAAAGCAATTCCATTTACAATTGCATCCAAAAAGAATAAAATACCTAGGAGCAAACCTAACCAAGGAGGTGAAAGACCTATACCCTGTAAACTACAAGACATTCATGAGAGAAATTAAAGACATCAATAAATGGAAGTACATCCCAAGCTCATGGATAGGAAGAATTAATATTGTCAAAATGGCCATCCTGCCTAAAGCAATTTACAGATTCAATTCAATCCCTATCAAAGTACCAACAGCATTCTTCAACAAAGTAGAAAAAATAATTATAAAATTCATATGGAACCACAAAAGACTCCAAATAGCCAAAGCAATCCTCAGAAGGAAGAATGAAGCTGGGGGGAATTATGCTCCCTAACTTCAAGCTCTACTACAAAGCCACAGTAATCAAGACAATTTGGTACTGACACAAAACATACCCATAAATCAATTGAATATAATAGAGATCCCAGGCATAAACCCAAATATATATGGGTAATTAATATACAATAAAGGAGCCAAGGACATACAATAGGGAAATGACAGCCTCTTTACAACTGGTATTGGCAAAACCGGACAGCTACATGTAAGGGAATGAAACTGGATTACTGTCTAATTCCATACACAAAAGTAAACTTGAAATGGATCAAAGACCTGAATGTAAATAATGAAATCATAAAACTCTTAGAAAGAAACACAGGCCAAGATCTCTTGAATATAAACATGAGCAACTTTTTCCTGAACACATTTCCTCAAGCAAGGGAAACAAAAGCAGAAATAAACAAGTGGAACTACATCAAACTAAAATTCTTCTGTACTGCAAAGGACACCATCAGTAGAAGAAAAAAAGCATCCTACAGTATGGGAGAATATATTCATAAATGACATATCCAATAAGGGGTTGATATCCAAAATATATAGAGTTGACACACCTCAACACTGAAAAAGCAAACAACCTGGTTAAAAAATGGGTAGTAAATCTGAACAGACACTTCTCCAAAGAAGAAATTCAGATAGCTAACAAGCACATGAAAAGATGATGCACATCTTTAATCATCAGGGAAATGCAAATTAAAACCACCATGAGATATCACCTTACACTAGTTAGGACAGCCAACATCCAGAAGACAAGCAACAACAAATGCTGGTGAGAATGTGGAGAAAGGGGAACACTCTTACTGTTGAAGGGAATGTAAATAAGCTCAACCATTGTGGAAAGCAATATGGAGGTTCCTCAAAAAAACTAAAAATAAAAATACTATTTGACTCCTAGGAATTTACCCAAGGAACACAAGATTGCAGATTCAAAAAGACACATGCACCCCTATGTTTATTGCAGCACTATTTACAATAGCCAGAAATGGAAGCAACCTAAGTGTCCATCAGTAGGTGAATGGATAAAGATGTGGTACATATACACAAAAGAATATTATTCAGCCATAAGAAAAAACAAATTCTACCATTTGCAATAACATGGATGGAGCTAGAGGGTATTATGCTTAGTGAAATAAGCCAGGCAGAGAAAGACAAGTATCAAATTATTTCAGTCATCTGTGGAATATAACAACAAAGCAAAATTGAAGGAACAAAGCAGCAGCAGACTCACAGACTCCAAGAAGTGACTAAGGGGTGGGGGAGGCTCCATGGGGAGCTAGAGAGAAGGGGATTTAGGGGCATTATGATTAGCACACATAATGTAGGGGGGTCACAGGGAAGACAGTATAGCACAGAGAAGACAAGTAGTGAATCTATAACATCTTACTACGCTGATGGACAGTGACTGCAATGGGGTGTGTGGGGGGGGACTTGATAATATGGATGAATGTAGTAATCACAATGTTGCTCATGTGAAACTTTCATAAGACTGTATATCAATTATAGCTTAATAAAAAAAGACAAATTTCAAAGAGCATCTGTGGAAAATCATCACTAAGAAGGCTATGTTGTCCATCTTAACCTTCTATAAGAATTTAAAAGAATTTTTAAATGTAAATGCTTAACTTGACTTGTATACATTAACTTTTGGTTCTGTATACCAGTAATAATACTGTATATAAATAACAATACTGACTCAAACAATGAAATGATAATATATGTATATATTATATTATATATGGTATATTAAATTTTTAAATATTATACATAAAATAGTATATATACATATATATGAATATATATGTGTGCATACATATTTTATATTTGTTTATGTACATATATATACATTTATATGCATAACATCCAAATACTGAATTATTTGAATGTGCCATTCAGTACTTCTAGAATTTGAAATTGCCATTAGGAGTTTATTGCCATTAGGAGAATAACCTCTTTTTTCTATAGTTAATCCAGAGAGACTTTTAAAAAAATTCAGTCTACATAGTAATGACATAAGACATAGAGGAAAAAACAACAGGGCTATGGTGTTTACTTCAGTACTTCTGTAAAGTCCAGAGACATGCAGATAATAAAGAACTAGATCATTGTTTTGTTTTGTTTCCTTTTTGTCAGGTCGCTGTAATTTCCAAAATTCCACTGAATCCTTATATTTTAAGCAATTGCAGTCACTCTTTGAAGGCCGATGATGGTCATGTTTCATTGTGTCTGAGTACTTCATATCTTTAATTGGGTCTTTATCCATGATCAGATAATGGGTTGGAAGTTTAGGGTAGAGGCATTAATTAATTATTCTAAGACTCAGGGAAATTCTGAGTATATTATGCTCATGCACTCAGAAAATTGTTTTGCATATGCTAGAAAAACTAATACTGTTTATCAGAGAATTATCTCCATTAATGTGGAACCTCAGCAACAGGATATTTAAGGTTTAATGTCTTAAATCATTATTTCCTTATAAAACTGACTCAAAGAAGGAATTTATGGAAGGAATTGGTACACAAAATTCATAAAGTATCACCAGTGATCTGGGGAAATGTGTTTTGATAGAGAAATTATTACCATGCCTAACAAGGCACAATAAAATGAACATTTCAGGCATAATAAGTGTTTGTATGGGAGTGATTAACAGCTATGAATAAATATTGGACTATATTTTAACTGTGAAAATCATATGAAATCTGTTGAATAAACTAATGTATTAAAAAGAAAGGAGGTGGAATTAGAAACCATCAGAATATAGCTGTTTTCAGATTCAAAATTCAGGTACATGAGAAGTTAAGGGTTGTTACAGGCATGGCCTCACCTGTTAAAGCAGGACTGCTTTTTCCACCGTTCCTCATTCATCAAACAAGTCAAATCACATAGAAAATCACATCTTCTAAGACCTAGTCAATGTTTGAGATTAGATGCTGAGTTCTCTAATTTGTTTCCCTTATGGCAACCAGACTTATTGCTATCCTATTGCCAGTGCAAGCATTCCTCAACTGTTTTCAGATATCATGGATCCAAGAGATTTATGTTGTAGAGGGACAATTAGTGGCCACAAACTATGGCCATATTTGCCAATAAATTAAGACAAATATGAGGAAGGGGAAGGGAGTGTCAACTGTTATCAATTTGTGTTCTCTCCAAAGAAACTACTTTCCCTCAGTTTCTAACAGCTTCAGATGACTAATAATAACAGTCATTATGATAATATATATAATACAAGAAAATAGCTGGTGTTTGTGTTTATATATGTATTTCTTTTTTGGCAAAAGTGAGGGGAGGAAAAAACTATAAACAAAATTGGCTTTTAAGATGCATAAATATTGAATGCCATTCTATAAGTGTACAAATTCCTCACCTTTTGTTAAAAAAAAGACAACAATGGATGAAGCTGATGGGATCAAAAGTATTAACCTGAAAGGATACCCAGTTTCATTGGCATGATAATTCTGTTATTTAACCTCTCAGGGCTCTATATAAAAGACCAAAAACAGAGACAATGTATACCGGTTAACCATTTTTTAATAAAATATAAAATATGTTTTATTACTGAAAAAATATAATTTACTGAAATATAAAATATGTTTTTATGATGTAAAGAATCCTTGGTTATATATAAAAATGGTTAATTTATTAACTAAATTATTAGTGTGGGAAATATCAACAAAACTCAAACTGCAAATATATTTATTAAATAGTAATTTTTTTAATCTGAAATATTTATTTCAGTTGCTTAATTCCTGTCTTCCTTTCCTTGTCTATCTTCTCTGTCCACAGAAACCAGTACTCTCCATAAATATTACCTAGACTCACCATGAAATAAAACATCAAGAGCATCTTGGCTTGAAATGGACAAGGTGGGAGAGTAGTAAATTTCTACCCTTTGGGATCTTCTTTTTTTTTCTACCAGTAAGAACTTTTTGGTTGCAAGGGTTAAAGATTAACTCTAGGGCAAAAAAAGAAAGAAAAACAGAAAAAGGTTTGGACTAGTGATCAGTTAAAATTGTTATGTTTTTACATAAGGAAAAAAGGCTAAATACCTTGCTTCCAGCTATAAATATTAGATTTTAGAAGAACTGTACTCAAGTTATTAAGAGATTGATTGCAATCATTTTCCTAAACTTTCTGCAGTGAAAGTCTGAAGGGAAAATGATGTACTAGTAGTAATAACAATGTGCTGAACAACAGAGTATAGATTGGTGCTTTTTAATACATTGAATATGCTTTTAGCCCTCACCCTGAAGTCGAATCAATTTAAATTTTGTAACTGGTCAAGTACAATTATCAACATTTTCCTCTTATCCCCTGCTTTCTAATATGACTGCACATAATGGTTTAAAATTCCATCTCTATTCATGTGACCTCTAGAGTTTTATTGGAAGTAAGGCAGCAATAAAGCAACTAACTTGAATTACCAACATGCTTTAATCTGATAAAAATAATTCTGAATAACTACTAAAGAGACAATATTGAATATGTGTTTTATCTAATATGTTAGCTATTTACACTATTCCTTGAAACTGTTTTTAGGAATTATCTTGATAATTGAAAAATTCTATAATGAAAACATTTCTCAAATGACACTAAGACCTATTAAATCATTAATTGAACAAAGTTTTATTTTTGATTTTTTATATTTAATATAAACAATTTGCATTATAACTTTGTTAATAAATTAAATATAAATACATTATTGATAAGTGAATATAAGTCATTAGCAATTTTTATTCTATATAAACTTATTTAGGACTATTTTGTTCAACAAGATGTAAAGATGAATCAGGCCCTTAGTGATGTATTCAGGGGGAGTGCCCAATCTCCCCTAAGAAAAAAGGACCTGTACAAAATAACTATAATACAAGGAGGAATGTGAGAAATGTCTTACAAGAAGGGTAAATTAAATCTGTACAGGCTTAAGGATGGGAATCATTATACTTGACTTTGGGATCAAGGAATGTATCATGAAGGAGAAAGTATTTTGTTCAGAACTTGAGAAGTATTTGCAAAACTGGTCAATGACAGTGAAAAGACTTTGTCATAGTTGTGTTAGGTTATCTAAGGTTAATGTGGGGCTAAAATTAATTTTATCAGCCCTAATGTCTGTTTTTATCTTATTTTTTATAGAAAAGCAAACAACTAAAAGACTGGAAGGAAGTGAAAAGAGAACTTAGTCTAATCACTTTTTTAATATAAATGAATAAATTCAATATTTCAAAATGTTCAAGTGACTTTCCCAAGCTCATGCAATTAATGTCAGAACCAGGTCTAGAAAGTAAGGATGAATGAACATTACATATTCATGTATTTTGAATTTGTAGAAATTATATATGTAGTTAACTCCAGGTTTTTGCATATTCTCTGCTGGAAACCCTCTTTGCCTTATATCTCACCATACTGGTTTTGATAATGTATACCAAAGGAAATCTTATGGCATTCTCTTGATCAAAGTCTTCTTTCTAGTTACAGAACCTCCTCTCCTCTGTTCCCTTTTCATCTAGCACTTACTTTTATCAGATTTACTATAAATCACCATCTGATTCTGCTTGCTATCTTCCTCTCTTTAGACTCTAAGCTTCCTGATGGCTGACTCTCATCTTTATTTGTTGTCAACTCAAAACCTAGAAATATATTTAATATGTAATAGGCAGTCAACATTTTTAATCCATACAAATTTACAAAATTGTATTCTAAATTATATTGCTCTTTGTTGTCTCTAATGCATATATTTTTATCTCATAAGCCAGAGTTTTGCAGTCTAAGAAGGGCTATATTTCATATCACATAACTCAGTGTTAAATGCATTCAAACAAATCTATTGATTGAGTTATGATAAATTAATATTTTAAAAAATGTTAAAGCTAAAATAAAAGAATGAGCTTTATGAAATATACAATTTAATATATATTCCATTCATATTATATTCAATTTATAATAGGTAATGAATTATAGTGGCTATGTTATTCAAACAAATAGTTGGACAATAAAATGGAATTCTTATTATTGAATATATTATATTACATTTTTCCTTAGAAGTCAACATCTAATAAAGCCTAATCTATGTCATGTTAAACTGAATAATCACATTCAACTATCTGCATTTGAATCAATCTATAATTAATGATCTTCATGAATAAGCTAATGATGTTTTACTAACTTTTAAACTTTAGCAACATAATCAATCTATGGGAAATTTTATTCATTATGAATTGGCTGATTGGAAATTCAATACATGGTTATTTAATCCATTAATCTATGATGTTACACTATTATAAAGTCCTGGAAAATTCAAGGAATAGATTTAAATAAGTATTTTTTGATATATTGATTCTTTGGTTGGATTTCATACAGTGTAAAGATTACTCAGGGAAATGCAATCCAAACCACAATGAGATATCACCTCACACCTGTTTAAATGGCTATTATCAAAAAGACAAGAAATAACAATGTGTTGGCAAGGATGTGGAGAAAAGGAAACTTGTGCGCTATTGGTGGGAATGTAAATTGGTGTATCCATTATGAAAAACAGAGTTGAGGTTCCCTCCAAAATAAAAAATAGAAATAACATACAATCCAGCAAGTTCAATTCTGGATATGTATCCAAAGGAAATGGAAACACTAACTCAAAAAGATATATACATAACCATATTCATTGCCGCATTGTTTATGATAGCCAAGACATAGAAGCAATCTAAGTGTCTATCAGTGGATGAATGGATAAAGAAAAGGTGGCACACATACACACATACACACACTCACACATATTAATATTTTTCAGTAATAAAAAAGAAGGAAGTCCTGCCATTTTCAGCAACACAGATGAACCTTGAGGGCATTATGCTAAATGAAATAAGTCATACAAACACAAAAACTATGATATCACTTATATGTGGAATTGAAATATAATGAGTAATAATAAATACATTTCCTATTTATATTGGTCTTCATCCAGTTTCTGAAAACACTGCAGTCTTAAAGGTGAAATAGTTGTTTTGTCATGTTAATGAGAGACTTTTGAACCCCCACCCAAGGGCAGGCCTATAGATTGAATCAGCCAATGGCCAATAATTTAGTCAATCATTACTATGCAATGAAGCCCTCACAAAAACCCATGAGAAGTACTTATCACTCTCTCTTCTCTGTCCTACTTTGCCTAGTTGGATCCTGCTTCTCAGTGGGGGAGAGCTTCTATGTTTGGGGAACCAGAACACATTCACATACCACTGAACCAGGCCCCAAGCTCCATGAGGATAGAGTTCCTTTATTTGGGACCTTGACCTATGTCTCTCTTCATTTAGCTGTTAACTTGTATCCTTTATTAAACTGGTAAATGTAATTGTTTTTCTGAGTTCTGGGAGCCACCTTAGTAAATTAATTGACCCAAACGGGGAGGTCCTGAGGACCTCCAATCTGTAGCTGGCAGGTCAGACGCACAGGGAACTGCCTGGAGCTTGCAACCTGCATCTGAAGTGGCAGGTGGAGGGCAGCCTTGTAGGATGAAGCCCTTAACCTGGGGAATCTAGTGCTGTCTGGGCAGATGCCATCAGAATTTAGTTGATTTCTGCAACACCCTGCTGGTGTTTTAGAATTGCTTGGTGTTAGTATGTGTGGGAAGAACACCCTCCCACATACTTACTACACACACTGGAATTGAGTCTGGGAACCCAAATGTAGTTACACTACTACTACTGAGGTGCATAATATTGTTAATGTTATACATATATATAGGAAAAAACTTCACCATTGCATCTGGTGTTGGTGCTTGCCATATATAGGGAGTGGGAGAGTGGGTGAAATGGATGAAAATGGTCAGAAAGTATAAAAAGGTCCTGGAGATATAATGTACAGCATGGTGATGATAGTTAATAATATTGTATTATATATTTGAAAGTTAGTAAGTTGATATTAAAAGTTTTCATCAGAAGAAAAAATATTTGTAACTATGTATGATAAGGGATGTTAACTAAATTTACTGTGGTGACTCACAATATATACAAATATCATCATTATATTATATGGTGGAAATTAATATAATGTTATGTGTTGATTATATCTCAATAAGAATTAGATTCTGGGACACAAAATATAAATGACAAAATGAGAAACTTACAAATAAGTTGAAATTCCTACCTTGTACAAGCATTGAGAGAGTTGATTAGTATGAAAATTTTGTAGGTCCCATGCTGTATGACAAATATATTTGCAGCTTCTCTCACTAAAGCTCATTTGGAGCCCAGGTGGGGTACAATTTTACAGAGTACAGCTCTATATTTACTACATAAAAATTTGATTACATGAAGTTATAACATATCACAAAACATATTTTAAAATTTTGCTATAAATAAGATAATAGTATTTCCTACATGTCTGTTTTGTTCCATTTACTAGAAATATTATCAAATATGTATTTTATTATTGATTTAATATTTGTTTTTGAAATATGAAGTACAACTTATTAATTTATCATCTCAACCTTATAAATGTAATCCAAGTTTTGTAATTCTTGCAAATTAAAATTTTAAGAATACAACTAACCTAGTGCTACAATAAAACATTGTAACAGAGATCTAGCTGGTAAAATAAAGGAAAGGAAAAAAATGAAATATTAAAATTAGGAATGAGAAGAGTTTATGAGTATTTGAAGATACAGTGATCTACATAGGATATCAAAGAAAATCTAATGAAACAGAATGAATAAAGAAATTTCTGCAAATGTTTAACATAAATTCAATATATTAATAATCAATAGCCTTTTGTCTACAAAAATTTCTAACTATTAACTATAATAGAAAAATAACATAGGTATGTAACAAAAAAGTAAGAGTTCTATCATATAGAATAAGAAAAGGCTTCACTTACTAATAGAGTGTTACGTTGTTTAAAGCTGAATTTTGATTTTCATAATAACCTATACATAACAGTGGCCTACTTTTAATGATCTAATCCTTAATACCCTTTGTTTCCTCTAAAAGCACTCACACAGATCACTTTATCATACTACCAATAGGAGATGGAAGAAATAACCCTCATTAATCTTCACCCATTGTTAAGTAAACTTACATGGAACAATGTCATGTAATTACTTGGACTATATTTTACCATAATTTATTTTACTATTTTAAATAATTTTGAAAGAAAACATATGTTATTTATTATATGAATCAATGAAAACCCCTCATATATGCATGTATGTGCACACATAAAACTTGAAATAATGTTTATAACAATGTCATGTGGAGAAAGCATATTTGTAGTATATATGGTAAATGTTTTTAAAAATGAAATGTGAACTTTAGACCACCTTCCTTAATAACTTTCTTATTTTAAAGAGGGGATTTAATATGAGGGGAAATTTTTAGGATAATTCATTACAGTTTAGAAAAGTAATGAAAAATGACCTTTAGTTATTCTTCTTTAAATGTTTAAATGCCTTAAAATTTATTGGAACAATTCATAACATATTGTATCTAATCTAAGAAAGAGAAACCTAGGACCATTTCCTGAAAAGATATGTCTAATAGTTTAAGGTTATGGAGGAAAATGATATTTAGAGTCAAACAATATTTGGGAATTATGACACCAGGTAGTAGAAATTTATTCACCTTAGCTTCTAGTGGTTATTCTGTTTAGCTATCAGTAATGCAGGTGGAAAGGAAGGCTAGAGGTTAAACAGCTCAAACAACCAGCATCAGTATCTTAATCACATTTTATTGCTGGAAATGGAGTCATACATTAAAAATAAGCAGAAAGATTTATGAGAGGGAGCATTTCAAGGAGTATAAAATTATAAAATCACTGTAATGTACACCTGAAACTAACAGGATATTGTATATCAATTGCTTCAATTAAAAACAAAACAAAACAAAACAAGAAGCAGAGCATGGCAAGTGCTCCAAATCTTCAGTACTAATCACGTTTTTCCGAACTCCACCCAATGGCTGTATGCACTGAGGGCAAGGGAATGGTTCACTAAATAAAGGTGCACACTCAGAGCACGGTTAGGAGCAAAGATGATTGGACCAGAGATTATTTATTTCTTTGGCATCCTTACCCTTCGACAACTATTATCAGAGAATCAGGAAGGACGAGGTCAAACTTTTATGTGAAAGTAACGTGACCAAACATGAGAGGAACATTAGATAAGGTGGTGGAGTAAAGGGCGTTTCCTCTTCCCTATTGTAATGAGAATTTGAGGAGCTTAGTTTCTCTCTTTATAAATGTCTCTAATATATGGCTTTGATGAAGACCTGTCAGAAGTTTGATTGACATGGATGATAAAGGACATGGTGATACTTTCTGAAAGAATAACTGTTTATACTATAGTTTACCCATTATGCACAAAAAATATATTTTAATGTAAGACTAATTTTACTACAATAGCCTAAAGGAATGATCTATTGGTGAAACAATATGAAGCAGAGATACAGGCTTGAGCACAGGAGAATTTTATTTTTTTCTAAATATGTCTATAATGCTAATGAGAGTAAATAATTCTAATTCTCCCTCTTAGGGTTAGGTTTTTGATCTCTCAGATGTAATTTCATTTGTTTTTTTTAAGAATTATGTTTAACCTTTGTCTCAAAGAGGAGTTAGCACTATCACTGCTGAAAATTCTAAAAACAGATTTTGCAAAGAGTTCCTTTGAACTTGTTGATCATTCTTACTAGAAGTTTCTACCTCAGACATATGATTTGCTTCCTTACAGGCTTTTCCCAATGTCACCTTCATTGTGAGATCTTTGCTGGTCACAGTCATAAATGGCAGACTCCTCCTCCCTCAGCATCTTTTTTCCTATTTGGTTTCTCCTAAATATCTTACCACTACTTAAGAGGTAGTATGTTTTTCTTAACACATCTTATGTACTGACTTCCACCACAAGATTGGATCCTCCATTCAAAGATTTCCTTTTTTGTTTTCAATCAAAAGTCCAGCATCTAGCATAGTGCCTGACATAGAAAGTGCCAATTAAATATTCATTGATTAAATAAGTAAAAGAGGAAGGGATAAATAATTGTGATGGCAGTTTCAGAGAAGTTAAGAATAACAAGCATATGTTTCATAAACTAACATTATCTCCTAACTAGAAAGAAAACAAAATTTAAAATGTGTGTCTTGATTTCATGTAATGCTTTCAATATTGGAAAGTAAGATTTAAATTGAACATGTTTAATGAAAAATTATTTTTGATATTATAATAATTATTTTCTCCTACGTGCAATAGAGGAAAACAAAATTAAAATAAACAAGTGAGGAGGTGGTTAACCTTTATTATCAAGTAAATAGAAATGAAACAAAAATAATGCAATATTTCATCCATGAGACTAAAATACAGTAAGCATAAAAATGCAATGTTTTGTCAAGGATGTGAGAAATGAGAACTAGTGTACTGATGCTGTTTAGCTACCATCATATTGAAACCCAGTGTAGCATACCCTAGAACCCAGCAAATCCATTTCCCATATATTTTCCCAGGGAATACACAGTGGCAGTGTGTATAATAGAAAATTAGAGAGAGAGGGAGAGGGAGAGAGAAAGAGAAACTAAAGGACAGAAGAAAGGAAAGATCATGAAGTTCCATTAATGTGGTAATAGGTAATTTGATATTACATATTTATAAAATACTTATACTTCCCTTAAACATAACAATTAAATGGAAAATGAGGTAGATTAGAAATACAGTTTATAATCTATTTGACTTTTTTAAAGTTCTGGTTTGTACTGTTTGCCAATCTGCATTTTGTAAATATTCACAATATGTCTGATTTCAAGCAACCAATGTGAAAAGTTAACTGAGCTTTTCAAGCCAATAACTAGCCAGCTCTAGTCTGTCAGTAAAGATACAGCTCAAAAACTTAACTGTGACTAAAAAAGCACATTTTTCCTCAACTGCATTTCAAAAAGTCATAAAAACTCAGTGATATATATTCATATTCTGTGTTAGATGTATATATATTAAAAAGATATGCATTGAGAAGATATACCCAAAATTTACTTTAGTTTGTTTTTGAGAAGATGTTTTTGAGGAAAGGATGAAGTGAAAATAATTAGAAATAATGGTTAAAGAATCTCTTCAAGTGTCTCTGCTTTATTTTATCCATTTATACAGTTATTTGAGGAAACAAAAACATTATTAAAATTGTTAATTCCAAATGACAGGAATACACATTTCTGTTTCTATCTTTTTTTGTATTAAAATTTATTCTAAATAAAATTTAATAGAAAATACTCAAATCTGAAACACACATATAGGTGTCACAGTAGTGTGGGCTTATATGAAATCACTGTGAGCAGAAAGTAGCGATAATTTCAGATGAATTTTTGGCTATCACACTCTTGTATGTATACTGTAGAAATTTAAGTGCTATAAATGGTAAAATGTTTAATGATTATTTAGAGAGTAGATACTCCTTAAAGATGGATAATCTTGATCTAGTTTTGTGAACTACAAAAATATAGGGGAATGGATAAATATTGTAAAAGAGTGATTCAAATATTTTCTTAGATGCAATGGGACATTCAAGAAAAAAAAAACAAAAACAAAAAGAAAACAAAAACTCTATTTAATATAATTGTATAGTTTTGTACTTGGAAAAAATGTGGCCAGTTTCATAAGTCTGCTTTGGGAATGACATACCTGCTTATGAGTTAGGGTGGCCATATAATTTGTCAACAAAATTAGGAAACTTTCAGAATGAAACATGGTACAATTAATAATTATGCCTGGACAAAGAATTATAAATCTGTAAATGGAGACATATCCAAACTATATATTAATGTTGATCTGATGAAATATATTCTGTGGATTGGAAATGAGAAAGTGTAGATTTAGAGGTCACAAAGAAATTATTAGCAGTTTAGGCATCATAACTTATTAGATAAAGGGTATCTAAAAGAGAACTGAGAAAAAAAGCACATGAAAAAGCAAATATCTACTAGATCTAGATTTATTCAGTGACTTGGTGGAAGATATCTAGAAGAAAATAAGGAGCCAAATACTAATTTATACCTTTAGTATACTTAAAAAATGTGGATATGATATTTGACAAAGGTAATAGTTTACCATCTCCTGTACCATTTATACATTTCACTTGTTTTTCAAAGACATTACACAATCTGCATTATAATTACAAAATACATTTGGAATATTTTTGTTCTGTGGTTTAATTCAGAGAGATGATCATAGAGTTTTCTGAAATAGATAACTTTCTTTGATACTTTAATTTTCTGAAAAGAAAATCACTATGTTTCAGTTAAAGAATCTCTGACTATTCCTTCATTAAGGTGTTTAATTGATTGAGTCTATTAAATCATAAAACTATCCAATTTTCTTGATCTTGTGGTTGTCAGCACTGTAGAGAGTGGTTTTTCTTTCCCTTCTAATTCTACAAGAAATATTTATTTCTATTCTTCAAAGTTATATTCTTTCCCCAACAATTTCTGAGAGTTCTTGAATCATGGAAAGCTGTTCATCCTACTTCCCAATCTTTTAGGAAGTTGCATTCACAGGAAGGATAATTCTAATTCATTATTAATGATAGAAATATCCCAGTGAATTTCTGTGTATTCACTTTAAGGAGTCATTCTTAAATTAAACAAAATAAAAGTCAAAATAAAGTTTCAGTTGCAGTCAAGGCATGTAGATACACACACACACACAAACACACATCTATGTATGTACATGTAAGCATGTAAACATATATAAGGAATACATATCTATACATACATATGTATATATATATAAATAATGTATAAGAAATGTACAAAAGCACTTTGTCATAAATAAAATTTCAGAAATAGAGAAAAAATGCATACATATTCATTATATTAAAAGACACATAGTGCTTACTAATAAGAGAGAAAATCCTCATGAATGTGAAGACCTAAATTTTCTTTTTATTTATTTTGGTATAATTAATCTACAATTACATGTGCAATATTATGGTTATTAAACTCCCCACTTCATCAGGTCCCCCCCACCAACCCCATTACAGTCACTGTCCATCAGCGTAGTGAGATGCTATAGAATCACTACTTGTCTTCTCTGAGTTGTACTGCCCTCCCCTTGCCCCACAACATTACATCTGCTAATCGTAATGCCTTTTTTCCCCCTTGTCCCTCCCTTCCCGCCCATCCTCCCCAGTCCCTTTCCCTTTGGTAACTGTTAATCCATCCTTGGGTTCTGTGAGTCTGCTGCTGTTTTTTTCGTTCAGTTTTTTTCCTTTGCTCTTATGCTCCACATATGAGTGAAATCATTTGATATTTGTCTTTTCCTACTTGGTTTATTTCACTAAGCATAATACCTTGTAGCTCCATCCATGTCGCAAATGGTAGGATTTGTTTTCTTCTTATGGCTGAATAGTATTCCATTGTGTATATGTACCACATCTTCTTTATCCATTCATCTACAGATGGACACTGAGGTTGCTTCCATTTCTTGGCTATTGTAAATAGTGCTGCAATAAACATAGGGGTGCATATGTATTTTTGAAACAGGGCTGCTGCATTCTTAGGGTAAATTCATAGGAGTTGGATTCCTGGGTCAAATGGTATTTCTATTTTGAGCTTTTTGAGGAACCTCCATGCTGCTTTCCAGAGCGGTTGAACTAATTTGCATTCCTACCAGTAGTGTAGGAGGGTTCCCTTTTCCCCACATCCTCGCCAACATTTGTTGTTTGTGTTTTGGATGTTGGCCATCCTTACGGGTGTAAGGTGATATCTCATTGTGGTTTTAATTTCTTTTCTCTGATTATTAGAGATGTGGAGTATCTTTTCATGTGTCTGTTGGCCATCTGAATTTCTTCTTTGGAGAAGTGTCTATTCATGTCCTCTGTCCATTTCTTAATTAGATTATTCGCTTTTTGTTTCTTGAGGTGTGTGAGTTCTTTATATATTTTCGATGTCAACCCCTTATCTAACATGTCATTTATGACTATATTCTCCCATACTGTAGTATGTCTGTTTGTTCTACTGATTGTGTACTTTGCTGTACAGAAGCTTTTCAGGTTGATATAGTCCCACTTGTTCATTTTTCCTTTTGTTTCCCTTGCCCGGGGAGACATGTTCATGAAGATGTCGCTCATGTTTATGTCCAGGAGATTTTTGCCTATGTTTTTTTCTAAGAGTTTTATGATTTCATGACTTACATTCAAGTCTTTGATCCATTTGGGGTTTACTTTTGTGTATGGGGTTAGAAAGTAGTCCAGTTTCATTCTCTTACATGTAGCTGGCCATTTTTGCCAACACCAGGTGCTGAAGATGCCGTCATCTCCCCATTTTATATCCAAGGCTCCTTTATCATATTTTAATTGACCATATATGTTTGGGTTAATGTATGGATTTTGTATTCTGTTCCACTGGTATGTGGGTCTGTCCTTGTGCCGATACCAAATTGTCTTGATTACTGAAGCTTTGTAGTAGAACTTGAAGTCTGGGAGTGTAATTCCCCATGTTTTATTCTTTCCTCTCAGCATTGCTTTGGCTGTTCAGGGTCTTCTGTGGGTCCATATGAACTTTAGAACTATTTATTCCAGTATATTAAGGAATGCTATTGGTATTTTGACAGGGATTGTGTTGAATCTGTAGATTGCTTTAGGTAGTGAAGCCATTTTGACAATATTTATTGTTCCTAGCCAAGAGCATGGGATGAATTTCCATTTGTTAGTGTCCTCTTTAATTTCTCTTAGGAGTGTCTTGTAGTTTTCAGGGTATAGGTCTTTCACTTCCTTCATTAGGTTTATTCCTAGATATTTTATTCTTTTTGATGCAATTGTGAATGGATTATATTTTCCTGATTTCTCTTTCTGTTAGCTCATTATTAGTGGAATGGAAAGCAATAGATTTCTGTGTATTAATTTTGCATTCTCCAACTTTGCTGAATTCAGATATTAGTTCTAGTAGTTTTGAAGTGGAGTATTTAGGTTTTTTTGTGTAAAATATCATGTCATTTACAAATACTGACAACTTGACTTCTTCTTTACCAATCTGGATGCTTGTATTTCTTTGTTTTGTCTGATTGCCATGGCTAGGACGTCCAGGAGTATGTCAAATAACAGAGGAGAGAGTGGGCATCCCTGTCTTGCTCCAGATCTTAGTTGAAAAGCGTTCAGCTTCTCACTGTTAAGTATGATGTTAGCTGTGGGTTTGTTATATATAGCCTTTATGATGTTGAGGTACTTGCGCTCTATACCCATTTTTTGAGAGTTTTAATCATAAATGAATGCTGAGTTTTGTCAAATGCTTTTTCAGCATCTATGGAGATTATCATGTGGTTTTTGTTCTTCTTTTTGTTGATGTGGTGTATGATGTTGATGGATTTTCGAATGTTGTACCATCCTTGAATCACTGAGATGCACCCCACTTGATCATGGTGTATGATCCACTTGATATACTTTTGATTTCGGTTTGCTAATATATTGTTGAGTATTTTTGCATCTACATTCATCAGGGATATTGGTCTGTAATTTTCTGTTTTGGTGGGTTCTTTGACAGGTTTTGGTATTAGAGTGATGCTGGCTTCATAGAATGAGTTTGGAAGTATTCCCTCCTCTTCTATTTTTGGAAAACTTTAAGGAGAATGGATATTATTTCTTCTATATATGTCTGGTAGAATTCAGAAGTTGATCCATCTGCTCTGGGCGTTTTGTTCTTGGGTAGTTTTTTGATTACCAATTCAATTTCTTTGCTGGTGATTGCTGTGTTTGGTTTTTCTGTTTCTTGCTTGGTCAGCTTTGGAAGGTTGTATTTTTTAAGAAGTTGTCCATTTCTTCTAGGTTGTCCAGCATGTTAGCATATAGATTCTCATAGTATTCTCTTATAATTATTAGTATTTCTGTGAGGTCCTTCGTGAATTTTCCTTTCTAATTTCTTATTCTGTTTATGTGTGCAGATTCTCTTTTTCTCTTCATAAGTCTGGCTAGGGGTTTATCTATTTTGTTTATTTTTTCAACAACCAGCTCTTAGTTGCATTGATTTTTTCTATTGTTTTATTCTTCTCAATTTTATTTATTTCTTCTCTGATCTTTATTATGTCACTCCTTCTCGTGACTTTGGGCCTCATTTGCTCTTCTTTTTCCAATTTCAGTAATTGTATCTTTAGACTATTCATTTGGGATTGTATTTCCTTCTTTAAATAGGCCTGGATTGCAATATATTTTCCTCTTAGAACTGCCTTTGCTGCATCCCACAGAATATGCGGCTTTGTGTTATTGTTATTAGTCTCCGTATGCTGTTTGATCTGTTTTTATTTGGTCATTTATCCATTGATTACTTAGGACCACGTTACTAAGCCCCCATGTATTTGTTAGCGTTTTGTTTTCTTTGTACAATTTATTTCTAGTTTTATACCTTTGTGATCTGGAAAGTTGGTTCGTAGAATGTCAATATTTTTGAATTTACTGAGACTCTTTTTGTGGCCTAGTATGTGGTCTATTCTGGAAAATGTTCCATGTGCACTTGAGAAGAATGTGTATCCTGCTGCTTTTGGGTGTAGAGCTCTGTAGCTGTCTGTTAGGTCCAACGGTTCTAGTGTGTTTTTCAGAGCCTCTGTGTCTTTACTTATTTTCTGTCTGGTTGATCTGTCCTTTGGAGTGAATAGTGTATTGAAGTCTCCTAAATTGAATGCATTGCTATCTATTTCTTCCTTTAATTATGTTTGTATTTGTTTCACATAAGTCAATGCTCCTGTATTGGGTGCATATATACTTAAAATGGTTATATTCTCTTTTTTGACTGACCCCTTTATCATTATGTAATGTCCTTCTATATGTCTTGATACTTTCTTCATTTTGAAGTCTATTTTGTCTGATACAAGTACTGCAACACCTGTTTTTCTCTCCTTGTTGTTTGCATGAAACACCTTTTTCCATCCCTTCACCTTCAGTCTGTGTATATGTTTGGGTTTGAGGTATGTCTCTTGTAAGCAGCATATAGATGGGTCTTTCTTTTTTATCCATTCTGTTCCTCTGTGTCTTTTGATTGGAGCATTCAGTCCATTTACATTTAGGGTGATTATTGATAGATATGTACTTATTGCCATTGCTGGCTTCAGATTTGTGGTTACCAAAGTTTCAAGGTAACTTCTTTACTATCTAGCAGTCTAACTTAACTTTCTTGTTAAGTTATTCTAAACACAGTCTGATGATTCTTTATTTCTCTCCCTTCTTATTCTTCCTCCTCCCTTCTTTATATACTAATTGTTTTATTCTTTGCCTTTAGTTAGTATTTGGATGGTCTGCTTTCTTTGCTATGATTTTATTTTCTCTGGTGACATCTTTTTAGCCTTAGGAGTGCTTCCCTCTAGAGCAGTCACTTTAAGATATCCTGTTGAGGAGGCTTATGGTAAACAAATTCTCTCATCTTTCGCTTGTCTGGGAATTGTTTAATCCCTCCCTCAAATTTAATTGATAATCGTGATGGATACAATATTCTTGGTTCTATGCCCTTCTGTTTCATTATGTTAAATATATCATGCCATTCTCTTCTGGCCTGCAAGGTGTCTGTTGAGAAGTTTGATTATTGTCTGATGGGTTTTGCTTTGTAGGTGATCTTTTTTCTCTCTCCAGCTTCCTTTAATACTCTGTCCTAACTTTGATATTTGCCATTTTAATTATTATGTGTCTTGGTGTTGTCTTCCTTGTGTCCCTTGTGTTCGGAGATCTGTGGGCTTCCATGTTCTGAGAGAGTATTTCCTTCCCCAGCTTGGGAAATATTCAGCAATTATTTCTTCATAGACACTTTCTTTCCCTTTTTCTCTCTCTTCTTCTTCTGGTACTCCTATAATGCGAATATTGTTCCATTTGGATTGGTCACACCGTTCTCTTAATATTCTATCATTCCTAGAGATCCTTTTATCTCTCTCTGCCTCAGCTTCTCTGTATTCCTGTTCTCTGATTTCTCTTCCATTAACAGTCTCTTGCATCTTGTTCAGTCTGCTGCTAAGCCTGTCAATCGCTTGTCTCATTTCTGCATTGTCTTTCCTCACTTCCCTCACTTCCTCTCTTAGCTCATGCATATTTCTCTGTAGATCTATCTTCATGGTTATGAGTTTTATTCTGAATTCTTTTACAGGAAGATTGTATAAATCTGTCCCATCAGGCCTTCTCTCTGTGGATGTCTGGATGATTTTAGTCTGGACCATATTTCTTTGTCTTTTCATCATGATAGAAGTGGTTGCTGGTATGTGCCATGTGTGTCAGCTGTGAGAATGAAGTCCCTTTCTGCTTGTTGTTCTCCTTGCCTTTATCCTGGGCTTGAGCTGTTTTCCTGCACACTGGGAGGCAATCTCTGGTATAATCTCCTCAATTGCTTGTGTGCAAGGTCGCCCTTAGCCATGCTTATAGCATTATGGGGGTTTGCAGTTACGCTGGGTGCATTCTGGTTCCGTTGGTGTTTTCTGGACCTTGTTCTGGGGCTCTTCCTGCTTAGCTGCATCCCAGCCTGAAGTAGATTCTGTGAGGAATGAATGGAAGGCTGCTGAACTCTGTGGGAAGCCTTGGCATGGCTACTTTGCCTGGCCACTGGCCATGGGTTCCAAAATTCCCCATGACACCCAGCCTGCTGGGCTGAGTGCACTGGGACAATTTTTTTCTGCTATTGGGCTCTTGCCTCTTTAAGACATTTAAAAAAAGTGCCTGCTTTTCTTTTGTCCCAGGGACCCGCTGAGAGGACCCAGTTGTGGTCTCTTCTCAGATCCTGCACTTGTATTTCTGTAATATCCGATACACCCAGACGATGTGTGTCAGTTCTCCCGGCACCCATCACCAGGGCTAGTTATTTGGTGGGCTTGTACTTCCACTCCCTCCACGCTCTGAATCTCTTCCTCACATCGGTGCACTTGGATGGCGGTGTGCTCAGGTTCCACTGGGTCACGACTTTGTATCTTACCCTCTTCATGAGGCACTGAGTTCTCACATGTGTAACTGTAGCCTGGCTGTTGTCCTGTATCTTCTGGTCTGTATTTTAGGAATAGTGGTATTTGTTGTATTTTCATAAATATATATGGTTTTGGGAGGAGATTTCCACTGCCCTGCTCACATCGCCATCTTCTCAGACGTCTGAAGACCTAAATTTTAACTGGTGAGAAAATACAATATCAAAACAATAAATTTAATTTCAAATACACATGATACAATGTTTAAAGCGAAAGACATTTTCATATCAATTCGATTTCCAGAACTCAAGTTTTGAAGAATTATAATTAAGCCAGCTTTATGATCAAATGTTATATGAGACTTATAATGGCATTTTGTAACTTATTTCAGTAAATTTTTCCAGGTTTTAGAACAACTGAAAGATTTTTATATTACTGCAACTCTTTCCATTTAAAGATGAGCTGGAATTTGCTAATATCCAGTGACATATGAGCCACATTGGAATATTATTCTCATAAGTCAAAAATATTGAAGCATTTTCAGTCTCTTTTTCCCCTTCATGATTATAAATTCTGGAGTTCTAAACTACCTTCATGGGGACTTCCGGGAAGATGGCTGTGTGAGCAGGGTGGCAGAAATCTCCTCCCAACACTATATTTATCTACGAAAACAAAGAAAATACATCTACTCCTAAAAGAGAGACGAGAATACACAGGAAAGCGCACAGCGTGCAGATACACCCAAGAGGACTCGGCACCCCAAGAGGCGGGTAAGACATGGAGCCGTGACATGGTGGGACCCGAGCCCTCCCCCACCCCAGCGCACCGGCGGGAGGAGAGGATTCAGAGCCGGGAGGGAGTGGAAGCACACCCCGCGAAGTAACCAACCCCGGTGATCTGCGCGGGGAGCGCTGACCCACATTGCACAGTGCAGAGGAGATTGGAGAGACAGAGGGGCAGGATCTGAGCGGGGAATGCGCCAGGGTGCTTGCAGCTGGCTCCCGGGAAGGAAAAAAAAAAAAGCGCGGGCTTTCTTCAGGGGTCTTAAAGAGACAGGAGACCAGCGGAGGAGCCGGAACGCTGCAGCACACTCAGCCCAGTAGGCTGACAGTCCTGGGGAGTTTCAGACGCCTTAGCTGGCGACTGAGGAAGCGTAGCCATACTTAACAATTCTCACTGAGATCAACAGACTCCTACTCGTTCAAACCCCTGCCAGAGCAATAAAGGGTCCTGCGAAGCGGCACAGTCACAGCTGTGGAATAGTGGGGCAATAGCGGCACCTAGAGCATTCCCACAGAATCTACATCTGGTGGGCATTTTTTTTGTTTGTTTGTTTTTTGTTTTGTTTTTGTTTTTGTTTTTCTTTTCTTCTTTTTTTCTTTCTTTCTTTCCTTTTTTTTCTTTTTTTATCTTTTTTTCTCTCTTTTTTTTTCCTCTCTTTTTAAAGTCTTAAAGAGCCCAGCTGACATACGTGGCAACAATCAGTGACAAAATTATACAGCCATGAAAAGACAGAGGAATATGGTTCAGACCAAAATCAACCAGACAACCCCAGAGAGGGAGTCTGAAGGGATGGAAATGCACAGCCTCCCTGAAAAAGAATTCAGAAAAAAAGTCACAACCATGCTGATGGACCTGCAGAGAAATGTGCAAGAGCTGAGGGAGGAAGTGAGGGAACTGAGGAAAGACAATACAGAAATCAGACAAGCGATCGACGGGCTTAACAACAGAATGGATGAGATGCGAGAGACTTTTAATGGAATAGAAAACAGAGAACAGGAGTACAGAGCAGCTGAGGCAGAGTGAGATAAAAGGATTTCTAGGAATGAAAGAATATTAAGAGAACTGTGTGACCAATCCAAATGGAACAATATTCGCATTACAGGAGGACCAGAGGAAGAAGAGAGAGAGAAAGGGATAGAAAGTGTCTTTGAAGAAATAATTGCTGAAAACTTTCCCTCGCTGGGGAAGGAAGTAGTCTTGCAGTCCACCGAAGCTCATAGATTTCCCAACACAAGGGACCCAAGGAAGACAACACCAAGACACATAATAATTAAGATGGCAAAGATCAAAGATAAAGACAGGGTATCAAAGGCAGCTAGAGAGAGAAAAAAGATCACCTACAAAGGAAAACCCATCAGACTATCATCAGACTTCTCAACAGAAACCTTACAGGCCAGAAGAGAATGGCATGATATATTTAACGTTATGAAACAGAAGGGCCTCGTACCAAGAATATTGTATCCAGCACGATTATCATTTAAATATGATGGAGGGTTAAACAATTTCCAGATAAACGAAAGTTAAGAGAGTTTGCCTCTCATAAACCACCACTACAGAATATCTTAAATGGACTGCTCTAGAGGGAAGCACACCTAAGGCTAAAAAGATGTCAACAGAGGAAAAAAAAAATCATAGCAAAGAAAGCAGACCTCCCATACTAACTAAAGGCAAAGAATAAAACACCTATTATAGAAAGAATGGAGGAGGAAGAATAAGAAGGGAGAGAAATAAGGAAACATCAGACTGTGTTTACAATAACTTAACAAGAAAGTTAAGTTAGATTGTTAGATAGTAAAGAAGCAACCCCTGAACTCTTGTTAACCACGAATCTAAAGCCAGCAATGGCAATAAGTACATACCTATCAATAATCAACCTAAATGTAAATGGACTGAATGCACCAAACAAAAGACACAGAGTAACAGAATGGATAAAAAAGCAAGACCCATCTATATGCTGCCTACAAGAAACTCACCTCAAATCCAAAGATATACACAGACTAAAAGTGAAGGGATGGAAAAAGATATTTCATGCAAACAACAAAGAGAAAAAATCCGGTGTTGCAGTACTTGTATCAGACAAAATAGACTTCAATATGAAGAAAGTAGCAAAAGATAAAGAAAGACACTACATAATGATAAAGGGGTCAGTCCAACAAGAAGATATAACCATTATAAATATATATGCACCCAACACAGGAGCGCCAGCATATGTGAGACAAATACTAACAGAATTAAAGGAGGAAATAGACAGGAATGCACTTATTCTTGGAGACTTCAACACACCACTCACTCCAAGGATAGATCAACCAGACAGAAAATAAGTAAAGGCACAGAGGCACTGAGCAACACACTACAACAGATAGACCTAACAGACATCTACAGAACTCTGCACCCAAAAGCAACAGGATACACATTCTTCTCAAGTGCACATGGAACATTTTCCAGAATAGAACACATACTAGGCCACAAAAAGAACCTTAGTAATTTCAAAAATATTGAAATCCTACCAACCAACTTCTCAGATCACCAAGGTATAATACTAGAAATAAATTTTAGAAAGAAATCAAAAAGGCTCGCAAATATATGGAGACTTAACAACACTCTCCTAATTAATCAGTGGGTTGACGACCAAATCAAAACAGAAATCAAAGAATATATGGAGACTAATGACAACAGAAACACAAAGCCACTACTGTGGGACGCAGCAAAGGCAGTTCTAAGAGGAAAGTATATTGCAATCCAGGCCTATTTAAAGAAGGAAGAACATTCCCAAATGAATAGTCTAAAGACACAATTACTGAAATTGGAAAAAGAAGAACAAATGAGGCCCAAAGTCACCAGAAGGACGGACATAATAAAGATTAGAGAAGAAATAAATAAAATTGAGAAGAATAAAACAATAGAAAAATCAATAAAACCAAGAGCTGGTTCTTTGAAAGAATAAACAAAATAGATAAACCCCTAGCCAGACTCATTAAGAGAAAAAGAGAATCTACACACATAAACACAATCAGAAATGAGAAAGGAAAAATCATGACGGACCCCACAGAAATGCAAAGATTCATAAGAGAATATTATGAGAATCTGTATGCTAACAAGCTGGAAAACATAGAAGAAATGGACAACTTTTTAGAAAAATACAACCTTCCAAGACTGACCAAGCAAGAAACAGAAAAACTAAACAGACCAATCACCAGTGACGAAATCGAATTGTTAATCAAAAAACTACCCAAGAACAAAACCCCTGGGCCTGATGGATTCACCTCTGAATTCTACCAGACATATAGAGAAGAAGTAACACCCATTCTCCTTAAAGTTTTCCAAAAAATAGAAGAGGAGGGAATACTTCCAATCTCATTCTATGAAGCCAGCATCACTCTAATACCAAAACCGGGCAAAGACCTCACCAAAAAAGAAAATTATAGACCAATATCCCTGGTGAACGTAGATGCAAAAATACTCAACAAAATATTGGCAAACCGAATTCAAAAATACATCAAGAGGATCATACACCATGATCAAGTGGGATTCATCCCAGGGATGCAAGGATGGTACAACATTCGAAAATCCATCAACATCATCCACCACATCAACAAAAAGAAGAACAAAAACCACATGATAATCTCCATAAATGCTGAAAAAGCATTTGACAAAATTCATCAACCATTCCTGATTAAAACTCTCAACAAAATGGGTATAGACAGCAAGTACCTCAACATCATAAAGGCTATATATGACAAACCCACAGCTAACATCATACTTAATGGCGAGAGGCTGAAAGCTTTTCATCTAAGATCGGGAACAAGACAGGGATGCCCACTCTCTCCACTGTTATTCAACATAGTACTGGAGGTCCTAGCCATGGCAATCAGACAACACAAAGAAATACAAGGCTTCCAGATTGGTAAAGAAGAAGTCAAATTGTCACTATTTGCTGATGACATGATATTGTAGATAAAAATCCCTAAAGACTCCACCCAAAAACTACTAGAACTAATATCTGAATTCAACAAAGTTGCAGGATACAAAATTAACACACAGAAATCTGTTGCTTTCCTATACACTAATGATGAACTAACAGAAAGAGAAATCAGAAAAATAATTACATTCACAACTGCATCAAAAAGAATAAAATAACTAGGAATATACCTAATGAAGGAAGTGAAAGACCTATACCCTGAAAACTACAAGACACTCATAAGAGAAATTAAAGAGGACACTAACAAATGGAAATGCATCCCATGCTCTTGGCTAGGAAGAGTAAATATTGTCAAAATGGCTATACTACCTTAAGCAATCTACAGATTCAATGCAATCCCTATCAAAGTACCAACAGCTTTCTTCAATGAACTGGAACAAATAATTCTAAAATTCATATGGAACCACAAAAGACCCCGAATAGCCAAAGCAATCCTGAGAAGGAGGAATATAACAGGGGGAATTACACGCCCTGACTTCAAGCTCTACTACAAAGCCACAGTAATCAAGACAACTTGGTATTGACACAAAAATAGACCCACAGACTAGTGGACAGAATAGAAAATCCAAACATTAACCCAAACATATAGAGTCAATTAATATTTGATAAAAGTGCCTTGGATATACAATGGGGAGATGACAGCCTCTTCAGCAGCTGGTGTTGGAAAAACTGGACAGCTACATGTAAGAGAATGAAACTGGACTACTGTCTAGCCCCATACACAAAGGTAAACTCAAGGTGGATCAAAGACCTGAATGTAAGTCATGAAACCATAAAACTCTTAGAAAAAAACATAGGCAAAAATCTCTTGGACATAAACATGAGCAACTTCTTCATGAACATATCTCCCCGGGCAAGGGAAACAAAAGCAAAAATGAACAAGTGGAACTATATCAAGCTGAAAAGCTTCTGTACAGCAAAGGACACCATCAGTAGAACAAAAAGACATCCTACAGTATGGGAGAATATATTCATAAAAAACGTATCTGTTAAAGGGTTGACATCCAAAATATATAAAGAACTTATGCACCTTAACAAACAGAAAGCAAGTAATCCAATTAAGAAATGTGCAGAGGACATGAACAGACACTTCTCCAAGGAAAAAACTCAGATGGCCAACAGGTACATGAAAAGATGCTCCACATCGCTAATCATCAGAGAAATGCAGATTAAAACCACAATGAGATATCACCTCACACCAGTGAGGATGGCCAACATCCAGAACACAAACATCAACAAATGTTGGCGAGGATGTGGAGAAAAGGGAGCCCTCCTACACTGCTGGTGGGACTGCAAATTAGTTCAACCATTGTGGAAAGCAGTATGGAGGTTCCTCAATAAACTCAAAATAGAAATACCATTTGACCCAGGAATTCCACTCCTAGGAATTTACCCTAAGAATGCAGCAGCCCAATTTGAAAAGGACAGATGCACCCATATCTTTATTGCAGCACTATTTACAATAGCCAAGAAATAGAAACAACCTAAGTGTCCATCAGTAGATGAATGGATAAAGAAGATGTGCTACATATACACAATGGAATATTATTCAGCCATAAGAAGAAAACAAATCCTACCATTTGCAACAACATGGATGGAGCTAGAGGGTATTATGCTCAGTGAAATAAGCCAAGCCAAAAAAGACAAGAATTAAATGATTTCACTCATATGTGGAGTGTAAGAACAAAGAAAAAAACTGAAGGAACAAAACAGCAGCAGACTCACAGAACCCAAGAACGGACTAATAGTTACCAAAGGGAAAGGGACTGGGGAAAATGGGCAGGAAGGGAGCAATAAGAGAGACAAAGGGGCATTACGATTAGCAGATGTAATGTTGGGGGGGCACGGGGAGGGCAGTACAACTCAGAGAAGACAGGTAGTGATTCTATAGCATCTCACTATGCTGATGGACAGTGACTGTAATGGGGTGGGTGGGGGGGACCTGATGAAGGGGTAATTTAATAATCGTAATATTGCACATGTAATTGTAAATTAATGATAATAAAATAAATTATATTAAAAAATAAATAAATAAAAATAAACTACCTTCATGCTTCTTATTCCTTAATCTATCAAGTAATTTATATTTTGGTTTTTTAACCTACAATAAACTTGCCATATCTCCACATCAAACACAAAATTACAATTTAGTATAGGACACCAAAAATAACATGTCTTCTATTGTCATTAAAACACTGTACCAAGGAAATTTGGTTCAGTATCTCAAAATACTTTTACCCACCAGAAAGACATAAAAACTAAAGTTAGAATATTAAGGTTCCTCACCAACACTATTAATGGTGAACATGTTTTTTAAGAGAAATAAATAAGAGCTGAAAGTATTCCCTTGTCTTATCATACTGTTTTAGACTCCATTTATTTTGTTCTGTAAGTAAATACCTAAATAAAAGCACAGTAACTACGAGGTTCTGATAAACATCTTCCTTAAATCTTGAATCTGACATGTTCACCAAAGAATCATATTCAGTATATGTCTAATGAATAGTTTTTTATTATCAGTAAACAAGTTATTAAAAAAGGAAATAATATTTGAAGAGAATATTTTAAATACATAAAGATTTCATAATCATTCAGGGAAAGATAATTATTATTAAATTTATATTTATTTATTTATTCATTCATTCCATTGTATGATTTCCATTAAAGAATTTCCTCTTACAAATTTTTGTTATTTCCTTAAGTTTTGTCTGGAGAAGAATTTGGGACATTTGATACGTTGAGTTTCCCATATTTTGCATAATCTATAGCTGTTTTGCAGTCCAGTATATCACTCTACTGTCTGTTTAACCTGTCAAGATGTCAGATTGCATTCTGGAGGAGTGGAGGGTTTGTTGTGTTCTTTCATGTAATATCTGGGGTTCTCTTTTTGTGCCCAGTTTGAATCTCAGAAACAGTAACTAGTCAAGAAGGTAAAAATTAATATATTTGAATACTATTGTATTTGTTTTCATTAGCTATATTATTTAATAAACATATCCTCTCAATCTACTCTGTGGCTATACAACAAGGTAACTCACATTGGCATCGCAGCATAAATGCTGGATTATTTTTTTGAATTGCCCAGCTTTCAAGATAATGCATTATTTATAATCCTCGGAAGGTTACCGAATAGTTTATTTTTCTAATATTTTTCAGATTCATGAGTTTAAATATACTGCAATTCTTATGTTTATTAAATCCAGAAGTGTCCTGATTTAGCAGTGGGAGTCTTTGCATTTTGGCACCTAAAACTTTTTGCCTAAGACATATTTTTCTTTGTCTGAGTCCATAATTTTATTACAATGCTCATAATATGGGAAGCTCTTGGCTACTATTGTCATGTGAACATTGCTCTTTCAAATATGCAGTTTTAAATAATATATTATTTTAGAAAGCTTTGTTGAATTATAGTATATGCTGTTTCTTTTGCTCTTTTTTTCTCAAGTACCCTACTATTATTTATTCTGGATCTTCTCCTCCTATCTTCTTTACTATCACTTGCTATATAATTTATTTTACTTCTTGTCAAATTTTTGAATATTTAAACTTTTCCTTCTTCTTTTCACCTTTACTGTTTTAAATGCATTTTTGTTGAATACATATGCTTTTAATTTAGACTTTATTTCTAAACTGATTTTCTTTTAACACTAATTTTCTAAAATCCTTGCCACATCTTTTCTAACATTGTCTAGCTATAATTTATATTTTTTCATATCATACCATTTTCTTAATTTCTTTGAACTTGCTTTCATATTCTGTCACAAATTTGATCTCTTTTTCTTGAACAATTTTTTGACATACATTCATTGTCTGTAAGGATGTTATTTTCCTTCTTATTCTTGTTATACTTTACTAATTTTTAAAATTTAACCTTAATACTTTAATGTTTCTCATTCTTATATGAATTTAGTTTCAGCAACATTTTAGTAGATGATATCCTAATTTCATAGTGCCCTCTTAATGTATGTGTCTGTGCCTGAGTATGTGGATGTGTGTGCGTGTGAGGGAGAAATAGACAATTGTTGAATAGCTTTGTGAGATGTCAAGGCTCGTTCCCTCCACCACTTTTATCCAGACCTTCTCTTTAATTTGACTGTATTTCCTTTGCGGTACTTAATTTTAATTCTAGTCTCAACAATTTTAATTTCCCCCCTATGTGGAGTCCACTTCTGAATGGGAACCCAGAACCCTGAAAGTTTGTGGAAGCCACACTATTCTAGACCACTTTGTTTTCACTGCATACACTTTCTACCATCCGATCGAGCACAACATCTTGTTTCAGCTGTTATTTTCCTTTAGGTCATTGGACTTCCCTGTGATTGTCTTTCAGCTATTTCATAATTTTCCCATTTCCATCAGATGCCCCATGCTTCCCTCTGCTTTCTTCCATACCAACACCAATAACATGCTTGTCTTGTAATTGTTAGTGATTATTGCAAATTTTGCCCATGGGTTTTTGTTTTTTCTATGTAATTTTAATGTGCTAACAAGATATACCTAAAAATGTTACTAATATTGATGCATTTTTCCAGAAATACCTTCCCTTAGCCGTTTAAACATACATCCAGCCTGCCAATCAGATATCAATCCCTAAACAAACAACAGAAAAAAAATTTTTCAAAAACTAGTTTACTACAAATTCATTCTTACTAGTTTGAGAGAGGATTAAATGTTGCTTGATAATCCTCTTGTTAATTCCTAATGTATTCCTTATTGATTTATAGGCTCAGCTTCTGCTACATGGTGCAACTAATCCTGTCTTTAGACAGTAAGACTTTGAAGTTGGAGGAACTAAATTATATGCAGTAAGAATTTGGGAAAGAAGGGGCAAAAATGTATCTTTCAATTTCATTCTTTCAATTTAGCTCTAACAAATGGGCTTTTTTCTAATGTGGACATCTGACAGTTCACATTATGGAACTAGATGTCTGCTCATATGTCTAAGTATTATGCAGTGTATAATACTAGTTTTTCAGGACTCTGTGTTTTCTAGATGCCTACCCATTTGATCAAAACCCTGTTTTGATTTATAGATATTTAATGACAGTGATACAGCAATAATTGTAATAGATGTCAAATTCTGGTACCCCTCCATGTTCATGCCATCACCTGCCCCAGTTTACAGCAACAATAAAATGCTCAAAATCTCACATTCATTGTTGAATCTGCTGTTTATTCTACTGTCAGTATGACTAATTTTCTTTGCCAGAATATAATTAATTCTGATTATTCAGAGATATTAATGATGGTGAAAAGTAATACTTGTAACAGACATTATATCTCAACACCCCTTCCCATGTTCATGTCATCTCCTGCCCCACTTTACAGCAGTGATTAACATTAGGCAATATTGATATCACAGCAATCTCTGGAGGTGGACCTAATAGAAATGAAATGAGGTTCTTATTATTATCAGTTCTGTGACACAAGATATTCCCATTTAACCAGAAGTAAAGGTTACAAATACAACTTAAATGATATAATTATTAATTTACTATAAACCAACATAAATGCATACATACACATAATCTTATATCCATACATATCAATACATATACATAAATACCTGTATATGTGCAAGTGTTGATTTTATAGCGGTTTAATCAATATTATCATATATATATACAAATTTAATCTTATTAAATTGAATATTTACAACCATTCTGTAATCCACTGCTATTAGAAAGCATATACACTAAAATTATGTATTAAAATACATAAAATTGTTTCAGTCTACTACACTACGATATATGCACTATTCCTGAAAAAATGCACCAACAGAATCTTTCAGGCACATCCAGTTTTGTTTCACTTGGTTGATTTTACTAATAAGATAACTCATTTTCTACATGTAAATAATTACAGCTGTGCTTTTCCTCTTGTTATGTCTGCGTTCCTACTGTAAAGACTGCTGAAAATGATATTAGCATTTGTCCATATAGTTTTAGAGAAGAAAATATATGCTTCTTTGTGAAACTCAGTTCTGTAGAAACATACTTTTTATCACAAAAATTCATTCAAAATGGATTCAAGACTTGAAATGAAAATCTGAAACCATAACTCCTAGAAGAAAACAGGCAGTGACATAGATCTTGGTGATAGTTTTCTTAATTTGATACCAAATGCAAAGCAAAAAAATAAAAAAACAAACAGATGGTACTACATCAAAGTAAAAACTTCTGCACAGCAAAGGAATCCATCAACAGTATGAAAAAGAAACTTACTGGAAGGAAGAAGATAATTGCAAATCATATATCTGTTAAGGGGCTGATATTCAAGATATACAATGAACACATACAGCTCAATAACAAAAAATAACCCAACCAAACATCTGATTAAAAATGGGAAGATCCGAATAGACGTTTTCCCAAAACAGATATGCAGATGGAAAAGTACATGAAAAGATGCTCAACATCATTAATCATCTGGGAAATGCAAATCAAAATAAACTGAGGTATGACCTCATAACCATTAGGATCTTGTGATCAAAAAGACAATAAATAACAAGGGTTGGTGGGGATGTAGAGAAAAGGGAACCCTCCTGTACTGTAATTGGAAGTATAAATTGGTTCAAACACAATGAAACAGTATGGGGTTTCCTCAAAAATTTAAAAATAGAACTACCATATGACCCAGCATTTCCATTTCTGGTTATTTATCTGAAGAAAAATGGAAACAGTAATTTGAAAAGATAAATACACCTCCATGTTCATTACAGCATTATTCATAATAACCAAGATACAGAAACAACCTAAGTGTCTATTGATGGATGAATGGATAAAGAAATTAGGAATATTATTTAGCCATAAAAAAGAATGAACTCTTGCCATTTCCAACAATGTGGTGCAACTCAGGGGCATTATGATGAGTGAAGTAAGTCAGACAGGGTAAGATGAAGACCATATGATTTCTCTTATTTGTGGAATCAAAAAAAGAAGCAAAACCATAAATGAGGCTCATAGATACAGAGAAGAGACTGGTGGTTTCAAGAGGTAGTGGTGGTTGGTTAGGGGATGGGAGAAATGCGTGAAATGTTCTTTTTTTAATTTAAATACTATGAGTACAACTTTAAAAAAGAAAAAATAATAGTTTTTCTGTAATAACATTCTAATTACTCAGGATTAATTTAAAATAATATAATCTTTAAATTTAATTTGAGATTGTGGTCAACAAGTGCACCAAGTCAAAGATTAAAAGTACTTATTCAATGATTAGAGGCAAATACTCATTAATTGTCACATCTTCTTGAGTCTTTAATAGAAAGGATATAATAAAATTGTGAGTTCCCTGGAAGTGTAGAATGTTAAACATTACAATAAGGAATATTGATTAAATTACTCCTACAAATGATTTGTTACTGTTCACATATAAATGGAAGATATTCACACTGAGCTAGCTTAAGTAAATGAATGATTTAATTAGAATGCTTACTGCTCCCAGTTGAGGGCACAGAGATAATTTAGCCACAGATTACTGGAACAGGTGCTTGATGAAAAAAAAAAGAGCATATCCTCTCTGTTGTTTTTTCCCATCTGTATGGAGGCTTAATTCCTTCATCATTTGATCAAAAGCATAGAAGGAGCCATAAAACTGAGAGCACTTAGGTTCATATTTTCCATGTTTTTGTCACAAGATCAGGAATACCCATTTTGTAAAAGCTGAAATTTCTGAAAAAAGTTTCTCTCAAATTCAAATCCAAAAATGTTCCAGATAACACAATTCAATTACCCTATATGCAATTCAAAACATATCTAGGAGGAAATATCTAACTATGTTATTAGTATTTGGGTGTGATGTTCATTCCTGTCAAGCAGATCTGAAATAATTCAGGATAAAGTATAAAACAATTGATATATTTCTGCCTCTTCTACCATAACCAAACCATAAGTGAAGAAAATATAGAAGAATAACTGAAAAAAAGTTAGTTAAAATGTAGTTATAAAGAGAAATCTTACATCTGGATTGTTGGCATTTCTGTATTTCATCTTTCAGTGATAAACAAAACTATTTTGCATTAGGCACACTTCTTTACCTTCTTGTTGCCCTGGTCAATGGGAGAACGGAGGTTGCCTTGGTCTGAGGAAGTAAGAGGCTGGTCACTGTCATAAGTCACATGGTTGGGTTGGATGCTACATTTTTTAGCACCCCTCCCATTCATGCCACCCAGGAATCTATGATACATAGCAGTGTATTTTTTGTCATAGCATCCATAAAAAAAAATCAACTGGAAGTATATTAAAGTGCTACTTAATATGTGTAAACTGGAACAATTTCTAGTTTTCTTGGGGGAGGTTGTCTCAGTTGCATTTACAGGCATTTCACATTTTCTTATCCGGTTCAAAAATTCAAGCCAGTTTATAGACTGGAGTCACCTTGGTTGAGGGCTTGGTTGAGGGGATAAAAGATTCCTTGTAGGACTCTGTAATGTAGCCACAAAAAATCTTTATTCAAGTTTTCCACAGTAGTTCTTGTAGTCATTACTAAGAAAAGAAAAATATTTTGAATTTCATGTAGTCATAAAGCAGTAACTCAAAATTCATGCCAATCTTTGAAAACTATAATACTAGTAACAAGTGAAGTTCCATGACACTACTACATTCTAGAAGGTATAGAAAGAAAAGATATACTTAAAAACAGGAAAGATCACGGACCCATGGAAAGATATAGAAGGGAAGACCAAAAAGAAAGTCCTTGGATCCACCTCTCATCCATATCCCTTTAGATTAAAAGCAAAAGAAGCACTAAAGGATCTGAATGATACTACAGGAATTAATGGATTTAATTCAATTAAAATCAAGGACTTTAAAGATACAGGATTGATAATTTATACCCCATATATCTTTACCTCACCTTTTGCCTGTGCAAACATCAAACAGCTTGGGGAAAATGACTATGCATTATTATAAACTAAATGTGGAGTTGAGAACAATTCCATTCATAGTTCTGTATGTGGTATATTTGCTGGAGCAAATCACGATAGACTCAGACATATGGTAAGAACTTATTGACATAGTAAAGGTATTCTTTTCAATTTCTATCAGAAAAAGTAATCAGAAGCAATATATATTCATATGGCAAAGCATGTCTTTTATATGTATCAGTTTTCTTGCAGTGTTACCTAGCTTGTTGGACATTTTATACAATAACACTGTGACCAACAAATTTATTCTATGACAATGTATAACCACAAGGAATTTACACATATGTACCCATCAATAGGAAGTAACTGACTTGATAAGAGTAATGGGATAACATGCTAAGTGACATACAACATGTATGAGGTCAGGAAGGTTTCCTACAGTATGTGAAAGTTTTTTCCCCGAACTGTTGACCAGTATATGATTGGAGTCTTCTCTCAACCTTTTCTGAGAACAACGTAGGGAATGATATCACCCCTTTTCATAATTATGCCTAATAATTTCCTTTAAGAATATTTTGTTCCTGAGGAAGATTCAAGATGGCGGAGTGAGAGGTGACATGGAGAACTCCTCCCAAAACAACAAATAGTACAAAAATGTAGTTAATTAATACAACTAACCCTAAAAGAGCAACAAGAAGAAGGCTGAACCAGACTTCATACAGACCTCACGAACAGAGCAGACCTCAGAAAACAGGGTAATGTAGGAAAGCCTCAATCCTGCAGGACCCAGGCCCTTCCCCCACCCAAGTTCACTGGCAGGAGGAAGAGAAATGGAGTGGGGAGGGGGTGGAAGACTGGGATTGCTGAGCGCCTAACTCTGAAGAGCTGCTTTGTGAGCAGAAGCCTGTATTGTGTGGTGCTCTGGATGTTGGGAAGCTTGGATGGGTGGAGTGCTTTGGAGACTGACATTCCAGCTTTTTTGGAGGGGGGGATCCGCACATGGCTGCTCTGTGTCAGAGGAGCGACAGGTGGTCTGAGAGGCTTCCTAGCAGCGAGAGGGCTGCTGAGGGGATGGGGTTTGCACAGAGCTTGCTGTGCGGGAGAAGAGAGAGCTGGACAAGGTTGTCTGGGCAGGCTCTGCCCAGCTGGTTGGGAACTTTGAGGAGCTTCAGGTGCTCCGTGCCCCTGGCTGCCTACTCAGCTCTGAGGTCCCCCACTGTGACATGCAGTCTGCTGCACCTACTTCCTGGCCTGCTGGCACCGGTTCGCAAACTGGCAGTCACTGTATTGGTGTCAGGCCAGCCAGACAGAGGCCCCACCTACAACAGCTAGAGACACAAAGCACAGAGGCTTACACATGTGTGCTTGGCACACTGGCACTGACACTGGAGACAGGCACCGTAGATGGGAATCAGGAAACAGATATTTCCTCCCCCCAGGCACTAGCTCCGCTCCCCTATGACCCCCAACCTCACTCTATGGGCTGAGAAGCTCCAGAGACTAGAGTTTCTGAACAGTAGTGGGAACCACACAGAAATATGAAACATCAAAAGAACATGGACGAGACCAAAATCTCACAAACCCCAGAAAAAGGGCCAAATGAAACTGAACTCACCAACCTTCCTGAAAGAGAGTTCAAAATAAAAATTATAAACATGCAGAAGATGGCGGTATGAGCAGGGTGGTCTCCTCCCCAAACCATATGTATTTGTGAAACTACAACAAATACAACTATTCCTAAAAGAGTGATCGGAAGATACAGTACAACAGCTAGGGTACAGCTACATCTTCCAGAACTCAGTACCTCACGAAGCGGGTAAGATACAAAACAATGACCTGGCAGGACCTGAACACTCCCCCCACCCCAGCTCAGAGGAGGGAGGAAAAGACACACAGTGGGGAGGGAGTGGAAGCACAGGACTGCTAAATAACCAGCCCTGGTGATCTGCACTGGGAGCACAGACACACATTGCATGGTGTACTTGAGATTAGAGAAATGGAAGGGACGGATCCGAGATGACAACTGTGAGCGGGTCCCCACAGCCAGCTCCCCTGGGAAAAAAGAAAAGTGGGCGCTTATTAAAAGTATTAAAGAGACAAGGGTCAAACAGCGGAACAAAATCATCTCAGCTCACTCAGCCCAGCAGGCTGGGAATCTTGAGGAATTTCAGGCTCCCTAACTGGCTGCTGGCTAAAGCAACCCTGCTGAAGGCCCTCACGGTGATAAGTAGCCTGCCATTCGTTCTCCATTGCTAGTGCCACGAACTGTCTGGTGGATCTGCCACAGCTGCAGATCAGCAGGAGAGCAGCCCCACCCATAGCAACCACACAGAATCTCCTCCCAGCGGGTGTGCAGATAACTGAGAAGGTCCACGAAAGCCAGAGCAAGGTCTGGTAGGCACCAAGCAGCGCATAATGCACCCGGCATGGCTGCAAAGCCCCGGAGTGCTCTAGGCAACCCTGAGGGTGGCCCTACACAAGGCAGCTCAGGGAATTAACCCAGAGACTTCCTCCCAGTGTGCAGGTAACCAGAACAGGCTGCAGAGAACAGCAAGGAGAACATCAAGCAGGAATGCACTTTGTTCTCCCAGCTGAAACCCATGGCACCTGCCAGCGACCATTTCTATCACCAAGAAAAGACAGAAGAATATGTTCCAGTCAAAGATCACACAGTCAACCCCAGAGAGAGGACCTGGTGGGATAGATTTAAACAATCTCCTGTAAAAAGAATTCACAGAAAAAGTCATAACCATGATGATGTACTTAAAGAAAAATATGAAAGCTAAGGAAGGAAGTCAGGAGAGACATTATAGAATTGAAAACAATCTATTGACAGACTTAAGAGCAGACTGGATGAGGTGCAAGAGACTGTTAATGGATTAGAAATCAGAGCACAGGAGTACAGAGAAACTGAGGCAGAGAGAGATAAAAGGATTTCCAGGAATGATAGAATATTAAGAGAATTGTGTGACCAATACAAACAGAACAATATTCACATTATAGGAGTACCAGAAGAAAAAGAGAGAGAAAAAGGGATAGAAAGTGTCTTTGAAGACATAATTGAGGAAAACTTCCCCAAGCTGGGAAATGAAATAGTTTCTCAGACCACGGAAGCCCATACATCTCCCAACACAAGGAACCCAAGGAAGACAACACCAAGACATATAATAATTAAAATGGCAAAGATCAAAGACAAGAACAGAGTATTAAAGGCAGCCAG
Organism: Smutsia gigantea; assembly: GCA_032199065.1. Taxonomy (NCBI): domain Eukaryota; kingdom Metazoa; phylum Chordata; class Mammalia; order Pholidota; family Manidae; genus Smutsia; species Smutsia gigantea. Next base: position 119,986 of record JAVSCE010005428.1, on the reverse strand, counting down.
AGAGAGGCAAAAGATCACCTACAAAGGAAAACCCATCAGATTATCATCAGACTTCTCAACAGAAACCTTACAGGCCAGAAGAGAATGGCATGATATATTTGACGCAATGAAACAGAAGGGCCTTGAACCAAGAATACTGTATCCAGCATGATTATCATATAAATTTGAGGGAGGGATTAAACAAATCCCAGACAAGTGAAAGTTCAGGGAATTTGCCTCCCATAAACCACCTCTACAGGATATTTTAAAGGAACTGCTCTAGATGGAAGCACTCCTAAGGCTAAAAAGATGTCACCAGAGAAAATAAAATCACAGCAATGGCAGCAGACCATCCAAATACTAACTAAGGCAAACAATAAAATCAAATATCCACAAAAACAGTCAAAGGAAATGTAAAAGAGTACAGAATAAAACACCTAGGAAATAAAGAATGGAGGAGGAAGAATAAGAAGAGAGAGAAAGAATCATCAGACTGTGTTTATAAGATCTTAACAAGATAGTTAAGTCAGACTGTTAGATAGTAAAGAAGCTACCCTTGAACCTTTGGTAACCATGAATCTAAAGCTGGCAATGGCAATCAGTACATATCTATCAATTATTACCGTAAATATAAAAGGACTAAATGCACAAATCAAAAGACACAGAGTAATACAATGGATAAAAAAGCAAGACCCATCTATATGCTGCTTATAGGAGACTCACCTCAAACCCAAAGATATATACAGACTAAAAGTGAAGGGATGGAAAAAGATATTTCATGCAAACAACAGGAAGAAAAAATCAAGCGCTGCAGTACTTATATCAGAGAAAAGAGACTTAAAAACAAAGAAAGTAGCAAGAGGTAAAGATGGACATTACATAATGATAAAGTGCTCAGTCCAAGAAGTGCATATAACCACTATAAATATATATGCACCCAACACAGGAGTACCGACATATATGAAACAAATACTAACAGAATTAAAGGAGGAAATAGAAAGCAATGCATACATTTTAAGAGACTTCAATACACCACTCACTCCAAAGGACAGATCAACCAGACAGAAAAGAAGTAGACCCTGAGGCATTGAACAACACACTAGAACACATGGAACTAAACAACATCTACAGAACTCTACACCCAAAAGCAGCAGGATACACATTCTTCTCAAGTGCACATGGAACATTTTCCACAATAGACCACATAGGAGGCCACAAAAAGAACCTCAGTAAATTCAAAAATATTGAAATTCTACCAACCAACTTCTGAGATCACAAAGGAATAAAACTAGAAATAAATTGTACAAAGAAAACAAAAAGGCTCACAAATATATGGAGGCTTAACAATATGCTCCTAAATATTCAATGGATCAATGACCAAATGAAAACACAGAGCAAACAATATATGGAGACAGATGACAACAAGACACAAAGCCCCGCCTTTTGTGGGACACAGCAAAGGCAGTTCTAAGAGGAAAGTATATTGCAATCTAAGCCTATTTAAATAAGGAATAACAATCCCAAATGAATAAAGTCACAATTATTGAAATTGGAAAAAGAAGAACAAATGAGGCCCAAAGTCACAAGAAGGAGGGACATAATAAAGATTAGAGAAGAAATAATTAAAATTGAGAATAAAACAATAGAAAAAAATCAATGAAACCAAGAGATGGTTCGTTGAAAAAATAAACAAAATAAATAAACCCTTAGCCAGATTTATTAAGAGAAAAAGAGAATCTGCACACATAAACAGAATCAGAAATGAGAAAGGAAAAGTCACGATGGACCCCACAGAAATACTATTAGAGAATACTGTGAAAATCTATATGCTAACAGGCGGAAAAATCTAGAGGAAAGGGACAACTTCTTAGAAAAATACAACCTTCTGAGACTAATCAAGGAAGAAAGAGAAAACTTAAACTTAACAATTACCAGCAACAAAATTGAATCGGTAATCAGAAAACTACCCAAGAACAAAACCCCTGGGCCAGATGAATTCACTGCTGAATTTTATTAGACATATGCAGAGAAATAATACCCATTCTCCTTAAAGTTTTCCAAAAAATAGAAGGGGAGAGAATACTTCCAAACTCATTCTATGAAGCCAGCATCACTCTAAGACTAAACCCTGGCAACGACCCCACCAAAAAAGAAAATTATAGACCAATATCCCTGATAAACATTGATGCAAAAATACTCAACAAAATATTAGCAAACCGAATTCAAAAATACATCAAAAAGATCAAACACCACGATCAAGTGGGATTCATCTCAGAGATGCAAGGATGGTACAGCATTCGAAAATCCATCAACAGCATCCACCACATCAACAAAAAGAGGGACAAAAACCACATGATCATCTCCATAGATGCTGAAAAAGCATTTGACAAAATTCAACATCCATTCATGATAAAAACTCTCAACAAAATGGGCATAGAGGGCAAGTGCCTCAGCATAATAAAGGCCATAAACGACAAACCCACAGCCAACATCATACTTAACAGCAAAAAGCTGAAAGCTTTTCATCAAAGATCGGGAAAAAGACAGGGATGCCCACTTTCCCCACTGTTATTCAACATAGTACTGGAGGTCCTAGCAACAGCAATCAGACAAAACAAAGAAATACAAGGCATCCAGATTTTTAAATAGAAGTCAAATTGTCACTATTTGCAGATGACATGGTATTGTACATAAAGAACCCTAAAGACTCCACTCCAGAACTACTAGAACAAATATCTTAATTCACCTAAGTTGCAGGATACATAATTAATACACAGACATCTGTTGCTTTCCTATACACTAAAGAGAAGCTAACAGAAAGAGAAATCAGGAAAACAAATCCATTCACAATTGCATCAAAATAAAAAAATACCTAGGAATAAATCTAATGAAGGAAGTGAAAGACCTATACCCTGAAAACTACAAGACACTCCTAAGAGAAATTAAACAGGGCACTAACAAACAGAAATTCATCCCATGCTCTTGGCTAGGAAGAATAAATATTGTCAAAATGGCTATACTACCTTAAGCAATCAACAGATTCAATGCAATCGCTATCAAAAAAGCCACAGAATTCTTAAATGACCTAGAAAAATATTTCTAAAGGTCATATGTAACTACAAAGGAACCGAATAGCCAAAGCAATCCTGAGAAGGAAGAATAAAACAGGGGATATTAGGCTCTCAGACTTAAACCTCTGTTACAAAGCCACGGTAATCAAGACAATTTGGTATTGGCACAAAAACAGACCCACAGACCAGTGGAACAGAATAGAGAGTCCAGACATTAACCCAAACATACACGGTCAATTAATATATGATAAAGGAACCATGGCTATACAACGGGGAAATGACAGCCTCTTCAACAGCAGTTGTTGGCAAAACTGGACAGCTACATGCAAGGGAATGAAACTGGATTCCTGTCTAACCCCATACACAAAAGTAAACTCAAAATGGATCAAAGACATGAATGTAAGTCATGAAACCATAAAACTCTTAGAAAAAACATAGGCAAAAATCTCTTGGACATAAACATGAGCAACTTCTTCATGAACATATCTCCCTCTGCAAGGGAAACAAAAGCAAAAATGAACAAGTGGGATTATATCAAGCTGGATACCTTCTGTACAGCAAAGGACACCATCAGTAGAATAAAAAGGCATCCTACAGTATGGGAGAATATATTCATAAATGACATATCTGATAAGGGATTGACTCCAAAATATATAAAGAATTCATGCACCTTAACAAACAAAAAGCAAATAAGCCATTTAAAATATGGGCAGAGGACATGAATAGACACTTCTCCAAAGAAGAAATTCAGATGGCCAACAGGCACAGGAAAAGGTGCTCCACATTGCTAATCATGAGAGAAATGCAAATTAAAACCACAATGAGATATCACCTCACACCAGTAAGGATGGCCAACATCCAAAACACAAACAACAGCAAATGTTGGTGAAGATATGGAGAAAGTGGAACCCTCCTACACTGCTGGTGGGAATGCAAATTAGTTTAACCATTGTGGAAAGCAGTATGGAGGTTCCTCAAAAAACTGAAAATAGAAATACCATTTGACCCAAGAATTCCACTCCTAGGAATTTACCCTAAGAATGCAGCAGCCCAATTTGAAAAAGACAGATGCACCCCTATGTTGATCGCAGCACTATTTACAGTAGACAACAAATGGAGGCAACCTAAGTTTTCATCAGTAGATGAATGGATAAAGAAGATGTGGTGCCTATACACAATGTAATATTATTCAGTCAAAGGAAGAAAAAAAAATCTTACCATTTGCAGCAACATGGATGGAGGTAGAGGGTATTACGCTCAGTGAAATAAGCCATCCAGAAAAAGACAAGTATCAAATGATTTCACTCATATTTCGAGTATAAGAACAAAAAAAAAAGCTGAAGGAACCAAACAGCAGCAGACTCACAGAACCCAAGAAGGGACTAACAGTTACAAAAGGTGAAGGGACTGGGGAGGATGTGTGGGAAGTGATGTATAAGGGGCAAAAAGGGGTATTACAATTTGCAGACATAATGTTGTGGGGGCCACAGGGAGGGCTGTAGAACTCATAGAAGACAAGTAGTGTTTCTATAGCATCTCACTATGCTGATTGACAGCTACTGTAATGGGGTATGTGGGGGAACTTGATGAAGTGGGGAGTTTCATAACCATAATGTTGCACATTTAATTGTAGGTTAACAATACCAAAATAAAAAAAATTATAAACATGCTTATGGAGGTACAGAAAAATATTGAAGAACTCAGGAATGAATTTAAATCAGAGATTCAATCATTACTCAATTCCATATATGAGATGATGAAACATACAATGGAGGGATTTAAAACACATTAGATGTAGTAGAAGAGGTGGTAAATGGAATAGAAATTATAGAAGAGGAATAGAAAGAAGCTGAGGGACAGAGAGAAAAAAGAACCTCTAAGAATGAAAAAATATTGAGAGAACTGTGTGACCAATCCAAACGAAACAATATCCGTGTTATAGGAGTACCAGCAGAAGAGAGAGAAAAATGGATAGAAAGTGTCATTGAGGACGTTATTGCTGAAAACTTCCCCAATCTGGGGAAGGAGATAGTCTCTGAATCCATGGAGGTGTACAGATCTCCCAACACCAAGGAAGAAAACATCAGGACAAATAATTAAAATGGCAAAGATCAAGGATAAAGATAGGCTTTTAAAAGCAGCTAGAGAGAGAAAAAACATCACATACAAAGAAAACCCATCAGACTATCATCAGACTTCTCAACAGAAACCTTAGAGGCTAGAAGAGAGTGGCATGATATATTTAATGCAATGAAGCTGTAGGGCATTGAACCAAGAATACTCTACTCAGCAAGGTTATCATTTAAATTTGAAAGAGGGTTTAAACGATTTTCAGATAAGCAAAAGCTGAGAGAATTTACATCCCACAAACCACCTCTACAGTGCATTTTGGAGGGACTCCTACAGAAAGAAGTATTCGTAAGGCTAAATGGATGTCACCCAGGGGATAGACAAAGAGTACAGGATATGATTCATAACTTACAAAGAATGGAGGAGGAAGACAAAGGAGGAAAGAGAAAAAAGAACCATTAGGTTGTGTTTGTAATAACATATGAAGTGATTTAAATTAGACTGTTAGATGGTAAGGGAATTAACCTTCAACCTTTGGTAACCACGAATCTAAAGCCTGCAGTGGCAATAAGTACATACCTATCAATAATCACCCTAAATGTAAATGTAAACCAATCAAAACACATAGAGCTACTGAATGGATAAAAAAACAAGACCCATCTATATGCTGCTAAAAAGAGACTCACTTCAAACCCAAAGACATACACAGACTGAAAGTAAAGGGATGGAAAAAGATATTTCATGCAACTAATAGTGGAAAAAAGCAGGAGTTGCAGTACTTGTATCAGATAAAATAGACTTCAAAACAAAGAAAGTCAGAAGAGACATAGAAGGACATTACATAATGATACAAGGGTCAGTCCAGCAAGAGGATATAACTATTGTAAATATTTATGCTACCAACACAGGATCACATACATATGCGAAACAAATAATAACAGAACTAAAGGGGGAAATAGAATGCAATGCATTCATTTTAGGAGACTTCAACACACCACTCACTCCAAAGGACAGATCAAGCAGACAAAAAATATAGAGACACAGGCACAGAACAAAATACTAGAACAGATGGACCTAACACACATCTACAGAACAGTCCATCCTAAAGCAAAAGGATACACATTCTTCTCAAGTGCACATGGAACATTTTCAAGAATAGATCATATACTAGGCCACAAAAAAAACCCTCAGTACATTAAAAAAGAATGAAATTGTACCAACCAGCTTCTCAGATAACAAAGGTATGAAACTAGAAGTAAATTACACAAAGAAAATGAAAAAGCCCACAAACACATGGAGGCTTAATAAAATGCTCATAAATAATCAATGGATAAGTGATCAAATAAAAACAGAGATCAAGCAGTATATGGAGAAAAATGACCACAATAATTCATCAACACAAAATCTGTGGGACGCAGCAAAGGCCATGCTAAGAGGGAAATATATTGCAATATAGACCTACCTCAGGAAAGAAAACAATCCCAAATGAACAGTCTAAACTCACAATTAGTGAGACTAGAAAACGAAGAACAAATGAGGCCCAAAGTCAGTAAAAGGAGGGACATAATGAAGATTAAATCTGAAATAAAATTGAGAAGAATATAACAATAGAAAGAATCAATTAAAGCAGTAGCTGGTTCTTCGAGAAAATAAACAAAATAAATAAACCCCTATCCAGACTTATCAAGAAAAAAAGAGTCTACACACATAAAAAGAATTAGAAATGCGAAAGGAAAAATCACTACAGACATCAGAGAAACACAAAAAATTATGAGAGAATACTATGAAAAATTATATGGTAACAAACTGGATAACCTAGAAGAAATGGACAACTTTCTAGAAAAATACAACCTTCCAAGCCTGACCCATGCAGAAACAGAAAATCTGAATAGACCAATTACTAGCAAAGAAATTGAATTGGTAATCAAAAAACTACCTAAGACCAAAAGCCCTGGACAAGACTGTTTCACTGCACTGATTATTATCAAACATATAGTTAAGACCTAATACCCATCCGCCTTAAAGTTTTCCAAAAAGTAGAAGAGGAGGTAATACTCCCAAACTCCTTCTATGAGGCCAACATCACTCTAATACCAAAACCAGGCAAAGACACCACAAAAAAGAAAATTACAGACAAATATCCCTGATGAACATAAATGCAAAAATACTCAACAAAATATTAGCAAACCGAATTAAAAAATACTTCAAAAAGATCATCCATCATGATCAAATGGGATTCATCCCAGGGATGCAAGGATGGTACAACATTCAAAAATTCATCCACATCATCCACTACATCAACAAAAAGAAGGACAAAAACCACTTGACCATCTTCATGGAAGCTGAAAAAGCATTTGACAAAATTCAACATCCATTTATGATAAAAACTCTCAACAAAATGGGTATAAAAGGCAAATACCTCAACATAATAAAGGGCATATATGACAAACCCATAGCCAACATTATACTTAACAGCAAGAAGCTGAAAGCTTTTCCTTTAAGATTGGGAACAAGACAAGGATGCCCACTCTCCCCACTTTTATTAAACATAGTTCTGGAGGTACTAGCCACGGCAATCAGACAACACAAAGAAATAAAAGGCATCCAGATTGGCAAGAAAGAAGTCAAACTGTCCCTGCTGTCAGAAGACATGATATTGCACATAAAAAATCCTAAGGAATCCACCCCAAAACTTCTAGATCTAATATCTGAATTCATCAAAGTTGCGGGATACAAAATTAATACATAGAACTATGTTACATTCCTATACACTAACGATGAACTAGCAGAAAGAGAAATCAGGAAAGCAATTCCATTCACATTTGCATTCAAAAGAATAAAATACATAGGAATAAACCTAACCAAGGAAGTGAAAGATCTATACCCTGAAAATTATAAGACCCTCTTAAGAGAAATTAAAGAGGACACAAATAAATCTATATTCATCCCATGCTCTTGGCTAGGAAGAATTAATATTGTCAAAATGGCCATCCTGCCTAAAGCAATCTACAGATTCCATGCAATCCCTATCAAAATACGTACAGCATTCCCTAGAACTAGAGGAAATAGTTCTAAAATTCACATGGAATGACAAAAGACCCCGAATAGCCAAAGTTATCCTGAGAAAGAAGAATAAAGCAGGGAGAATTACACTCCCTGACTTCAAGCTCTACTACAAACCACAGTAATCAAGACAATTTGGTACTGGCACAAGAACAGACCCATATACCAGTGGAACAGACTAAGAGAGCCCAGGTATAAACCGAAGCATATATGGTCAATTAATACGATAAAGGAGCCATGGATATACAATGCGGAAATGAAAGCCTCTTCAATAGCTGGTGTTGGCAAAACTGGACAGCTACATGTAAGAGAATGAAACTGGACTACTGTCTAAAACATACACAAAAGTTAACTCAAAATGGATCAAAGACCTGAATGTAAGTCATGAAACCATAAAACTCTTAGAAAACAACATAGGTAAAAATCTTTTGGACATCCACATGAGCAACTTCTTCATGAACATATCTCCCCAGGCAAGGGAAACAAAAGCAAAAATGAACAAGTGGGACTATATCAAACTAAAAAGCTTCTGTACAGAAAGGACACCATCAGGAGAACAAAAAGACATGCTACAGTAGGTGAGAATATATTCATAAATGACGTATTTGATAAGGGGTTGACATCCAAAATACATAAAGAGCTCACTCACCTCAACAAACAAAAAGCAAATAATCCAATTAGAAAATGGGCAGAGGAGCTGAACAGACACTTCTCCAAAGAAGAAATTCAGATGGCCAACAGGCACATGACAAGATGCTCCACATTGCTAATCATCAAAGAAATGCAAATTAAAACCACAATGAGATGTCACTTCACACCACTTAGGATTGCTGCCAACCAAAAGACAAGGAACAACAAATGTTGATGAGGAAAGGGGAACCCTCCCACACTACTGGTTGGAATGCAAATTAGTTCAACCATTGTGGAAAGCAGTGTGGAGGTTCCTCAAAAAACTCAAAATAGAAACACAATTTGACCCAGAAATCCCATTCCTAGGAATTTACCCTAAGAATGCAGTAGCTCAGTTTGAAAAAGACATATGCACCCCTATGTTTATCACAGCACTATTTACAATAGCCAAGAAATGGAAGCAACCTAAGTGTCCATCAGTAGATGAGTGGATAAAGAAGAGGTGGTACATATACACAATGGAATATTATTCAGCCATAAGAGGAAAAGAAATCCTACCATTTTTAACAACTTGGATGGGGCTAGAGGGTATTATGCTCAGTTAGGTAAGCTTGGTGGAGAACGACAAGTATCAAATGATTTCACTCATGTGTGGTTTATAATAACAAAGAAAAAACAGGCACAAAGCAGCAGCAGACTCACAGAACCCAAGAATGGACTAACAGTTAGCAAAGGGAAAGTGACTGGGCAGGATGGGTGGGATGGGTGACATAAGGAGGGAAAAGGGGCATTACGATTAGCACACATAATGTAGCATGGGGGGGACATGGGAAAGGCTATATTTACAGAGAAGACAAGTAATGATTCTATAGCATCTTACTATGCTGATGGACAGTGACTGTAATGGGGTATGTAGGGGGGACTTGATAATAGGGGTTCTAGTAACCATTATGTTGTTCAAGTGATTGTACATTAACTATACAAAAATTAAAAAAAAAAAGAATATTTTGTTCCTGTTTCTGTGAATATAGATTTTGATGACCTGGTATCCAAGTAGGAGATGCCTATACCAGAAAACATAACTATGGCTCCATTGATTTGGAAGCTAACATTACACAAGGCCATTCTGAATTCTTCAGGCACTTTGTCCAAAAGAATAAAGAGTTTACTCTACTGGCTGGTTGCTTGATTCTAAATATAAATAATAATTTAACTGATGTCTCATTGATTAAGAAGTACTATATTTGGAATTTATGGGGTTCCAATCAGTACTTAGTGCTGCCTTGCCAAATAATACTAGTCAATGGGAATCTACAGTAGTCCATTAAGGTCACACTACTATGACCTTGGATCCTAGATACAAGCTTGGGATTAGTTTAACTGATGCCTATAATAGATTAAAGATAATTTAAATTCCTTGTCACTTGTCCCTTTTAGAAGTAAGTAGAAATTACCCTTTCTTTGAATCAGCAAAGCATAAGGGAAATGAAGATGTACCAGAATGAGCCCAGACTTCAAGAAATAGGCATATTCTACCTTTTGTCTCTTAGAACACTTACTCTGGAGAGGGCCAGCTACCATGTAAGAAATTCAGCTAACCTAAGAGCACCAAAGGTGTAAACAGTCCAAACAGCTCAAGCTCTCACTCATCCCCATTGTTCTGGATTGAATTTGAGTACACCAAAATCATATTTTGAAGTCCTAACTCCAAGTATCTTAAAATATGACCTTGCGTGGAAATAGGGCCATTGTAGGTACTTAAGGTGAGGTCATACTGGAACAAGATAGTCCCTTAATCAAAAGACTGGTATCCTTATAAGAATAAAATTTAAGATGAAGGATCATAAGAACACAACCATGTGACAGTGTAGGCAGAGATTGGGATGAGATACTTACAAACCAAGAAATGCCAAGGGTAGCCAGCAAACACGGAACCTATCAGAGGCAAGGAAGCATTTTAATTCTCAAGGGTGCTATCAATTTCCAGTTATCAGTTTTGAGGTGAGAAAATTCTGGCATAACTGGAGAAATTAGTTCTGGACTTTCAAGAAAGGATGATCTATCTCAGTTTGTTTTTTGTTTTGTTTTGTTTTGTTTTGGTAACTTTTATCTGTAACAAGAAGAGCCCTTGATCTCTTGTTCTATTGGCTAATGGAATTGGTGCTGTCCTGTATGTGAAGGGAAGACCATGTTGTAGTGGAAACACAGATTTGTGTGTTAGTACTATGTGCCCACATCCTGCCTCTATTCTTCAACTAGCAGTGGGAAGATATTATTTTATCAATGCTTTTTTATTCAGTTTTATTACCTTAGGAATGATATTAAGAATTTTCCAAAATGCCCTCAGTTTAGAACCCCTTATTTAAAATGACAGTCAACAATTGCTGTGCTAATAATTCAATTTTACTAAACTATTAGCACCATAATAACTTTAATAATGTTTCTATAATCATCTGGGATATCTACATAATATTTTACTTCACATCATGTCTCCTTTGTCAATCATAAAACCTCCTGGAGCAATTGTCAATCAAGTTTTGTGTTCCATTTATCATTTTGACTGAGAAAAGACCAAGTGGTCCTTAACCATCTCACTCAGCTTTTGCTATTCATTGATTGATCTATTTATAACTGTAATATCATCAAATTTTCAAATTTAGGTACAATTCCAAAATGACAACTTTGGACTTTTCAATAATTATTTAAGTTCCTTTTGCTGACCTTTCTCTTTCTTTTGCCTAGGTAAGTTCTTCCTCAACTGAGATACAACAGATTAAATGGTGCTCCTCTTTTGAAGTGAGTATATCTTCTAAAAGTTTTTGATTTAAACTCAACTCTTATTTTACTATTCATTATATTCCTTGTACATTAGTGGCAATGAAAAACTGCTTGAGACATATGTGTACGTGTGTGTGATGCACTGTTTTTTCTTCTTAGCGTAACCAGGAAGTTATGGGACTTTTTAGAAACTTTTCTTGCCTTGGACATTGAGTATACTTGCCATAGTGGTTGATATTATCCATTTTTCTAATCAACACCATACAGGGCTGACTTTCCAACATCTTAGAAACATTTTTCCAGGTATTTATTCATTTCCTACTGTAGGGAAAATGAAAGTTACCATGTCCAGGATCCTCACCTGATCCCAACATACTCATCTATTGTATACATGTGATGATGTAATAATTAGCCTACCGCACAGGAACATGCTTGTATACCCATTAGCAATAAACCATTATTGCCAGTGTTGCTGTATAAAAGAGTTAGGCCTTATGCTGAGGAAAGCAGGAGAAGAGAGAGCAGAAGTACAGGAGAGCAGAGGCTGGGAGTAGAGATACTTGCTACTTGCAGACTGCTGTGTGCAGGAGTGATTCTAACAATCAACCTACTGCTGTGAGAATAAAGCCTCGATTAGCCACTTTTTACTCCCAACATTCTTTTAACATTATTTTGTCTCACCAAATCCAGAGTGAACTTGCCCAGAGCTGAAACCTCCTTTGGCCCAAAGCTATACCTACATTAAAATTGATGTTAACAATGCTGTGACTCAATTAATGGACAATACTGGGGTATAAATGATCTTATTAAGAAAAGGTAGTCCTTACTTGATTCACATACTATTTTAGTGGAAATGACTTTAAGTGTGAAATTCTGTTGGACAAAATGTCCATTAAAAAAAAATTGATACTATTGCTACTATGGTTGAACTTTTATCACAAATATTCCTTATTTTTAAATAAATAAAAACAAAAATGGCATGAGATTAGTTTCCACAGTATGAAATTATTTACAACAGCAGTAGACCAAGTTCTCAGATAAAGGCATCAAAAGGAAGGATGGGAATTTATGCAGCTTGACTCTATTGCAGCTGGAGGTCGACAGCTGGTTATTTTGCACACTTAATTTACTGGAGCGGTAAATACTGCAAGTGGAGTGATCAATTCACCAAAGGTCTATGGTTCAATAGGTTTAGCACTTCATGTTGAAAATAAAATGTGGAATAAATTAGGAAAAAAACATTCCCACACTGTTTCAGTAATAAAAGAACCCTCACAGTGGAAACAGGCACTAAATGAAATGTCTGATATAATTATGTGGATGATAATAAACCCAGTGTTGATCTGCTTTATGAAGCTATTGTAATAATATTAATGATGTTTAACTATGTAACAATCCCTGGACAAATGACAATTCTCTTTTCAATATCTAATTATTCATTTTTAAAAGGAAAATAAATTTATAGTATTTCCTACTTACAGGACACTACAGGAAAATTAAATCAATGAAATTTCAGAGCATTTAGAAAAGAGAAAAATAGTTTGTAAAGGGACCATGGAATTTTATATTAAGCTTTAGTTTCAGTCATTTGGGTTAAGCCAGGGCATAGAGCTAATGGTTTAGAGTACAAGTCCTGTCATTTAAGGATTAGCTCTTTTCAGTGTACTAACCATTAAGGAAAATGTTTACAGAATGCAGTCTCACCTCTGATCTTAAAGGAATCATTCAAATCTTACATATAAAATACTATGCATTTTTTTCTTCACCATCTTCTTATATAATCATCAAAAGTTCAATGAGTACAAGGTCACTGATGAGAATAACCACTCAATAAGGATCACCCATAATAAATACTTAGGTAAACCATTCTTATTCATGTCTGATACATCATGACCATTATTTTAAATTTAAAATCAGCTTTATTAAACTAAATTTTAAATTCAGTAAACTTCACTGTTTTTTAAATATTTCAGTGGGCTCTGACAAATGTATACAGTTGTGTGACCACTACCAAAATCAAGATATAGAACATGCCTATCACCAAAAAGTGCACTTTATCCCCATCCCCCAAACCCATCACTTGACAAAGGACATTCTGTTTACTGTATCCATTAATTTTTCTTCTCTAGAATGCCATTTAAACAAATTATGCAGTAGGTATCTTTTTCTGTACAGCTTCCTTCACTTAGCTTAATGCATTGAGATTAATACATGTTGGGGCATATGTCAGAAATTTTAATATTTTTATTACTGAAAAAAATCAAAATTTCCTAAGATGCAATCAAATTTTCAACTTCTGATATGATTTTAGTCTTTTCTATTGTTCAGTTCCTTAAAAATCTTGCCCACGTTTCTATATGTGTGCTTGGTGTTCAAAGGAGGTTTGAGAGTGAAGCAGGAGGTGGATCTTACTAGACATAAACATCAATTGCTTTCACTAAAATAACATAAAACAATTTTATTATTCTTGCTTACTGATTTTGTTCAACCTAGAAATAACTTTTTAGTCATCATGTATCATTTTTAAAGTATAGTACACATATCCTCAAACTAAGTACAATGTAGTATTTTAAATATTAGTATTAAGTAATTCATAGTATTTAAATAGTAATAATTAGTAAAAGTAACTATATAATAAATAACAGTAATAGTAAATAGTAACTAGTAAATATTTAAATATTAAAATTTTGAGAACTTAGCTTAAGTTCTCAAAACATTTCAGATACTTTCTCATTTTAACCTAATATTAGACTAGTTAGCTACTTTTCATGTGAAAATATCTTTTATTACTTAATGTATTTCATATTTGTATATGCTTGTTTTAAAATTTCAATGTACTACATTTAATTTAAAAATTTCTAAGGTACAGTCTTGTTATTTAGAATCACTTATTTTTAAAGAAAAAGAAAGCACTAAGACAAAAGAAACATATTCTTATCTTAAATCTAGTGTCCTTTGGTCTTAACTGGATATCCTCAAACTTCTTAAATAAACAGAGCTGGAGATGTTAAGACAGCAACTGGCCAATGTAATTAATGAGAATTGTTTTTGTGTCTCACTATATGGCATTTTTTTGCCTGTTTTTCATTTTAATTTTAACTCTTCTTTTTTTATGTATGATCACTAACAAACATGGCAATTTAATAATAACCATAATAACCGTAGTGTTATACTAAAAATTACAGTATTATTTTGGTGTCTAAATAGGCACCAGTCTTTCTTAGTCCTCATTCCCTGAAAATATCTCAGCTGTTGATCATTCTTATTTTTTCCTTTCCCTCTCCCTTTCTCTCTTTCACTCTCTCCCTTGTCCCACTGCTTTTTTTTTCTCATTCTCTCAATTGCTCTGTCTTTCTGAGATCACACTAAATTTGTTTTGCCCTCATTTTGTCCTTTATCTCTATATGTTTTACTGGCACAATTCTTACTCCTAATGTCAATGAAACCCTTAGATTTCATCCCCTTTTCATTATTCTCACTTTTATTTTCAGACCTCATTCACCATAATGTATTCATATACCACTTCAGCATTTGTAACATCCAAATATAAATATGTTGTCCTGAATTTTTAGTCAGAATCTGATTTTGAATTTTCATGCAGAATGTCTTCACCTGAAGATTTTAGTCTCAAATTAAGCCAGCATAAAAATCAACTCCATGTTTTAGCATAATTACATTCTTCGCTGGGTTTCCCAGTCTCTTGCGGTACTCTTGTCTCTTAATTAGTGGGTTTTAAAATGATGTAGTATTTTCCTTCTTTTGTTCTTCCTTTAGTCACTATGCCCTGTTAATTTTCTCTCCAGATTGTTAGGCATCTAAATCTATCCTTTCCTTAGCATAATCACTGCTTTTACTGCAGGTTAGGCCAGTGTTACTCCAGTTTTGTAATTGTCTCCAGTGTTCTTTTTCCAGTCTTCTCCAAACCATTTGGCATGTTTTAGATACATTAATCTTAGAAAAACATCACTTTCTTCGTTCCACACTATGCATACCAATTTTAATGTCTATTTTAAATGTCAAATATCAAACTAGGACAATTTACTAATAAACGCTGGAAGTTGGTTGGCTGTAAATAAGAAAGGACTCCATATTATTTGATCAGGTTTAGTGGCCGAATGATGAGTAATGGTTTTAGATTTCACTGTACTGGAACATATAAAAAGGTGAATAAAGCAAGTAATAAATATGTCAAATGCAATTTTTTGCCTTGACCTACAGGTCTCTATTTTAGAATTTAATAATGATTCATAAAGAACTTGTACCAGAAGTTCCATTCAGTATTGTGGGAGCCACTCAAGTCAATCAAAAAGAGCCAGGTAAGAGGAGCATGCTCACCAAGTCAAGGGCAACACTGAAGAAAGAAGGCAGGTGGTTAGTTAAATTATGATAAGAAGCAAGAGTTTACCTATGTTCCAAAATAAAGTTTTACTGATTGGACTTGCTCTTAAATGCCACAGTTTATTAAAGCAACATGGAATTCCTTTGCAAGTCTCATTTTAGGGAGCTCTATTTGGCTTTAACGGGAAGCAGTCAATCAGATTAAATACCAAAGTTTCAGATTATGTATCTGCTTAATTAACCAAGCTCTGTAAGAATGATTTCCAGTGACAATGCCACTTCCTAAAATTAAAACTAATTCTTTCATAGGTTGAGTTCCAAAGTCATTGCTGTTCATAATGTTAAATGACCACATAGTAGGTTTGACCAGTGTATAACACTTACTCCCCAATTCTCCCTAAAAGAAATTCTCAAGTTACTTTCAGTACTTAGAACATTGTCTTGTAAATATAAAAACTTAAACTTATCTTTATCCTTCAAGTAATAAATGATTCTGTAATCAAAAATATGAACTGTCCTCTCATGCTTTACCTAAAACAATTTTTCAATAAAATTATCCAAATTGAACAAATCATTCTTTCCATATCCAAGCATTTTCTAGTTAATACTCCCTTCACACATAATGCTTTTCTCTTGCTTTCTATTAATTATATATTTTTTATGCTTTGAAGCCCATTAATTGAATAAAGCCTTAACTAATGGTTCTATTTCAGCAAGTTCTTTTTCTTCTGAAATGCCACAGAATATTTTCTTTATTACTCAAACATCATTTAAGACTGTTTATTCTTATTGTATTTTTAGTATACTTTTTATCTGCAAAGTGCAATTGTAAGTTCATCAAAGGAGAAATATTATCTTCTATGTCTCCATCCCTTGGATAATGTTGATTGTAATCTGAATGAGTTGTTGAGTAAAAGGTTAATATTTTCATGGCTGATAGACTGATTTCTGTTCCAGTGCATTAAAGAGTAATGCATGTTTTACTGGAAGGTTATTAATATCTATGTATAAGAAAAGTATTGTCCCTAAGAAATACAGTACAATGGCCAGAGATTACAGTGATGATAGCATCAAAATTCAAACCAAAATATTTAAATTCTAGCTTTAGTTCTATTCATAAATTATGATGATTCACTTCTTTCTTTGCCACAGATCATTTAACCAAAAACCAAATGACTATTTACTGATATAAGATTTTATTATTCTGTGACTAGATTATCACTACAGCTCTTTCAGCTCTCACATATCTTGGTTTTAAAATTTACCTATTGAATTTGTAACGTCATCACTTTCTAATCGTTTCATTACAAGAACTTACCTTTTTGAAGAACAATTCTGAGTCATCTCAATTTATATATATTTGTGTATGTGTGCTGTGCCTTCATATTCTCTCTCATTATAATGGTTTAACATAATTAGTACTTACTATGTTCTGATATTATCACTAATTTTATTTTCCTGATAGCCACAGAAAATCATGCTGCTCATTTAGATATCCATTAATGCTTTAGATTAAAAGAAATATGGTGGGGAAAATTAATAAATAAAATACTAGTTCTCTTAGTATTTTTTCAAATCAACCTTGATGGAAAGTTTCAGGCAAAAATATATTATTAGTATTAACATATGTCAAGTTAATTTAAAAAGCTGTGAGCTACAGAACCAGTCTTAAAGATCTTATACAGTGTCCTAAATAGAAAGATAGAATTGTGCTTAGAAATGAATTATACTTTAAATCTAACTGAAAAGAAAACAAGCAATCAGAGTACTGAAGGATAGCTGTAATTTACTCCACATGGTTTTATGTAGAAAAGGTATTATGTACTGACAACGCACGTTTCCCTATTTTCTAAAGCTTCAAGTAAACAATCATCATCTGTTCATTACTTTGTAGGATTCTAATAAGGTGTTTTTATAAGCACAAACATGTTTCAAAACAGGGGAGACAGATAAAAGCCCAGTAACTTTCTCTACTTTAGAAATCATGTCTTCAAGTTGAACATTCTTTAAACTTTTCTTCCTTCTAACAATATTCCATATCATTATAACACTTTTGTGTTACTGCTCTTTCTTCAGTTAACAACTACTCCCAATTTAGTATTATCCTTGAATTTAATTAGCATGCAATATGACTTTACATATTATTAATTGGGAGATAAATAAGGAATCAACTGTGATGGAACTGTTTTAAAAAGTGCTTAAACTTATAAGCATCCTAATTCATTAAGAAATTTAAAAAGGACTAGAGAAAGCTAAAATATGAAAAATTTCTATATTAGTTTTCCATGTGTTCTAATTGCATATGAAGTATAAATGTGGTTCAAAAGGTAATAAAATACTCTTAAAATCAAACATTCATCTTTGAAAGGATTACTTTTCTTAAGTAAGGGGAAATAAATCTGACCTAAAATCAGACCTCAGAAACAACAAAAATAGGAATGTCAGGATGTAATCATAGGTTTCAGAAATTTAATAAACATCAAACAAGGATGGATGATCTCTAATAACAATTTTTCCCATTCTAGAAAGAATCCTTGACATTCTGGGGAAATAGGGAGTGATATGATATGAGGCAGAGGGAATCCAAATTAAATAACATTGACTTAAAATTAAGATGTGAGTCACTCAGGTCTTCCTATTTTCAGTTATATTTGACTATTTTTTAATGTCATGGATTCTTTTTGATGAAAGCTTTTCATTGAAAATATGCAAAACTGGGCATTTATTTTATAAACAGCCCTTTCTTTGCCTTATCTATAATACATTCCCTCTACTCCCATCCATAACCTAACATTTTCCTCTGTAGTATAAGAAAACTTCTTAAGAAAATTAAAAAACTAAAACGAAAACGAAAATCATGCAAGAAAACCCTAATTGCTATTACAGGGACTTATTTTCCAAACATAAAATGAGAAGTCTTAAGAATTCAGGCATCACTAAGAGTGTAAAATACTTAGAGAAAACAACTGTCATTGATGACTTCTGAAGTGATGCTAGCAAGCAACTATTTAAGTATCAGAACCCAAATTCCTCCGTTAATTTACCAATCCCCTAAGTATCTGAAATCATCCATGAGTGCCTTCCATCTGTTTCAAGAGGTCCCTATGTTTGTTATTTCTTAGATGGATGCACAGCATCAAACTGTGACACAAACCCTCAGATCAGCTGTCAGGTAGTTGTGAAAACAAAGAAATAGGAAAGTAATCTCAACTTTGAAAACACTCATACTCATAAAAACATCAGAATCAAACCTTTTATACTCAAATGCAACAGTTTATCATTTATCTTACATAAATTTTAAATAGCAAGTTGTAAGTTACGATTACTGTGGTTTACTACTATTTAGGGAAGCCCTGATTATTTTGGGTCAAAACAGTTATGATTTACTAAATTTGACTGTACTCCGCAAAATAAAGCATAACTAGAATTGGATAGATTTCTTTCTTTCACGTTTAATGAGAAAAATCTCAATTTTGCAATATTATATTTGTTTCATGTTTATCAAGGAAAAGTTAATACTTTTAGTAAGAAAACAAGAAGCTATATATGTTGTACAATAAAACACATAATCATAAAGATGAAATTGTGCCTCAATTGGGATCATTTTTAAGAAAGAGGATTTTAAAGTCAGTTGATCAATAAATCAGTCTTTTGTGTCTTTGAAGAATCTTATACAATCTACCCACTGTTAAAGTTCCAGATAAATATATCTCTGCCTTTAGAATTTCACTGATTATACCTAGCAAAGTTAATTGTTATCCATTATCACTTCTAGTTATTATCAGTGTTACCCCTATAACAATTTGATTTCTGTGAAATACTGTTTTTATTTAATTACATACTGTCTTGTGTAATATTTTTCTAAACGGGATATTTATCTTTCTAACTACATTGCATAGTTTGTTCATGAGAAGATATTTTTCAATGGTTAAACTTAAATATTTTGAATCAGACAGTTGTAGGTTTCAACACAGGTTCATACATTTACTTTCTGTATGACCTTTGAATATTAACTCTTTTGGCTCTTGTCTTCTCACATGAAACTACTAGTGTTAATACTACAAACCTCTAAATATGATGAAGATTGAATCAGATAAAGAATATAAAACACCCATAACAGTGTCTTCAACACAGTAGCTACTCAATTAAAAATAACTATTGTGTGTATGATACAAAGCAAAACTTAGCCTAAAACACTATTCAAAAATTGTTCCAGGGCATTGTATGGTACCTTTCAGTATTTTCACCTTGAAAACACCCAAAAAATGTTTCATAAAAAGATACATAATGGTGTCAACAAACCTGATTTCCATGATTAACATATGGGGACTGAGAGGTATCTAGTCGCTCTGGCTAATCCCACTGTGCACAATACCACACACTTGCTGGAGACAGAGGACACCTGCCAGGGCCTCCTGGTCTTCCCACTCAGAAATGGCTTTAACATTGTATCTGCTCCCAGAGCTCCTGTAATCCATGACTTCCCTTAGGACTTTGGTAGAGCTCAGTCTGCTGTGTTCCCCTGGCTGACAGTTTGTAGTGCTGGACCCTAGTCTTATCCGGAGGACTAAGAATGTGGGAGTCTTTGTTGGAGGAATATCATGTTGGAAAGGAAAAGGTAAGCATATAGTAGAGAAAACGCTTCTGTTTCTCCATAGTATCCCTAGTGTCCATTTCTACTAGAAATTATTAAAAATATAATTATTTCTCCTTTCCCAGTTTTCCATGCTTATGACAGAGGAGCTGATGATGCTTTAGATCTCCAGGTATACATGCATGATCTGAGAACCTCTGAAAAACAATCCTCTAAAACAAGTATCCTACTTTCCCCAGTGCAGTTATCCAAGTAAATGGCCATGAGTCCCTCTTAAGGACAAATGGTCTGGAGGAACCATTAGCATGTGTTTTGCAATGGTGTGGTAGGAAGCCAAGACAAGAAAAGTGACAATGTTTCTTTAAAGCTTTAGTAATGCAGAGGAATACCAGGCTGTTTGAGTTCGAAGCAATGTAACAATATATGTAACATACAGAACAACTTGTGGCTTATAGTCATGGAGGCCCATTAGTTCATAATAGAGTATCCTGATACCCTTTATTAAGATAGGTTGAAACATAACTAGCACTCTGGCTGAACCTATAGTACATGAACAGCTCCCACTGCAATACTGCTGGGGGCTGACTCCCCTTTACCCTTGTAGTGAATGTATAAAAGGCATGGCCCTGCTGCCCTTGGGGCTCAGCCTTTGGATATGAATACACTGAGCCAGTGCTGGCACTAATAAACTGCTTCTCGCCAAAGGACTTGGTGTCCCAACTCCTTGTTCATAGTTCCTGTAGTTCCTGCAACAATGGTATTGCAAGGTCCTTCCTCTCAGAGATCAGACCTCCTTTCATAAAAGTCTTTTGGGTCTGAAGAAAAGCTATGAAATCTAGGCAAATAAGTGTAACTTTTTTGGGGATTACAAAACCAAAGGTCAGCTATCTGATTTTTGCTGCCTATATATACATACATATATATATATATATATATGTATGTATAGGCACTATTTTCTGTTCTGTTTATTATCTCTATAAATATCTGTGGGGTAGACAGTCCTGGTGGCCAGTAAACTAACCCTTTGCTCATTACAATAATTGCATCCACCTGGCTTCAGGTAGTTAAGTACATTTATTAGACTTCTACAGTTTGGGGGCCTGTCATCTTTATTCCTATTATGGTGCTAGTTCTGTAACTGCCTTCCCTACAGCCAGCCGTGCCTCATGATGGCCAGTGCTGAATCCAGGTTCTCATGTGGAATGTAGGCATTTGGTGTGACTTCCTGCCCAATATATTATAACAACCAAAAGGCCCTCATTCTTAAGCCTTTTAAACCTTCCTTCTGTTGTCTGCAATGGGCACTTTGACATCACTTTTTTTTTTTCAGCTTCTAGGAGCTATTTTTGTCTCTAGTTTATGCCATACCCTGGGACCCTTACCAAGTTATTAATTAAAATGTATATTTTCAACAATTTCTCCTAAATAAATAAATTCTGCCATATTCAAACTTATAGTCTGGCCCCCTGGATCAATAGCTCTCAGAATTAGGACTTAACAGATATATATATATAGGATGTTCCACCCAAAAGCAGCAGGTACATATTTTTCTCAAGTTCACATGGAATGTTCTCCAGAATAGATCACATTTTAGGACACAAAATGAGCCTCAGTAAATTCAAGAGGATTCAAATTGTATCAAGCATCTTTTCAGGTCACAAAAGTATGAAACTAGAAATCATTTACATGAAGAAAACAAACAAAAATCCTCACAGAAACACATGGAGGATGAACAACATGCTTTTAAAAATCCAGTGGATCAATGAGCAAATCAAAACAGAAATTAAGCGTACATGGAGACAAATGAAAAAACAATGGTTCAAAATATGTGGGATGTTGCAAAAGCAGTTCTAAGAGGGCAGTATGTAGCAATACAGGTTTAGCTCAAGAAACAAGAATAATCCCAAATAACACTTTAAATTCCCAACAAAAGAAACTAGAAAAACCAATGTTAGTACAAAGAGGGACATAATAAAGATCATAGAAGAAATAAATAAAACAGAGATGAATAAAATAATAGAAAATATCAATGAAACCAATAGCTGGCTTTTTGGGAAGATAAAATAGACTAACCCCTAGTCAGACTTATCAAGATAAAAAGAAAGAGGACACAAATAAACAAATCAGAAACAAAAAAGAAGTTACAACTGACACCACAGAAATACAAAGAATTATTAGAGAATTTTATGAAAAATTATATGGCAATAAATTGGGCAACTAGAAGAAATGAACAAATTTCTAGAAAAGTACAACCTTACAAGACTGACACAGGGTGAAGCAGAAAATCTGAACAGACCAATTAACAGTAATAAAATTGAATTGGTAATCAAAAACTCCCAACAAAAAAAAGTCCAGAACCAGATGGCTACAAAGCTGAATTCTACCAAAAATATGAAGAGCTAGTACTCATCTTTCTTAAAGAATTCCAAATAATAGAAGAGGAGGGAGTACTTTCAAACTCATTCTATGAGCCAAGGATCACTCTAATACCAAAACCAAAGACATGACAAAAAAATAAAATTATAGACCAATATCCCTGATGAATATAGATTTAAAAATCCTCAACAAAATAGTACTGAACCAAATTCAAACGTATACCAACAGGATCATCCATCATGATGAAGTGATATTTATTCCAGGGATGCAAGGTTGGTACAATATTAATAAATCAATCAATGTGATACAGCACATTAACCAAAGAAATGATAAAAACCATATGATCATCTCAATAGATGCTGAAAAAGCATTTGACAAAATTCAACATCCATTCATGATAAAAACTATCAACAAAATGAGTATAGAGGGAGCATACCTTAACATGATAAAGGCCATATATAACAAACCCACTGCTAACATCATACTGAGTGGAAAAAAGCTGAACACATTTTCTCTGAGATTAGGAAAAAGAGAAGGACGTCCACCCTCACCACCTTTATTCAACATACTACTGGAAGCCCTAGCCATGGTAATCAGTCAAGATAAAGAGATAGAAGTCATCCAAATTGATAAAGAAGTAAAATTCAATATTTGAAGATGACATGATACTATGTTTAGAAAACCCTAAATACTCCACCAAAAAACTATTAGAATTAATAATTGGATTCAGCAAAGTTGTAGGACACAAAATCAATATAGAGAACTTTGTTGCATTCCTATATATTAGCAACAAACTAGTAGACACAGAAATCAGGAAAACCATTTATAGAAATTAGACTTTTCTGAACATTCCATTTATAATCAGAAATTCCATTTATAAATGCACCAAAAGAATAAAATACCTAGGAATGACCCTAACCAAGGAAGTGAAAGACCTATACTCTGAAAACTACAGGACACTGAAGAAAAGAAGATTACTGATAGTTCATTATGGTTTTAATTTGCTTTTCCCTGGTGATTAGTGATGTGGAGCATCTTTTCATATGCCTGTTGGCCATTTCTATTTCTTTGTAAAAATATTCATTCATATCCTCTGCTCATTTTTTTAATCCCGTTGTTCAATTTTTTTGGTGTTGAGCTGTGTTAAGTTCTTTAGAACTTATTTTTCAGAGTACAAGTTTTTCACCTCTTTGGATAAGTTTATTTCTATATATTTTATTCTTTTTAATGCACTTGTAAATGTAATTGTTTTCCTGATTTATCTGTCTACCAGTTTGTTGCTAGTATATAGGAATGCAAAAAATTTCTATATATTGTTTTTATAACTTGCTTTTCAAATAGTTTTTTGGTGGAGCCTTTAAGGTTTTCTATATATAGTATCATGTCATCTGCAAACTAATTAGAATGGCTACCATCCAAAAGACAATAAGAAATGGTGAAGATAGGGAGAAAAGGGAACCCTTCTACATGTTAGTGGGAGAGTAAATTGGTGCAGCCACTTGGAAAGCAGTATGGAGATTCCTCAAAAAATTAAAATATAAATATTACAGGATCCAGTTAACTCCACTTCTAAGAATATACCGAAAGAAAACAAAATCCCTGATTTGAAAAGACACATGCAATATGTATTTATTGCTACATTATATGCAATAGACAAGATGCAACAGAAGTGCCCATCAATACATGAACAGATAAAGAAGATGTACATATACACAGTGGAATATTAGTCAACCATAAAAAGAAAGAAATTCTGATATTTGGGAGAACATGGATAGACCATAGACTGAATTATGCTAAGTGAAATTATCCAATTGGAGGAAGATAAATGCCATATTATTTCACTTATATGTAGAATCTAAAAACAAAACAAAACAAAATGAAGAATTCTCAGAATTCACTCCTGTTTGTACAGCCCCAGGTACTGCTGGTACATGCTGATGAGGTCTGTTGAGATATTATTCCTTTCTTTTCTTATGAGGTTCAGCAAATACAGAGCTGACTTGTGCCCAAACTTAATATTAGTAATACTCCATAATGTGCAGCAGGAAAGGACAAAGCTGATCCTTAGGGGAACCATACTGTCTTATAGGACAGAGGCCTCTTTATGCTTTTAAGTTAGTATAGAGTGCTAGCCCTTTAAGGCAGAGGTTATCCATTTTATTCAAGCTCTGAAAGTTCAGAAGAGTATAAGCATTCAAAATTTCTCAAGCATCCACTTAGATGGACTCATCTCAATTATCAGATTTCCATTGCTTTCTAAACGTGCTTTTGATGCTGGTGTAAGAGACCTTCCTTGATTGGTTCTTTTGACCATCTCTAGAGTTTGAACACTTTTAACTGGTAGTCCTAGGCCTGGACTACATCATTCCTAAGCACTTTGTTGAAGCTTGATTTTAATCTTTGTTAAGGAGAATCTGTTTCAGTTTCCCTCTTAGCTCTATGTTTTCTAAACAATTTTGAGATTCTACAGAGAGACACTATATGACAACATAACATTTTCCATATGTTTTAAGTTCCTTTTTTTATTTAGGTGTATAAAATAAAATGCACAGATCTTAGGGTAGAGCTTGATGTATTTTGACATGTGTATACACACTCATGTAACCACCATATCAAAATATCAAACATTCCTACTAATTGTTTTCCCTTTACCTACATGTTCTAAATTCTCTTCACATACACATAAATCTGGCATAAAATAATTATAGTCATATTTGAATAATAGTTTCATGATTTTATTTCCTATTTATGGTTTTGTTAGTTACATGAAATCAATGTTATCTTTTGAAAAGTGGGTGGCAGCCTATAAAGGTGGAGTAGACTTTAAGTCATCATATTGAATTGGTTGTAGAATATGTTGGGATTGTCAGGCATTGTTTCCAGTTCACACAGGTGGAAAGTAAAGGCAATCTTGATTATATCCATGGCTAAGGGTCCAGCTGTAAAGGTGCAGTGAAAGAACAAAGGGTCACATGAGAAATGTAGGTCACAGAAGGCTGATTGATAATTAGATGTTCAATGTAATTAGTATAGTGACATAGCACTTTGGGGTAAAATGGGGACTAGACTGGTGTGAAAAAAGATAAGGAAATACTTCTAAATATTTATTGAGTACTTCCTATGTTCCATGTTCTCTTCTAGAACCCTTAGGCAGAATAGGGAATAAACATAAATTTCTCCTGTTGGTGGTGGTGAGAGACACATATAAATAAAATAACATGACCTCTTTGAGGAGGGAATACTGCTTTTTATTTATGATTCATGTTTGTTGGAATATTTTCTCTCTTTTATTTTCAAATTTTCTGGTACACTGTTTTTAAGAGATTGGTCTTAGAAGTGGTATATATTCATTTGTCAATTCATTTCTACAGTCTCTCTATAAGTTCTCATGTATTTGGGTTAAATCTGCCATACTTATATTCATTTCTTGTTTGTCTATGTTTCTACTCCTTTTTTCACTATTCTTGCTTTATTTTGAATAAATAAATTCCACTTTTCTACCTTTATACTTGGTATTCATTTAGTGGTTACTGAGGGCAACAAAGAGACTTCCTTTATTGCAGTCAACCTTATATTGGTACTTTTACCATTTTTGGGCTAATTCAAGGACTCTAAAACATCATATTCAATTTACCTCTTGTAAAATTTTTGTTCTATCATTAGCATGTAAAATATTTTAATTCCACATAGAGCTTAAATCTCACAATACATTTCTTAATAGTTTTTAGAAATTCAATAATTTGATTTTGCACATATTTACACTTTCTGGTGATTTATGTTACATCCTCTACTATCAAGTTTCTGAGAACATTATTTTTCTATATAGTGGATTATTTTTATCTACTTTGCTGCAAGTTTTACTGGTAATTAAGTCTCTTGAATTTTTATTTTTGAAAATGCCATTATTTCTTCTTTATATTTGAAGGCTATATTCATTGCATATAACATGCTATATCAGTATTTAATTTCTGTCATCATGTTAAAGATATAATTCCACTTTCTTTTGGCTTCAATAATTTCTTGAAAAGCCAGCTCCCAGTTTATTGGTTACTACATTGATGCTTAAGTGTCTATTTCTGGCTGTTTTTAAGATTTTACTTTTTCTTTGGTTATCTGGTTTTACTATAATGTGCATGAATGTGCTTTTCTTTGTATTCATATTGTTAGAGGTTGACAGAGTTTCTTTAACTTTAATATGCCATTTTGTGTCTTTTTTATGTCATTTTGTTATATTCTGTGACAATATTATATCACAATTATTCCTTTTTGAGTCTCTCTTTTTCATTATAGGATGTGATCTACATATATGTATAAATCCAATCAATTTCTTACCTTCTTATGCATATTTTTTCTTCCTATTTCTTTATGTAATTCAATTTTTGTATTTTCTACTGATATTCTGGGTTTTCTAACCTATTAAGTTTATCTAACAGATCTTTAATTTCTTCTACTGCATTACTCACCTCTATAACCTTCATTGGTTCTATTTTATATATTAAATTGACTTCATATATTTTTCATGTTTTTCTGTAATTTATTGATATTCCTCTTAGTTATTTAAAAATCCATATAGATAACTCTAATATCTTGAGTATATGCAAGCTTTTTCTAGTGTGTCTTTTTTTTCACTGTTGTTTTGGTCATTTGAACATTTTTCTTGACATATATACTTAATAATGTATTATTGAATAATACATTGTGCTTGAAAAATTGTGCAGATATAGATTATATCACATTTCTCAAAGAGTCTTTAATCTTCTGATGGCCTTTAGAATAAGTATGATTGAGTACTTTGATCATCTTAAAGCCAATTTTAGGCTTCACTGAAACCTAAAGCTTTTTCTTGTTTGCCTTCACATCCAGGGTATAGTCCTTTCTCTGAAAGCATAGGCCTTCCCTTAGGGCACAACATTCTCTAGTCTCAACTGAGAGCAGCGAGTCGCCAGCATCCCACTTATCACAAAGCCTTGATATGATATGTAAGCTCTGTCTTCCTTACCACATATGACTTTTTCAAGTCCCAGTCTTCTGCTTTTTGTTCAACTTTAACCCCATGTGATAAGAATTGGAAAAAGCCATAAGAGAATAATTGCTTCTCTTTAGGATAACAGCCCCTCAAGTCCTCACTGTGCTGGTGTTCTCTGATGTCTTCAAATATCAGTTTCAAATATTATATCTAGATTTAATAATTCATTTCACTCTCTGTGGGAAAACCAGTCTGACACACATTATCCTGGTAAAGAGCATAAAACTACAACTGACGGCTTAATAATAAAAAATGAGACAAATATGACAATCTGAGGAGAAAGCATACCACCTAGAAGGAAAAATGAATATAAGAACGCTGACTTAGGAAAAAGAGTTGTCTGTTTTAAGACAATGAGAAGGCCATTATGACTAGAACAGAGTTGATAAGTTCTATTTAGATGAATTTAGAGAAGTATTTTACAGATCTTAAGCACATAAGAGATTTGGCTTTATTCTATATGTATTGATAAGCTATTGGTAGTTTAAGATGAGGGGTTATTAGAACTAATTTACATTTTAAAAATATCAATGTCCACTTTCATCCAAGATGGAGTAACATGGACTGAAATTACCCTCTGGACTGAAACAAGAACAAAAAATTAATAAAATATATGAATCAATGGTTTTAAGACATCAGATATTAGGCAATGAAGGGCAGTAATCCTTGAGAGACAAGAAACAAAAGAGATGAACCCTAAAATTGCTGCAGCTTACTGCCTGAGAGCATACCCTGGCTACAAGAGGAGGGAAAACCTACATGGGGCTCACTGGTCTTACTGAGGCAAGAATACAGAAATTATTCCAGAAAGGCTAAAATTCATGGAAGAGAGTTCCAGATAGAAGGCAGTTAAGAAAGAGATCTCCAGAGATATGAAGTCCCGACCCCTCAAGCCTTCAGGTGGTGCCCAAGCCTGGGTTAGAACCTCCAGAAACTACTTGTAGCCCTATATAGTCAGGAACATACTAGAAAGGGACTTCTGAGGGCTGTAGTTCAGATTAGCTAAATTGACACATCCAAAAGCCTTCTCACTGTGCGATTACATTTACATAATACTGTCAATAATGCAAATTCATCTATAGTGACAGAAAGTAGATTAGTAGCTGCTTGGGAATCTGGCATGTGATATTGGAATATAGGATTTAGTGATAAAAATGGGCACAAAGAACCATTTTATAGGAATGAATTCATCCACTAATTTAACTGCATTGGTGGTTTCACAGGTGAATACATCTATGAAAACTTAAATTATATACTTCCAGTGCTATTTATTTTATTTATGTTTTAAGCAAGCCATAAAAATTTACTTCTGTTGTGCCCAAGTTGCGAGTCCCAAGAGACCACCAAGGAGCCAATTCCAATGCAAACACAAAAGGGCCATTTATTTCAAGCTCGAGCTTGGACCCACAACCTTCACTGACGCAGCGGGTCAGGAATGTGAGCTCTGAGCTCAGGGTAGGCTAGGTTTTTATGCATTACAAGGTGCAGGGAGAGGGGGGCACTAACTTGGACATTTTTCATGGGTTAAGTCTGGCTGGTGCCCAGCTGCTGGCTGATGTAACATGTAAGGTATTTTATCTTTAAGGAGCAGGAGTGTCTGGATCTTGGGCACCTGGACCTTGAGGTCCTCCCTGAGGTTGTTGCTAGGGAACTATCTGGAGTGAAGGTTATTGGAACAATAGGTGGTTTTTCCAGTAACTGGAACAATGTTTTCTTAGAACTAGGTTGGGGTTGAGGCTTTTTTCTTAAGATGGCCTTTTTAAAATGGAGTTTCTTTTGCTCTCACATTCCCCCCTTCTCTTGTACATTGGGGCCAATCATGGGCCCATAGCATCTTAAATGACAGAGATGTTTAACTGAGCTCGACCTGTGACATAGCCTGTCACAGGCAATGTCTCTCTTGTCTGGAGGGGTGAGGTTCTATGCCTCACCTCAGTTGGCCCCCACTTTGCTCACCTGAGGTCCTTTGCGACTGTGCCTGTCTTAGGTTGTTCCTCCTGTGAGGAATCCTACCCATCTTTGGCTAACCAACCATCTCTTGGGACTAAACAGGAAGATAAAATATAAAAGAGAGGACAGCCAACAGCTGTAATTCTGGATAAAATCATAATATATATGATTATATTCTTCTAGCAAATGCAGGTGGGGAATCAGCATATGATTTCAAAAGATTGCTTAAAAGGAATCACTTATTTCTTGAAGTTAATTCTTGAAAAGTAGCACAAGTATGTATTGGCTTTAAAAGATTAACAACTGCACTCCATACACACACTAGGAGAATAGGAATGCAAATACATAGCAAAAGCAGAAAAATCAGACAAATTAAAACTACACATTCCTGGAAACTGTTCACATTTCATATGTTCTTTTAACAGCAGATAATTTATGGTAGCACAATTCTGAAGAACTACAATTCATACTTTTCCTAGCTTTTGACTGAGTTCAGATAATACAGAAGCAGTCAAATTTGTTGTCTCACTGTACACACAGACCAGCTTAGATATTTCGTTTTGCATTTTAATGACAAGTCTAGGAACCAGCAGGATGAATGCTGCTGTAATAGAGGCGGGATCCAAAAGCTTCAAGTTGTTGTCACAATCAGACAGCAGAGGATGGAGAAGTTTTTACCACCTGCCCTGCCCCCAAGGTGGGCCAGGCCGCTGTCTGCCTGCTAGGGCTGCCCAGAGTGAAGTTATGGGCCATGCTGAGACACCCTCCCCCATCTGCAGAACACTCAAACATTCCAGGTTAAGCTGCCTTTGGCCCTTTAAGCCTCAACTGATCTCACTGAAGAAAGACTCTAGAACTTAATGTTTAACACAGAGTTTCAGTGGAGAGTTTTTTGCATGTAGTAACATTGCTCTGACTGCAAACATTCTGCCCCGCCCTTTCTGGAGGCCCTCCACCTACTCTGACTACACTCACAGTCTCTGCCTTATTCTCCTCTTTACAGATAGAAACTCTAGTTGCTGCTAGGGAAAGGGGGCGACGACTACTCTGGCTGCTTCATGATGAGAGGGTGCAGTATGGGGTGCAGCTAGGTCTCTATCAATGGTTGGTCAAGAGGCCTTCAGAAGATTGGAGTTTCCATCCTGGGTTCTATTGCTATTACTATTTGCAGTTTCGTGGCTTCTAGGCGAGACAGAATAAATCATGTTATTAAGTTAGTAGCAACATCTGGAGTTGGATTTTCTATTCTGGAAGGACAAACTTGACAAGAAGATTAAAGAATGCATGGCTGAATATGAGGAGAATCATAGCCAGATATCTTGGGAAACTTGAATTCTGGATTTAGTCCATTTCCCAATGACTACAGTATAGATAAGGGTGCATTATTGAATCAATACTTTTCTCTAAAAATCACTCTCATTTTTATTAGAAGTAACTTGATTAAAAAAATAATTAACACTTGGCTTGATTATTTGCATAAGTGCAGCAAGAAGAGCAATTGGTTACATAGGCTCTTTTAAATGTGCTTGCTGGAACTTTTTATAAGGAACTTCAGATTGGACTTTTAAAGGCCTCTCAAGGCCAGAAAGCCAAGCCAGTCTTGCCATCAGGTTTTGCTTGCAGTACCTGTAGATTTGGGTGAATTTCTCTCCTCTTGAGGTCTCCAAGACATTCTGAGGTTCCTGCAGCTGCCAGTAAGTGACCTTCTTTACTCACCTGGTAAGGCTGCTGGGAATCCTGTAAGCAAGGTACCACGCCAGTTCTTCCAAGGGTCTTTGTTGGCTTTATAAAGTCGAACTCAGTTCTTTAAAGCTGTCGTTTAATATGAGTTTACACACATGTCTCTCGGGGATAATGTTCCAGTTAAAGCTTTGGTAGCAGATTCTTATTGAACTCATGCAAATAAACATACTGCTATGAAGTATAAAAGTAGTCACCGAGAGTTGTTAAATTATGGAGGGATCAGGTAGAGAGAAAGATAAATGTTTCAATTCTGCTTACAAAGGTATTGTCATTTACTAAACTGTTGTCAGCTTAAGATAAAAAGCTTAAAACACTTTATCAGTAACACTTGAAACAAAAAGCCACAAAATCATTTTCCTTAGTTTACTTAATCTTATGTAAATACCTGTTCTGCTGAAATCTAGTTCTTTACTAGTTCAGGAGTAATAAAACAGCAACACAAAACATCCAGCAACAACGTTTAGCATCATTCTCTTTTGTTTTCCATGTAATTAAGCAGGTAATTATATATCAGATAAATAAGCTAAATTAGCCAAATATTTTCTCTAATGAGAAAAAATTCCTCAGTCATGTTCCAGGGGCCCTCTGAAAAATATCAGAGTTAATTACAGGTAAAAGTACCTTTTTGAATTTGATTTTGGAAAGTTGTCACAAGAAAGCTTCCTCAGCACTTGCTTAAACAGGACTATAGGTATTTAACCTGAATGACAACAAAAAGGCTTAAATGCAAATACAGGTTACTCAGTTGTTAACAAATTTGGCTTACAGTCTTTTAATATGAAGATTTTATTTTCTTAAATACTCAGAGAACTCATTGAGACTTTAAGCATGAGAAACTGCTTTAATAAAAACAATTAGAAAACTCCTTGCAATTTGTCAACATTAAGAGCAGGCTAATAGTCTAAGACAACTTTGTCTTTTTAACTGAGAACAAAATTCTAATTTTGCTGTGCACTTTATATCAAGACTCATCTGCCTCAACTTTACATAGCATGACTATGTCAATTTCTCTACAAACTTTTTACAACTTTCTCTCTACATTCACTGTTCTCCCCCTTTAAATAAACAGCTGAACTGCAGAACAGTTACCTTCTTTTACCCTAAATAAAATGAATCTCTATTCCTTATAACTTCTCTTGTTAAAACACACATCTTTCTAGCAAGCAGAGATGTTTTAATTAGAACTTAGAACCAATAGGAACTGTAACTTTCAGTGAACACTGAAAATAGGCAATTGTAAACTGTAACACCAGCATTCCTCAGATTGATACATTTATGAACACTTTTTATCATTTCTGGAAATGTGCTTACAGCACAATTTTTTACTGAGCACAAAACATCTTCATATAACTTAGCAAAACTCTAAGAATTTTATTTACCACAAAAATTCTCAGGCTGTTTGAAGATATACACACTGTTATATATGAATATACTATTATTATTATTAAGATATTCATTTGTTACACTTGTTTACACACTCTTTAGCATGTTAGATTACTTATAAAAACTTTTACTGAACATTACACAGAGTTAAGCCTAAGCATTTTTTCTTGAAAGATTTACAAAGATTTGAGTTACTGATATCCAATTGTAGAGGTCCGTCTCCACACCCCCCCCCCGTGTCTGGGGACCGGTGGCTCGCAGGGGCAAGCGGCGGAGGCAGACTGCTCCCTCTGAGCCCTTTGTCTGGTATGGGGGGGCCTCCTACTGGAGCGCCTCTGCTCTCCACTCTCGGAGTAGCTTCTGCTTCCCCTGGTGGGGATGGTTGTGTCCTTCCCTTAACTACCTTAAAATGGTCTTTCATCAGAGAGAATGGAGTAGAAGGAGTCTGACTCATTTTCTCAAAATAAAAAGCTACTGACAGCCCACTAAATATCACAGACAAACAAAAAGCAAAACAAAAGATGCCCGTGGGCGTTTGGAAACAAAATTGAAAGTGGGACAATGGCAATCTGCCATTTGGCAGTAGCCACCTGCCTTGTTCCCCTAGCGGTTCCCTCTGTCCCCTCCAAGTGGGCTTGATAACCCTGTAAGACTCCTCTGACAGAAACAGAGACAGGGGTCACGAACCCCGTAAGACGCCTCCATCAGGTGGGGGCCTGGAATGTCTTCCAGGACCCTCAATCAGTGACCTTCCACAGCACGTCTGCTCAGGTCCTATACTGATCCTTTCAAATTCAGATTGGGCCATACTCAGAAAGTGAAAGAGCGCAGTGCAACACACAACACGAACAACAGACCCAAAGCCTGTATCACTCACACACACACAAACTTCTTACTGGCTGGCTCAGACCCTCCGGGTCAGGAGTCCTGGGGGTCTTGGGGATCCCGGACGAGCCCCCAAATGTTGTGCCCAAGTTGCAAGTCCCCGAGAGACCACCAAGGAGCCAATTCCAATGCAAACACAAAAGGGCCATTTATTTCAAGCTCAAGCTTGGACTCACACCCTTCACTGACGCAGCAGGCCAGGAATGTGAGCCCCAAGCCCAGGGTAGGCTAGGTTTTTATGCATTACAAGGTGCAGGGAGAGGGGGGCACTAACTTGGACATTTTCCATGGGTTAAGTCTGGCTGGTGCCCAGCTGCTGGCTGGTGTAACATGTAAGGTATTTTATCTTTAAGGAGCAGGAGTGTCTGGATCTTGGGCACCTGGACTGTGGGCACCTGGACCTTGAGGTCCTCCCTGAGGTCTTTGCTAGGGAACTATCTGGAGTGAAGGTTATTGGAACAATAGGTGGTTTTTCCAGTAACTGGAACAATGTTTTCTTAGAACTAAGTCGGGGTTGAGACTTTTTTCTTAAGATGGCCTTTTTAAAATGGAGTTTCTCTTGCTCTCACACTTCCAGCTGGTAAATCTTTGTGTCAGTGACAAAGAAAGGAAGAAACAGACAAATTAAATTTTTTTCAATAGTATGGAAAATTAGGGAATGCATTTGACAAGGCTGGAAGCCATTTAAATATTAACAAAGCTAGATTTTGGATTTACATTGGGTATTGTGGATAGTTATGGCAATGAGAAAGTTTTAGAGAATTATGTAGTTGTATGCAATTCAATAGATATTTATCTAAAGCCCATTTTGTGCCAGCTTAGGTCAAGACACTAGTAAATGGAGTCTGTCATGACTATTTCAAGTTAGTAGTGGTATAACAGATTTTAATCAGAAATACAGTGGAAGAAAGTCAGGGTCCATGGCTTCCAACACTGAACTAAGTGAAATAATAAGAGAAAGAATCTACTTTAAAGAGTCTTCAAGGAAACTGCACCTCCTAGAACTAGCTAAGATCCAGCTAATGAAAGAATACAATGAGGCATTTTTTTTTTCTGGATAATATTGAGGATGTAGGAATTTTGTGGATCACTAAGAGGAGTTCAAAAGAACACAATAAGTATTTTGACAGAGGGAAGTGGGATTTTATTTCAGAGGAGAAGTATAGAATGTTAGGAATGAAGGGACTGAGATAGAGAATATACAAAGAAGGAGTTAAAAAAAATCTTGTCTTCCACAATGATAAGAGGAATTAAAATAGGTTAAATAACATTAAAACTAGTATTTTCCTATAACACATTACTATAGTGTTTGCAAAGTCAGGCTCTTTCTAGGTCCATGATAAACTTTCAAATCAAAGAAAGGAAAAGCAGCAAATAATGTATGCAAGACCCTATTCTCTCAATCTTAAATAAATATGAGTGGAAAACATGCAAAAACACAAAAAATTTATCTATATCATCAGTCTATTTTCCATGTGCTTGGTTTGATAGCTTCTGAAAATCCTGAATTACCTGATGAGATTTCAATATATGTATTCAATTACCTTTATCTATATTTCACACTGGCCTTTTGATGTTATTAACTTTATAGAGTCTTTCAGCCCGTCAAATATTTAACAATATATTATGGATTTTTATATTTAGTTTTTATTTTTTTTTTACTGGATGCAGTAAAGTATTTGTATTGTTTTATTCATGTATGACTGCATACAAATTCCAAGACCTTATCAGCATTTTAGAATTTCAATGAAATCATCATGAGGACCAGATATTATTAATTGCCTTATTTCTCCCAACTGTCATTAAACCATGCCAAGCAGAGATATTGAATACAAGTATCTCAGATATATATAAATACATAGATTGAATATAAGCTTATTTCATATTAGCTATGTGGGGATGTGGGAAAAATGGTGAGCTAGCATTGAAGACTGAAATCTTAAGAAAGAAGTATAAATAAATAAATATAATGATAGTCAAATTTTGCAGTTCTCTCTTTAAGTAGATGTAGGCAGGGATAATTTAGAAAATTTATTTTGTGGTTCTTGAAAGAACTGAGTGACAGAAGACCTGAGATTATCATTTCAGAGATATTTCTGCAAAGTACTCTGGCAATGCTGAAGCTAGGTAGTGTACTAACTCTTTATAATAATTATTTTTTAATTAAAAATGGAATGTTCATTATTTTAGTAAATTCAGCAGGATAATTACATTTGCATCTATAGAATTTAAAAGAGAAAAATATGGTATTTTAAAATAATGATGGTTTACACTTCATTCTTCCATACCAGTAAAACTAAATTTCTTAGAGTCCAGCGATAGATATGGAGTATTTTGGTTCTATCTGCAGACAACCAGTTGCTAAAAATAATGGCCTGGGAGTTTGGAATATCCATATATCACTCTCAGGTGTGTTGGTTCACCTTAATGCCAATAAATTTTATAAATTATAAATTTAAATGCTGTCATATCAGCATTAGCTGGTGTACATAATTATCAAACTTGTATTTTTATTACTGCTCCGGTTTTTGAGCTCTAGATTCATCTTCTTTCCAAGGTTTTGAAAAATATATGACTTCACTCTATCCATAAAATCCAGATATCATATTAAACCATTTATAAGATAATGAAGAAGTACTGGATCAAGTTATTATGTTTGCCAATTGAATTAAACCAATGAATGTAATTGCCCATACCTCTATCATAGCCATGGTTTGAAAGGCTATGGAGAACTTATTTATAAGGAACTACTTGGTGGTTGAAGGAAAAATAGTGTAACTTATAACTAATATAAAGCTTTAGGTCATGCATGTAAAGGCTGTATACATAACACTGGATAAATCATACCTGGACTCATCAAGCTGAAACAAATTTGGACATACTTCAGTTTGTAGATTATCTTAATTTGGATCCTAAACAATGAAGCAATTTCATCTGGCATTATGCAAGATTGAGGTAACATAATGTTGGAGATATACATTACCGATTTAATAACTACATGTAAGATAACTGATCAACCATTGATAAATAGAGATGTAAGTAGATTTAGTACATATAGGCTCAATTTTGAGTTGAACAGTGGGTAGATGAGAAAGCAGCAAAGGTAAGTGAGGAAGGGCAACATGTGAGATTCTCTCATTGCCAGTCACCTGATTCTGTTTGACCTGATAAACTTTAGTATTAAATCTATGACATTATTACTTATTAATCTTACTTTAATTTTTCAAGCGTTTTCCCTAAAGTTATCTTATTTCATCCTAAAAATGTGAGAGTGAATTGGACAGGATATTATTTTTCAAAGGAGGAAGGTAAGTTTCACAGAGGTTAAGTGACCTGCTTCAAATTAAATTATTCATAAACCTAGTTACAAGATGATATAAAGAGTGCATTAATAGGCTTTGAACAGTGAATTCCTTCAAACTGTAAAATCTGAAATTTTACATCTAAAAATGGAGAAAATGCCTTGGTTTATATCATGCATCATTACCTTTCTAACACCTAGGATGATGTTAAAAATCTATGTTATTAATTATCTGGAGTCTTTTTTTATTATTTTAGATTTTTATTTTACTTTGGATTTCCCCAAATCAATTCATAATTAAAATGTCCAAAATCTATTTCAATATCTCTTTAGTCCAAATTATCTCTTGCCTGTATGATATAAATTAATGACCTGATTAAACTTCCAGTTTGGTAAAGAAACATTTAGTGCATAACTATTATGTCCAAGGCAGTAATATATGTCTTAAAAATATTTGATAAAGATAGAAAACTCCCTTAGAGAGTTTCCTGTCTGGCCAGTCACCTCCAGCAGCAGCATCTGCCACATCTCCTTGGTTGGGAATTTCTCTTCAATATTTGGTAAATCTGTCCTGGCTACTGCAGTTTTCATTCCACTGCCTCACTTTAAGTTTTTATTATGTTTTCAATTATTATTTTATTAGAATTTTTCTGACTGGACTGTCTGCTCATGGTCACTCATGCATATAATCACATCTGCATGTTCCCAAAAGTCATTTGTTTTAGTGAAAACTAATATGTGGTTACTAAGATAGGGTAATGTTCTCAGATACTCTATGATCTATAAAAGTGGATCCAACATGATACCAAAATAAATTATAAAAAAAAGTGGATCCAACCACTTTTGTCTCAAACGATTATTACAATTAAGATGAAAAATGATAAGACATAAGCATATAAGCACAATACAAGTTGCCTTAATATAATGGTGGTATTTTAAAATTATGACAGTAATAGCAGACAACACTTATATAGTATTCACTCTAAACAAGTCACAGTTCTACGTACTTTTAGTAATTAATATATTTAAACCTGAAAATAACTCTGGAAGCACACGTTATTAGTAGTAGTAGTAGCAGTGCAAGTAATTGCATTCCATGGAGGAGAAACATTGGTAAGGAGCGCCGTGTGTCTGGGTAAATGGTTGCATAGTTCAGTAAACACATGAATTCTTTGTTGGTGACTCAAGTTCCCCTTGCCTTAATTTTCCTTGAAAACACACCCACATTGATTGGAATGATTATTCCATCAAGTGTTTATAAAAAACTCAGTCTGAGCTATGAAAGTGTTAGAAAGGAATGGGTTTATACTCCCGTGATTATTCTTGTGGCAGTCTTTCAGGGATTCTCACTACTCACTGGCTTGGTGTGAGAGTGTGTAAGTCATAATCAGTTGATATGATTGTCCACCATAAGTACATCTTACCATGGAGATATTCACATCTACCCTCCTCCCTAACATGAGCATTGGTCCAAAGCAGTCCCAGGATAGTCTAAAGACTTCAGCCTGGATTGCTTCATGTCATCTCTGAACATTAGTGGGAACTGACATCTGCCTGCCAGGAGAGATTTCAGCCCTGCCTTATATTCTTATACCCACAAAACTGAATCCCTGCTGCACATCACCTCCTATACTTTTGTACTTGTTACATAGGCTTCCTCAAGCTCTAATGATTTTTCCCAGCAAATGCAGAATCACTATATTGTACATTTAAATTTCCTGTTTTCCATTTGGAGTTCTGTGTCTTGTCTTAGGAGAAATCTAATCATTTTAAGGATATAGCATACCTGTAATTAAGCAATTCCTTCTCTGTCTCCCCATCAAACTTTTCTTTTTAATTTATCACATCCTTTAGCACAATGGCTTATAATTGCTCTTTCAAGTGTTTTTTTCAACAGCTAGACTAGGATTTTTTCAAGGCAGGTCATTTCAAATTGATCTCAGTACCCTTGGTTCTTATTACAGCTCCTGACATATTTTAACTTTTCACTAAATATTTGGCTAGTCATTTTAGTAATGGATTATTTACTTAAACATCATAGAAAAACTGCTAGAAATTCATCTACCATCAGTCATAATGTGATTCCCTGTATTTTGCTAGCAGTTCTTTCTTTTTTTTCTTTGGTAAAAAGAATTTGTTCTATTTATTTTTCATGATGGTAATGAGGATTAGATAAAAAGAACTAAAATATTTGTATGTCGTGATAAAAATATAATACCCTTATATTATATATTAACTATTTTTAAATTTCTTTTTCTGTTGAAATTAGATTGCATTTTTAAAAATTTAAAAAGTAGATAACCATAAAATGTAAGAAGTAGATATTCATCAATGACATGACTTCAATCAATTTGACAATAGATGCAATGTCTCCTATGCTGACACTATATAAATATCCTTAGGAAATTTAAAACTTAACACCTCTTATCATGAACCTATGAAATATAACTGACTATCAGAAATATTTTTGTATTAATTTAGTCAATCCCTTCTGAATTATTAGAGCCGTTTCAGCATAATATATCTTACTAAAGTCATCTCATCTATTTTAGGAAATAGAATTTAAAAGATTCATTGGAGTGTCTGAAATAGGTATGTTGAATAAGGGAATAGATGGAATTTAGTTTACTTTAAAAATATGCCATTGGGTGATTCATTTTTGAATCACTGCTCTAACTATTTGTTCTCTAGATTATTTTCCTTGGTTTCCAGCAAATGCATTCTGACATGATAGCTTTACAGCTTTAGAAAGAATCCTTTTGACCAGGTTTAGTCAATTAACATTCAAGAAGTGCCTGACTTAACAAGAGAGACTCTAATACAGTGGTAAAAACTTGGGCTCGGGCATATTGAGTGAGTTCAAATACTGAGTTCTGTAGAGAAAGGCACTTTTTTTCCAGATATGTGTTTCTACTTGTAAAAAAGATACCTTTCCTAGTGTTCTTTTAAGGATTAACAATAGTAGTTAATATTGAGAATTTAATTTTTTTAACAATATTAAATTGGTGTCATTTAATTTTATTTTGACAATATTAAAAAATAAAATTTAACTGAGTACATTTTAAAGATCTTATTGTCTTTTTTCAATGATTCATGAATCAGGAAGCAGCCCATCTAGTAGACAAATGGCTCTGAAGAATTGTACAGAATGAAGACTTTATAGGAAGAAGGCAACAGGAAAAGGAATTATACTAGCCAAAAAATGGATTGGTTCTGGCAAGGTCACCTTCCTTTCGAGGATAGCAGGGCCTATCAAGAAGATTATGTCACGAGTGCTGACCAGATAATTTCTGACTGACTTAATATTCCATTTCTGGGAGAAGTCAAAATTGTAATTAAGTTAATTCTCAGTTTCATGATATAGGGCTTGTATAATTGAGCTGATTTTGGGCCTGTTGTGTTTTTATGACAATAATCATGTGAAATCGGTACTATTTTTATTCTCATTTTATAAATGTGGAAACAGGACTTTAAATATTACAGACATATGCCCAAGGTAATGTAGCTAATAAACACCATGGCTGGGATAGGAACCCAGAGCAACTGGGCCGAAGTCATTTTAAAAATCAATGAAAATTATCCAGTAAGAATTCCATAGTAATAATTCTTTAGTCATCATTACTACTGAAACTAGCTTATGAAAATTAACTAAACTCAGTAAGACAGAATAACAAAAGTTCTTTCTTTCTCTACCACTGTTTTCTGTTGAATCCTGTTTGTCCAGCTTTTGGCAGGATCTTGGGACAAAGGTGCTTCATTGCCTCATAAGTACTGAAAATAATTATCCATGGCAACCGGAGTTGGCTGCCCTGGTGGCTGTCAGCCCTCCCATGTGCACCTCTGTCAGGGCTCAGGCTCCCTGTGCAGCACAGCGGCTGCTGTGTTCTGTAGATGCTGCTGCTGGTGTCTTTTTCTGCAGGTTACTCCTCCAAGACCTTTGCTGACAGACAGTGGGGGATAATCTAAACCCCAGCTCTTCCTCCCAGGAGGGCTGAGGGCTTTCAAATAACTGGAAATGCGTATGTTGGCCCAACCGCAGATGGTCTGAGCTCAGTGAACGTTTGCCTTTGATTCTGGTGTAGGTGCTATTGGAACAATTCCATCTTGTAGAGAAGCATCTTTACTGAAACAGCAGGTAGCAAATGAAAGCAAAAACTGGTTGAAGAAAAAGGGGTCTGTGGATGGAGGAAGAAAGGGAGAGAGAGAGAGGTGGACCTCTCCTGAATAGGAGCAGAATAAAATGAAGCTCTTCCTGAAACCATAAAGATTTATTTAAGGCTATGCAATCTGCAGCTGACACACAGTTCATATTATTTGTACTCATTCACCAACTATGGATGGGGTGGGAAAGAGCCAGATGAAGAATAATGAGAACAATGTGCATATCTGTTGTCCTAATTCCACCAACATGTCTACTGGCTGTGCTCAGACTGGATCAGCCAGAACTTAAAGCAGGTCTTAGACTCACAGTGCTGACTGCCAGCAGGCACCCCAGTGTTTGCCCTTGGATTGCGATTCCCTGTGATTATGACTTCAGGTTGTTGGAACTATTGTCATGGTGTTCTTGTTCCCAAGGACCTACAGTCCAATGTTTGGACAGGTTAAGTTTTGCAGTAACAGTTTTATTAAACATTTGCTTACATTTTCTGAAATTAATTCAAACCTGTGTTTGGGTTGATGGGATGTA
This sequence comes from Smutsia gigantea, assembly GCA_032199065.1. NCBI lineage: Eukaryota > Metazoa > Chordata > Mammalia > Pholidota > Manidae > Smutsia > Smutsia gigantea. The sequence goes on along the minus strand of JAVSCE010005428.1, from coordinate 78,112 downwards.
TATCATCAAAACTACACACACACTCTGAGGTCCATGATCTTGTTGGTTCCTAGAGCCTGTCACAAAGAGGAACATTGTACACATACAGGAGGCTGCTCCGAGGACAGGGTGAGGTTGGTGGCAGCCTGTGGTTTAAGAAGCGGGGGAACCAAAGAGTTCGATTTCACTGATTCATGATCATTCGTCACACGATCAAGGGATCAGACCAAAGTATCTATTATGAAACAAAACAAAATGAAGCCATAAGCACAGCTGCCCCGAATACAGTTGGTTCGCGGTAGTGTTGTGTGATCACACATCTGATTGCATCCCCAAGTGCATGAGTTGTGATGGGAAAGTGCTTGAAAGACTGAAGGAAAGACACAGAGATGCTGCATGAGACATGAGAGTTTATTGGCACTTAGGTACAGGGAGTCCAGAAGTGGCAACCTGGATGAAGTTGCACACTGCTTCCTGCTATCATGGACTAGGAGGGGATTACTTATGTGGGGTGAGGAGACAGAGACTACATGCTGTGCTCGAAATGATCATTCTTGTGTGACTAGCATCCCAAGGAACAAAACTTTGGTCAGAGGGTTCTGCTTCCCAATAAGGTGTTTCCATAGGTAAGGCAGGCCTGGATTTGGCCAGCCCTAGGCCATCAACATACTGTATATTTAGCATACTATCTGAAGGAGGGTCCATGTGGACACCTGGTTATTTTGGGACAAAAGGTTAGGAGTGGGCAATGCTTCTCCCCACAGCTGTCGTGATGAAACAAGTAGATACAAATTTTTAAATATGAATGCAGCTAGGTTCAAGTGGCCAATACAACTTCAACTAGTTTGTCTGGCTACATCATTCTTGTCATATTACTTACGAATTTACTGGTTAGACGTCGGAAACCACTTTTGAGATAGACAAGAAATTTGGACTATGTCCTTGTTCTTTGCCAGAGTGGAAATTACACTGTATTAGCAAGAAAACTTCAAGATATTTATTTCTATTCTCATGTAATTCTTGAATGAATAAAAATATAGAGCAAAAAACCCTTAAATTGTTAAGTGTAAATTTATGATTAATTGGACAATTTTGAGAAGAGGATGTTGATTATTATTTGTTACTTGAATAAATTTTTTGATTCTTGAAGTGCTTTGGTCTGAAATTCTAAGTTGCCTAAGCATATTTATGCTATGAAAAAAAAATGTGTGGTTCAAATCAAATCCTTTTTCAAGAAGATAGATGAGCAGTATTCTGTCAAATCAGCGTTTTCTAGTGATCGTCTGATCACCAGTGTTTGTATGTGTCAGAGAAGAGCTGCAATGGGCGAGCATGTTATTTTATGCATGATTTAGTTAGTAACTGTCCACTGAAGCCTCAAAATGTCCAAATCTTTTCTACATTAGTATGAAATTTTTGAATAATGAAAATAGTATTGTTCTTTTCAAATTAAAAAAGAGTAGACATTAAAATAAGGCAAATCTATAACTTCATATTTGGGGAAGTTAACTTGCAGAGGGTCACTTGGTTACTTGCAGTATTTAGTAAAATAATATAAATCAAATTTTCATCTAACCTACAATTTAAAATATCTGCTCAATCCCTCTGCTGTTCTCAGCTCTGACAAGTGGCAAGGGACCAGCTCCAGGTCAGAAGGAATCGTGTCTGTCCATTTGCATTACTCTACTCTACTTCCTCTGCACCTTCTGTTTTCTGCTTGCATGTCACTTCAGGGCCAGGCAGAAATGGAGAGTGAGTTGTGAAAACTTCACCCCACACATCCACACATGCCGTTTTTCCCAGGGATTCCATTTTCACACTCATTTGGTTTAAGCAGGAGGCAGTTGGTACGTATAGCATTCTCTGTTCTTATCCATTCCTTTTAAAAATTGTTACTCTCTATGGAATCTCTCATATTCTCTAATTGGTTTAGGAGTGATGGTGGTATATGTAGCACTTTTTTAGAACTTCACTTGAAATTCTGAGACAAAAGAAGCCTTTGCAATTAGCATGCAGTTGTATTATTATCGTCATCACCATCATCATCTTTTAACTTTTATGTGGGCCTTGAAGCAGCTTAGAAGCAGCTGTGCGGAAGCATATAATTCAGGAGATATGCTAGAAAGGTAATTACATTTTAATTTTAAAAATCTAACATTTTAGTATGTCCAGGATACTGGTAGTCCAAATCAGAGGAAGTCATTACCTCCCTAGGGAAGGGAAAAGGCCGGATCTCAATAATGTAGTAGAAAGGATAGTATTTTAGCTATGATTAATGCATTCCTCTTTGTTCCATATGTTAATCCAAAAGACGATTTGAGAATAATAGTGCTGTGAATAACATTTTTAACCAGCTTTCTAAATCAAAACAATATAAAACCAAAATGTGTATGAATATTTTAAGCTACTTTGTGAATAAACACCTTGATATATTTGGTCATATGCTTGCAAAGCATAAGAGAAAAGTCTAGGTTTTAAGTTATCCTTCCTATTTATTCTGTGTTTAGCATAGATAGATGATAGATAGATAGATGATAGATATAGATATATAATGTATGTCATATACATGTTAAATTCTGGGAGCAAAACATTGAATAAGTAATAGTCCTACCATGAAGTTACTCAATTTCCAAGGTGTGTTAAGAATAATATTAGCATGATAATATATAGCATGTTCTTTAATAAACTATGTATGTATCTGGTTTTTACAGCTTTATATTACTTAAACTATTGCCAAGGAACCTCACTGTTCTAGTGGATTTTCCTTGTGTCTTAATCAATTACTTGAATACTTAATGAGTTCCTACTATGCACTGTGAAGCAAATAGGAATATCTGTCAATTTACATAGTGCTTGCAGCCCGGGAAAATCCAGTGTCTATTAAAACTGGGCCAAGTCGTATTTTGATGTCAGATGGAATTACTTTAAGTAGGGATGGCAGATGTCATGAATATTTGTCAGGTTCTTAAATGTCATATGGGACTTAGAACAAATCTTTGTTTTGGGGGGAGTTTCCATATCTTGCACATTTTTTAGCATCTCTGTTCTCAGGCTACTGAATCCAAGTGATGTCCCCCAAATAGCCCTACACATTTCTGAAGCACACCCCATGGGATATTTTTCTTCTTACATTCATGTTTTATAGAATGTTTAACTCTTCCTTCTGTTATAACAATGATTGTTGTTTACACTGAGTACATTTTACAGAGAAAGAAAAGTCAGACTTGCATTTCCTTGTTCCTAATAAGAAGTTCCAACATGTAATTCACATCAAGGTTTCATCATGAAAACAAGGCAGCTGCTTCTGAATAATATTAAGCACCCCACATAATCAGTGGTTACTGTGGATCCAGCCCACTACATGGTTAGGGATTTTCACATCTAGTCTTTCACTCTGTATGGGTTCAAGTCTCTCTAGCTTGAAATTTGGGGTATTTCAAAGTTTCAGGCTAAGCCAAATGTAGGTCACTTCCAGGAGAAACATAGTTTTTTAAGTTATGCACAAGCTTTCTTTATTTTCCCCCTGCACCTCTCCTGCTCCATACACACAACAAAATTCTTAACCCTAGAAATAACTTAAAGCTCCTCTAATTTTCTGAGAAAAAGTAGATACTTTGTCTCTTATCCTCAGAAAGTAGCAGCATTATAGGATTCTGGAGTAGAGGTTACCCCATATATATACATATATATATGTATATATATATATTTATATGTGTTATTTTTAATGTAGGAAGAATTTAAGATTGTATGATATTTTCTTTAACTATGTGGTGGAACATTAACAGTCCTGTGTGTTTTCAGCTTTTTAAAGAACAATAAAAATTTTTATGACAAAATTGTTATTATTTAGGTCTTCTCCTAAAAACTCAGAATATTTTACAATTCACAAAAAGTGAATTTTTGTACAAATGAAGATTTATGTCCCTAATTAAGGGTCCTTAGGAGTATTTTAGAAGTATTAAATTAAACTTAACTTCATAGAAGATCATAAAATGCAATTAAGGTCATTCATATGACATTAGTATGTTGCTGAATTTGCAGATTAAGATTTAGCGATCAAATATAACTTCTAAAGATAATTGGCTCATTCTAGAAATATAATTAACTGATGATAGAAATAAAAGGTCATGATTTCATTAAAAGAAAGATCAATATTTGTACAACTGAAAATTAAATTGATTTAATGTATTTGTGTTTCTTCTGGGAAAGGAATATAATATGTAATTTCACACCAATCTACCACAAAATTACTTTCAAGCAAGAAAGTTATTTTCTAAATATGTGAGATAATTTTATGACTGTTAGACTTTTGGTGAATTATTTCCCCTATTGGATTCCTCAGTAAGGCTTTATCACAGGTGAGAAAAGATGTGGAGCCCAATTTGATTTATGCTCAGAAGAACTTTGTAATAAAATTATTTCATATCTTACCAAGTATTTAATTTACACTAATGAAAGCAGCATTATATTTTTATTTATATTTAATTTTATTTAATTTATATTTATTTAATATCTTTATTTAGTATGTTTAATGAAGCTGCTGTGGTAAAATTAAACAAAATATCTTTTTCTATATACTTTATCTTGGTATCATTAATCTACAATTACATGTGCAATATTATGGTGATTAAACTGCCCCCTTCATCAGGTTCCCCCCACCAACCCCATTACAGTCACTGTCCATCAGCATAGTGAGATGCTATAGAATCACTACTTGTCTTCTCTGAGTTGTACAGCCCTCCCCATGTCCCCCCAACACTATATCTGCTAATCATAATGCCCCTTTTCCCCCCTTGTCCCTTCCTTCCCACCCATCCTCCCCAGTCCCTTTCCCTTTGGCAACTATTAGTCCATTCTTGGGTTCTGTCTGCTATTTTGTTCCTTCAGTTTTTTTTCTTAGTTCTTATACTCCACATATGAGTGAAATAATTTGGTACTTGTCTTTTTTGGCTTGGCTTATTTCACTGAGCATAATACTCTGTCACACCATTCATGTTGTTCCAAATGGTAGGAATTGTTTTCTTCTTATGGCTGCATGATATTGCCTTGTGGATATGTACCACATCTTTATCCATTCATCTACTGATGGACACTTAGGTTGTTTTCATTTCTTGGCTATTGTAAATAGTGCTGCGATAAACATAGGGTGCATATGTCTTTTTCAAACTGCACTGCTGCAGTCTTAGGGTAAATTCCTAGGAGTGGAATTCCTGGGTTAAATGGTATTTCTATTTTGAATTTTTTGAAGAACCCCCATACTGCTTTCCACAATGTTTGAACTAATTTGCAGTCCCACCAGCAGTGTAGAAGGGTTTCCTTTTTTCAACATCCTTTCCAACATTTGTTGTTGTTTGTGTTTTGGATGTTGGCCATCCTCACTGGTGTGAGGTGATATCTCATTGTGGTTTTAATCTGCATTTCTCTGATGATTAGTGATGTGGAGCATCTTTTCATGTGCCCGTTGGCCATCTGAATTTCCTCTTTGGAGAAGTGTCTGTTCATGTCTCTGCCCATTTCTTAATTGGATTATTTGCTTTTTGTTTGTTGAGGTGCGTGAGTTCTTTATATATTTTGGACGTCAACCCCTTATCAGATATGTCATTTATGAATATATTCTCCCATACAGTAGGATGTCTTTTTGTTCTACTGATGGTGTCCTTTGCTGTACAGAAGCTTTTCAGCTTGATATAGTCCTACTTGCTCATTTTTGCTTTTGTTTCCCTTGCTCAAGGAGATATGTTCATAAAGAAGTCGCTCATGTTTATGTACAAGAGATTTTTGCCTATGTTTTTTTCTAAGAGTTTTATGGTTTTCATGACTAACATTCAGTTCTTTGATCCATTTTGAATTGACTTTTGTGTATGGGGTTAGACAGTAGTCCAGTTTCATTCTCTTACATGTAGCTGTCCAGTTTTGCCAACACCAGCTGCTGAAGTTGTCTTCTTCCCATTGTATATCCAAGGCTCCTTTATCAAATATTAATTGACTGTATATGTTTGGGTTAATGTTTGGATTTTCTATTCTGTTCCACTTGTCTGTGGGTCTGTTTTTGTGCCAATACCAAATTGTTTTGATTACTGTGGCTTTGTAGTAGAGCTTGAAGTCAGGGAGTGTAATTCCCCCTGTTTTATTCCTCCTCAGGATTGCTTTGGCTATTTGGGGTCTTTTGTGGTTCCATATGAATTTTAGAATTATTTGTTCCAGTTCATTGAAGAAAGCTGTTGTTAGTTTGATAGGGATTGCATTGAATCTGTAGATTGCTTTAGGTAGTATAGCCATTTTGACAATATTTATTCTTCCTTGCGAAGAGCATGGGAGGCATTTCCATTTGTTAGTGTCCTCTTTAATTTCTCTTAGGAGTGTCTTGTAGTTTTCAGAGTACAGGTCTTTCACTTCCTTCGTTAGGTTTATTCCTAGGTATTTTATTCTTTTTGATGCAATTGTGAATGGAATTGTTTTTCTGATTTCTCTTTCTGTTAATTCACCATTAGTGTATAGGAAAGCAACAGATTTCTGTGTGTTAATTTTGTATCCTGCAACTTTGCTGAATTCAGGTATTAGTTCTAGTAGTGTTGGAATGGAGTCTTTAGGGTTTTTTATGTACAGTATCATGTCATCTGCAAATAGTGACAATTTGACTTCTTTACCAATCTGGATGTATGTCTTTGTTTTGTGTGATTTCTGTGGTTAGGACCTCCAGTACTATATTGAATAACAGTGGAGAGAGTGGGCATGCCTGTCTTGTTCCCTATCTTAGATGAAAAGCTTTCAGCGTCTGGCCATTAAGTATGATGTTAGCTGTGGGTTTGTCATATATAGCCTTTGTGATGTTCAGGTACTTGCCGCCTATACCCAATTTGTTGAGAGTTTTAATCATGAATGGATGCTAGACATAATTTTTGTGATTATTTTGTCTTTATAATTTATTCTACAGCCCTATTCTATACTTAATACTCAACCCCTTACTTAAATCTTATCATTTCTTCAATTCTCATCTAATTATGCCTTTTTCTGTTCACCTCATTCTTGTCTTCCTCAGCTTTTCTCAGTTATCCCTAAGCATCTGTAACTTACTCTTTTTATATCCCATAGATAGCATTTCTAAATATCAATACTATGAATTTGAAAATTTGATATTTTCAGTCTGTCACACTTTTATGTACTAGCATGTGTGCTTAAGTTGTTTCTTGCTATATCTGTTCTAAAGTTGTTAACTTCAGTTAGGATTATTTTAACTTAATGGAACAGAAAACAACACAAATTATCTTAAAAGCTAAATTTATCTTTCACAAAAAAGAAAAGCTGGAATGATAACTGGCTCTATGGCTGATCAGTATTACAGCTAAGCTACAAGTTTCGGGATTTAAAGTTATTCCCATCAACTCATCCTGCCATTCAGAAGGTGAGTCTCATTCTCTTCATAACTGTGGGATATTTATTAGGATAGGCTAGGCCAAACGTTCTCATTCAGTTTTTAAGACTATCCATTTGTCTTTGTCCACTCAGGCCACTAAAGCAAAATATCATATGGTGAGTAGATTGTAAGCAGCACAAATTTGAGTGGAAAGTCTAAGATGAAGACCCTGCAGATTTTTAGTCTGGTGACAGCCCACTTTCTGGTTCATATATGGCACCTTCTTGCTGTGTCCTCACCTGGTAGAAGGGGCAAGCAACTCCCCTTAGGCCTTTTTTATAATGGCAACACTCTCATGACCTAATCATTTTCCACTTCCCCAACCACACCCACTTATCATCACCTTGGGTATTACCATTTCAAAATATGGTTTTGGGCAAGACACAAACTTCAGACCATAACACTAGTCATCCTTTTGATAATGAGGGAATCCTCCCAAATCTCACTGGGTTGGGGACAGTGTGTCAGTTGTTGGGGAGTCTCTGCTGATAGAAATGTCATTGAAGGATTGCATTAGGCTTACATTCTCAGAAAAACAAACAAACAAAAACGAAACAGAAGAGAAAAACTATCAAGGGACATCACATAGCCATCATTTACCATCATCAAGGTCTAACCAAAAGGGGTACCCTATATAATTTTTTACATTGGATTAGAAAGGTTTGAATTTAACATCAACTACAATGTTTACTTACACTGCCTCAAAGTCCAGAGCTGGTCAAGGTGATACTCTAAACTTTCTTCTAGCTTAATATTTCCTAATTATGTTGCTATAAAATATATCACCAATATAGAACTACTTAGTTTTACAATTCAGCATACTATCAGTGACAAAAACTTCATGTAAATTAGACAACTATGTAATTTTTTAAATTGTGAGGATACCTATGGTATAAATACAGAATGTCAAGGTATATTGCAGCAGACTGTACATTTCAGTAGATTTGAGAAGACATAATGTCTGCTTTTTGTCTGTAACACTATAAAAACTGAAATAAGAAGGTAAGTTTATATTCTGGAAAAGTGATAGGATTAACGAGATTATTTTAGGACTAAAATAAAAGAACATTGACCAGAAAGAATAAAAAATTTAATAATCTTCCTTGAATATGTACTTGTGCCCAGTTCTTAGTGGTTAGTTTTATTATCTTAATGATTATTTTCAAATTGAAGATCTTTATTTTTCCTTACATGGTTTTTATTTACCATTAGGGAATGGTGTTGCATAAACCTGTTGTCTCAGTTGGACAATGGTGCTAGGTGATGACAGGACAGTCTACACCTTCTGGATGTAGACAGAAAAGAGCTGAGAAATAGCAAAAATAGACTATGTTGAAATGAGAGGTGGGGATTCTATAAAGCTACATAATAGTTATTAAAATTCCAAACTTGATAGTACAGCTGTATGGTTACTCTTATTTTGAATAACCCTGACAAAAACATGCGGCATAGTCTTTTTTAATTTGGTTCCACTTCTAAAACATCTATAATCTTTTCCATGTCTATGGTTTGAAATTTCAGGTGTAAAGGGTTAGGTGGCATTATTATTTCATAGGAAATAGTTACTCATATTCTAAGCAAATGAATAGATTTACTTCAATTCTAATCTTCTTTTGAGGAAATTTTAGCTGAATTGGTAAAAATGATGATTAATATGCTATCTCTTAGATGAAAAAGTAACATTGTAGCATAAATTTTTTCATCATTATCCAGGGAAATATAAAGTAATTTATACTTGGGTTGCTTTCAGCATATGGTCTCACAATAATTTTTGAAAAGATAAGCAGGAAAAAACAATTAAAAAATTTTTGGTAGAATAAAAGGATGATTTTCCTGAAAATTGTCTGAAGCAGGGTAAAATATAGAGTAGCCAGACAGAAAAAGGGAAAAAATCCCATAAGCGCTAATTTACATCTGAAGAGAAAGTTGAATATTACTCACACTTTCTTTTCTTATTTAGTCAACTTGCAAATCGCATGTATGTATATATATTTGTATTTAATACATAAATTACGTACTGTAAAGTCACATATATATAAACATACATATTTATATATAAATAAATAAATATACATTTACATATTTATAAATAAATACATAAATATAAAATGACTCTAAAGAAGCAGCAGAGTTTTTTTAGCATTATTTAAAATGAATAAACCAATAATAAAAATGAAATGATTTCCAAAGTTACTTGATACAGGTCATACTCTTTGAGTAAAATTATGTTTCTTAAGTCAAGAGACTTCAAGTTCTGGATAAGATGGAATAAAAACAATCTATTTGATTCCTCCTTCTAATCACACACACACAAAATCTCCTAGTCAAAACCCATAAATTACTCATAAGAGGATACTAAAAGGTCAAGAAAAGAATTCGGGACTGGCTCAAGACCTGAAGAATAAGTCCAAGGCTCATTCCCTAGGATTTTTTTAAGCCTCTAAATAGTACAGCCTGAGCACTAGAAAAATACACAACCCATAAATTCCAAAAGACACATATAAAAAAATTAGACCCAAGTGAAGCCTGCTTTCTCTAGCCAAAAAACCGAGAAGACAGGTGATGCACCTTTGTGTCAACCCCTCATTCATACCTGCAAGTTCTAAAGATGAACAGACCTCAAACACCACGTCTCCCTCCCCACATTAGTGTGTGTTGCAGTGGCAGAGCCAATGAGTGGAACCTTGTCTTCCAACTTCCCTCTCAGCTGAACAGAAGTGAGGTAGCATATTTTCTCCATAGTGCCTGTGGACAGATCTTTGACTTTTATCACCACTTTGCAGTAGAGGAGAACTACCTTTTACCTGTGGAGTCTGCTAACAGAACTGTGACTCGCCATTCCAAGAACCATGACAATCCCAAGCAGACTATGAAGAAAAATGTAGTCACCAGAATCAAAATATCACAGATGTTGAAATTATCTGTCAAACATTTTTAAACAGATATTATAAAAGTTGTCCAAGAGCAACAAAACAAACAAAAGCTCTTGAAAGATACTCAAACATATAAAATATTTGGAAGGAAATAAAAGTTAAAAATAACAAAGTGAACATATTTTAACTGAAAAACACAATTAACAAAAAAGCTTCATGGGAGGGGCTCAATAAAAATAATGGATATGACAGAAGAAACTTGAAGGTAAATAAAAAGAAATTTTCTAATCTGGAAAAAATAGCATTAAAAATTAAACTTAATTTTCAGGACTTATGAGAACATAACTCAAGTTATTTCTTTCATATCTTATAAGTTCCAGAAGGGGAGAAAACAAAAATATCAAATTGAACATATATTTATAAAAAATAATGGCCAGCACCCTTCCAAATTTGATGAAAGACATAAACCCACAAATTAAAGGTGAGTGAACTCCCTGCAGGGAAGATGCTTGCTGAGTCCCACATAGCACTAGGCTGCCCTGAGAAATTCTTCCTACAAAGGCTGACATGTACTTTGGCAACATTTTTCAGTTAAATTTAGATAATTATTAATATGAATTCTAAGATCTATTTTGTTCACCAAATTATGTTAGGTCACTTTAACTGCTACTTTTCTACTCATAGCTCATTAAAAATATTCAATAACTTGGGGTAACAATTACTATTCATAAAATTGTTAAGTCAGAAATTTATTAATGGAGCTATGAGCAATATCAGAATTGGCTTACTTGAATCTTTCTTTCTCTCTTTCCCATTTTATCCCTTAATGTGAATGAGCATAAGTCAGAAATGCCCAAAAGTACATGAAGGATGGAGGGGAAAAAATATATTTAAATAACTCACTGAACTGACTGTAATCCAAAATTTGAGTCTTTCCGGCTTCTATGAGATATTAGTAAACCTAAACAGAATCTCTACAACTTGGTGAATTCAGTGATCCCCACATGCTTTGTGAATTCTCCAATGTAGCCCTTCATATGCTGCGCTGACCATGCTCCTTGGTCCTGTGAAGCCAAGTGGCTCTTTTTGTATGAGTTAGATTGAAGCACTGATCTTTCACCTATTTACAGAAAACAGTTATGCAAAATATAATATTTGTATTTTGTAATGAAATAGCTGATAATTGAATAGTGAGTGAAGAAATGGAGAGGACAACATGAGTCTTGTTATCATTCACTATTTTATTACCACACTAATTTTCTTCATTCCAGCTACTGTAAAGCATAGCTAAATCAAAAAATCTCAGTCTCCTAATCTGATATGCTGTGCTCTACAGCAAGGATCAACAAGTAAGGAAACATACAATTTATTTGTATAATCCAGTTACTTCAGTCTTAGTTGTCTACTCATTCTGATCATCTTTCCTCACACTAAGAAGTATATATTTTTTTTCCTTAGAATTAGGAAAACCTCTCCTTCCCTAAATTCCTTCTTGGGGATTGCCTCCTGGCTGAACATCATGGTTTTCACAAATTGAAATGCACTAGTCCCTCTTCAAGAACTCTGGTTCTTGTCATTCAGTTTCATACATTAGCGCAACCAGGAAGTGCTTTTCTGCATCACAAACATTTAGGGATATCTAAATAGTTATGAACTGTACACAGCCAAATACAAAAAGCAGTATTGTTATATTGCTGGGAAGAAAGAATAAATTGTGAGTGTACGTGTCTATCATAATTATTTTTTCCTCCCAGGTAGGGCCCATCAAGTGTCTGAGGTGCCTCTGGCTGGGTAGTAGCATCTTCCTGTGGGAGCCTGGCCTTCTGAGGATTGTTCCCCAGAGCCTGCACCTAATGCAGGAGGGAAATCAGTAGTGCACTTTTATACTCAGTAGGTCAAATTTGCTCTGTGCTTCAGTTCTGCCATGTTCAGGCTGTATATTCTGTAGAACCAAGTTAATGTTTTCTTCTTTGGGATTCAACCTAAAGAGGGCACATTCTATTAGGTGAGACTGAGTTTGACACATTCACTTACTTTGAGACTCTGTAAATTTATTTACTCTTTCTTGATCTTAATACCATCACCTATAAAATCATCAATATTGTTCTTGCTGCAGCAAAACCAAATCCTAACCTCAGAAAATTCAAAAAATTACTCCCTTGATTTCTTTTCTGAAATCTATCCAATGCATATGTGATCTTTTTGACACTGCTGTATAGTAACAGTGAGTTCTTTGTCTGGTGACCTCTGTTCTATAGAAAAAAAAATGAAATAGAAAGCTTATTCAGTCTGAATTCCAAATCTGGTCTGGACTGCATCACCTTTGCTCCCCATATTAAGCTTGTTTTTCCAGCATCCACATTATCTCAACCATGTGGCATGCCTCACTGAGAGCAGAAGGAACTAAATCTCTTTTGATTTTTTTTTTCCTTCTCTCAGGGCAAAAATGGGAAGGGAAAAGTGAGGGCAAATTGGATATTCATGTCTCTTGTATAGCTTTCCCAAGAACATTTCTATGTAAGGCACTCCTGAAATGATAGATGTAAATAGGCCCATTTTGTCATTTCAAAAATTGCTTGGAAGACAGAAATATTTCTGATACATGTATGTAAGTATCCTTTTTTATTCCTGTTAAAATATCTTAAGATAAATAATACATTGGTTTCTTCTATCTAAATTACCATCAACCCATTCAAACACTTTCAGGGATTCTACCGTAATTTACTGATTTGGGATCATACACGATTCCAAATGCAGGACCTAGAATTAAGGTCACTCAGTTCTCTTTCTCTAGTGCATTGTTTATTGGCAACATTTTAGCATAATATGGCAACTGCTACTCAGAATCCTATCTCAAGTTCCTACAAATTCCCACCTTGTTTGTTTGTTTTGCTTTTGTTTTTCTCTGCATTTTCAGTTTTTGCTTGATAGCCAGTTATATAAGAGGTCTTATCTTCAGGAAATTCTATGTTGGCAAATGAGGCAGGTGGAAAACACACACTCAAATGTGCTAAGAATGATCGATTGTAAAAACTATTTTTCTTGAATTTACTCTATTCTTTCCTCCAGTCTTGCTTCATTGCATTCCCTTAACAAATAACTGAATAAATCCAGGGTTCTGCCTAGCCCACACCTGTGCCCCTGCAGCTGGATATGGCAGAAAAATAAATTTAAAAAATCAGAATTCTTCCCACATATTTTTGTTATCTTGAACATCAGTAGGACCTTGATATTGCAAGCCAATCATGGTTTATTTCTCTAATCAATTCACTCTACCTAATTAACTATTACACTCTTCTCCTTTCTTCTAAAACCTTTAACATAACTCCCAAATAATTACTCCCAACTGATGACCTTGATTCCTTTTTTAAGGAGCAAATCAAAGCAATTATAAGAGCACTTCATTAGGCATTTTACCAAACTACCCACTTACCTTTCCTCTTATTACTATAGTTGAACTTTTTCTGCATCTTCTCAAGTCATCCCCTTTGCTTATGGATCTCATCTTATGCCTACTCAAGGATGCAACTCATAATTGTCCCTTCGACCTCTCCTTCTCTGCTTGATCATATGAGTCAGCATACAAGTAATGCCTTTTCTCTGTTATTACAAGAAAAAAAATAACTTTTTCACCTCCATGTACCCCTAAGCTCTTGATGCATTTATTTGCTCCCTTTGGCAGCAAAGTTCCTAAAGAGTCACCTAGTCTCTCTGTCTCCAGCTTTTCTTCACTTGTTCTTTCTTAAGTCTTCTCTTGAGATTTTCCTGAGCACTCCTCTGAAAGAGGTCTGTGGTCCCCATAACCACTGTGAAGCTAGGCATAGTGAATTCTCAGTCTTGATCTTACTTGAGTCATCTGTGAGTATCACTTCAATGGTAGACAAGTGGCTCGTCCTAGAAATCTAGAAATTCACTTGGCTTCCAGATCGTTACTTTTTATTTCCACCTCTATGGTCTTAATAAAGAACATTCGAAGAATCAACACCAAACAGCAAACAGAAGAGGAACCACTTCAGTTTGTGCTAACTCCTGCACTGTCTTTGCTCATCCCTTTCCTCCCAGATCTCTTGACAGCAGAGTGGCACCTTCTACACTCCTCTTCTCTATCTTCAGTCACTCTGTTGAAGAAATCATCCAGGGTTTTGGGTTGACAGGTTTTATGACTGGCTTCTCCATCGTAATCTCCCACACCGTTCTCCAGGGAATTTCAGCCTTGGATTTCCACTTGAATATCTGGTAAACCTTTCATACTTACCGTGTCAAATTGAACTCCTTACCTTTCTTTCCTCCACATCTCTCTCTGATTCCCTCCTTGTAATTTTCAACATTTCATTTATTGACAATTATATCCTTGTAGGCCAAATAGTTGTAGTCATAACTGACTACTCACTTTCTACCATAATTCTAAATAATCCATCAGATAATCCAGCTGGCTGTATCTTCAATACAAACATGGAATCTGATTACCTCCCACTATCTGTGTAGTTACCACCATGGGCTGAATTACCATTCACCCCTGGACTAGATTATCTCAGTAATTTCCTATGTTCATCCTACCTGTGCTTTTGTCTGCATAGAAGCTATTTTTGATACATCACATAGAGTGATCCTATTAATGACTAATTTAGATCATACCAGTCTCTCCTCAGATTCTTCCAGTGGATCTTTATTTTACTCAGAGTAAAAGCCAAAGGTTTCAAAATGACCTACACTACACAATCTGTAATGATGGTAATTCTGTAACTCATTCTACTCCAGGAAATCTGATGTCTTTGATGTTCCTTAAACAATCCAACCACTCTTTTGACACATGATATTTTTGCTGGCTGCAGCTTTAGACTGCAGGGTTTGCCTCCAGTATATCCATATGGCCATTTTTCTCCTGTGTTTCTTTTCATTGTTCAAATATTATCTCAATGTGGTCTACTATATATAATTGTATAAATTGTACTTTTGTATTCTTTCTCTCTGTTGTATTTTTTCTCAAAGTATTTATAATAGTTTATTATACTATTTACTTAGGAATTTTACTTTGTATTTACTGTTTCCTTTCGCTGGAAAATGAGTTCCACATGGATAAGTAGGGATTTTTGCCAGTTTCATTTAAAAATGTATTCCTAGTAACTAGAAGAGTGGCAAACACTTATTAAGTGCTCAACAATCTTTTGAATTAACTAGTCAATTATACCATACCTCTTTTCCATTCCAGAAAGAACTACAATTTCTTAAAACACTATGTTCTATCATTATGTCTAAAATGCAATTTCAAGAGACAGTTTACAAAGGTTTGTTCTCCCTAATAAAGTCACATTACACTGTGTACAGTGGACTTTCTATCTGAACATCTGCTTCCAAGTTCTTATGCTATAGTTACACTGAGTCTAGTGGTTTGAAATCATGGGGGAAATGAACTGTTGATTCACTTCAATCATAACGACTCTATATGATAAAGACCTTATGTCAAAGGGTGTGAGAAAGTAACCAGACTCGTAACATGTCATTTAGAAATTTTGTGCTTATTTATATTTAGGTAAACTTGCCCCAAATCACTCACTTCACAATTTGGATAAAGTCCTTTACTTTTCCCAGTTTCAGAAAAGTTTCATGCATATTATCTCATGCATCACTTTGAATTTCTCCTATTCTACTTATCAACAGACCCACATATGATGTTGTGTCCTTTTTTGGGCAGGAAATATATTCACATTGTAGATATGAACTTACTAAAGATTTGGGTAGTAGTTCTGATTGAAGGGATTTGCTATATGAGCAAAGGTGGCTCTTGCTACCTTTTTTTAAATCCTGCATTTCTTATACTTCAGAGTCAATCTTTTCTCCCTTATCCATTTTCCAGAAGCTTTTGCACCTGATATGACATCCCTGTCAAGCTTAGGTTTTGGAAAAATTAGCCCATTCCCACAGTGTACATTCATATTACGTGAGCAATCATTTCATGAATAAGCAAAACTGGAAGTTAATAAACCCCTTTTTATGCTTCTATATTCTTAAAAATATGTTGATGAATAGAAGAAAATATTGATTAACTTTCTAAAGTAAACAGTTTAGCTGTTTTTTATTATCCAGTATAAATACCATTTTCTTGGAAGAACTCCTTTTCGTCTTGCAGAAACTTGACTCCCCCCATTTTCTTCCTCAGTAACTGCCACCACGTCTCTGTTATAGTGCGTATGCCATCACAAGATGATGTTTCCAACTGGAATTTTCTCTCGCCGTAAAGGGCCCCAGCCTGAGCCACAGCTTGTGTTCTAGGAGCTCAATTAATGTTTTAAAATTTATTTAATAAGTGGATTAATAAATATTTACTAAAGAAGTGTTGAATACCACTAATATAGTTGATTTTCTCTAGGCCATGAAACGTATTCAAGAGTTGGCAAGCTTGGTTTTGCTTAACTGTTTGTAAAGGCAAAAATATTCAGCCATTCCCAGTGTTAAGGCTGGAATAATGTGGTGAGTTTCCATCATGAAATCTCCCTTGGATTGCTGTAGGTAGCAAATTCTTAAAGCACTGTGCTCATTCTAGCAAAGCCATATCTACAAACTTAGGAGGATGAAATATCAAGAGTCAGATCACGAAAAATTCTCTAAATATTTTATCTTTTTTTATTGATATATATATGGTAAGAAAGATTTCAGGAAGAGGCTCAATCCTTTAGGACATTTTGAAATTATTAAGAACTCATGAGTCACATGCAAAACAAACAAGAAACATGTTTGTTTGACATTTCAATAAATAATAATGAGTTATAGGACTAAAATAGAAATTGATCATATGTACTTTTTATCTATTTTGTCATCAAACTTAACAACATGTAACATTTTTATTAACCTAACAGTCTCACTTATTTTATTATTCTCTAGAATGGCTACTTGCTGGCATTCAGTGATTTGTCCTTTACAGTTACCTAATTAAACAGACAGTCTCACATATTTGTTTTATAAACAAAGCATTTTTTTCCTATTTTTGAAAAGGTAAGACAGAGATTTAAATATCTATTGTGGAAGAGAAGTATCACTTTGTCAAAAGGCTAATTCCTACAAAAAGAAGCTCCAAATTATTTCAAGACTTATGTAATAGAATTTCAAAATCTAACTGAAAAGAGGAAGCTACGGATGCCACTTTCTTAGTACACAAATATTAGTCGACAAATAATTTGAAGACCAATATCTTTTGAAAATGTTAGTGAAAACAATTTTTATGGTATCTATCTAAATAAAATGTTTAATTCATTCATTAAAACCATAATGTTACAGAATAGCTCAGTTCTTAGGTTACCAATGTAATGTAGCATGGAAATAATTCTATTAATTTTAACAATTCAGCATATTAACAATTTCAGATCATTGAAACTTTTTGCTAGAGTTATACAGATAAAATAAATAATACATCAGATTTTTATATCAATTTATTGAGCAAGTCTTGGGTGGCACATAGTAATTGATTTTCTTTTAATTGATTTTCCTATAATGACATTTGTAGATGAGTTCATTTGCTAACTTCAGGTTTGGATTATTCCATTCAATTTGTGATTTTAAAATGCTCAGCATGTTAACTGAAGCTTTGTTGAGCTTAACAAAGCCATTGAATATTTTGCAAAGTAAAGGTACTGCAGAAACTTTTAGATTTTCAGCTCACAGCCTTTACACCCTCATCCTTAGGATGAATGTCAGAGTGGGCTCTGCAAGTGCACCAAAATTGCTAGATTTCATAACCCAACATTCTAGACATATAGCTAATTTCAGAGCATTTACCTTTCTTTTTCATGGTAATCCTGCTCCTTTTCTTAAAAAAATACCTTCTGTGCAAATTTATCATTAGGTTAGACTTCAGTTCTACAAAATTAAGTTGTTTTAAACTTCAGAGTATCTGGCATAACTAGAATCTTCGTTTAGCTCTCTTTAATTCGCTCTGTGTTTCCAGCTGGAAAAGCGGCTGTGAATCATTCTTGATCTCTTTTGCACCTCCAAATTTTGCTTTGTAAATTTTTCACATTTTTATGCTCTAAGAATATTTTTAAATAATGTTTCCCATTTCTACTGCTTTGATTTCAATAGCCTCTTCCTGAAACTATTTTCTGCACTATTGTATAGTGAACTTCTAAAAAAATAGATTCCACATTTATTGCAGGAAACATTTCAATGTTCTTTATCCCCATTCATCACCAAAACAAAATTATGTCTCTGCCCAAAATGTGTTCAACATAATATCTGGTACCAAAATATAATTTTAAAGTATTTGCATGTTTCCTGGGAAAACATAGCATCACCTCTATGGAGAATTTGATTTATGAGATTTATACTGTTCAGAAAAACTTCAGAGGCAAACAGTCTCTCACAGATCTTCAAACTTTGGAGTTAGAATGAAGAAAAAGAACATTCATGCAAAGATACTGGTAGAAGGAAAAAACAATAAGACTGACTAGAAGGATGAACTAAGGGAACTAACATTATTAATTTTATAATTTGCACTTTATTTTCATTTTTACTTGCTTTTTCATTTTTACAATGAAATATATTATATTGCTTTTAACTTTGTTTTTGTTGTTAGTGTCTCTGTCTTGGATTACTTCAAGCTATAGGTAGCCCCTGTTATCCAAACATAGAATATTTTTATGAAATCTTTCATAAGCCAAAATGGTGTACAATGAAGAAGCAATTACTATTAATTTATTTGGAAATTTTTTTAGTTTTCCCAGATCTAAAATACAACTTCTTAGGCTTTTATCATACCTTAAAGCATACCTTCCTAATGAATATATAAAGTAAATTTAGATAAAGCACAGGTGCTTACACAGTTCAAAGCTATGGCAGCTTGTTGCTGAGATGGTCAGTGTATTTCCTGGGAAAGGAGTTTGGTGATGCCACTCTACCTCAGTGATTTGCTGCTAAACAATGCTGAGAGCTATTTTCACTTCACCGTTTTTTGGAAAAATCAAAAATCCTCTTCAAATTTCTTTCAGTTAGCAAAATCAGGTACTAATGTAGATCTTTGGTAAAAGCTAAGTGGTGTAACACAAACGTTCAGGAAGCATGTGATACTAGTATTAGAAATTCAAAGATAACTTACAATAAAGGACCATGGCACTTACCTAATTTTTTTTAGAAATCAATAATGCAGCTTTTGTTGATAAAAGTCAGTCAAATCCCCCACAATGCATGCTACACTGTGTCCCCATTTGTAAAAACATGTCTCAGGTTTATGTAAGGTTTTTCCCTACAGAAAAATAAAAACTAGATTTTAATATTTGAATTGTGTCTACAAAGCCAAAATTGGCTTTCTGTTTTCTAGGAAAGTCTATAGCATGAGGAACACGTGCATGATTTGTGATTTATTGTAGTAGAGATTTGGCATAACATTAAAAGTTTTATTGATGTGGTTTGGTTACTACTTTTTTCTTTAATTCTACTGTTTGTTACTGTGTTTGTATCCATATGCTATTATTTAGGTATGTTATTAACAATAATTCCATAGCAATACATAAAAGGGAAAAAATGAAATTTGTGCTTATGTATGTACATTATTTAGAACATTTGAGTACTTATATGAATTTAATGATAAAAAATTGAATTAAATATGGTATAGTATTCTTATATATTGTACATATTATTCATCTGTGCTGGGGAATTAATTTTATATTTACATTTTATAATATGTTGTGTGTGTATTTGTGTGTCTAAGAAGAATGAATTAATTTCAGGTTCTCAACTAGGGCAAATCACTGACTGATGATGTCATACTCTGAAGTAAGAAACAAATGTGTAGTAACTAATGTGTAATTTGGAGGAAAAGGTTTTAGTAAATAATTCTTCAGGAGGTTGTGAGGTCATCTATAGGAAATAAATAAACTAAAAAGAGTAAAGAAAGCCTTAAACCAAAGTCCCTAAGGACTGTTGACCGGCAAAAAGCAAATTAAATCCAAGGCCCAAAAAAAAGGATTGAGAGAAAAAAACAGCAAAAGAAAAATAATTAGTATTGTGGAAATCAAGAAAAAGTATTTTAAGAACATATTTTTCAGTGCTATAGGTACATTAAGATAAGACCTAAAGAAAGGTTTTTACTGGGTTTAGCAATTAGGAAAGTGTGGCTTCAGCAAGAGCAGTATAACTCTAGGGTGGAATTTGAGTCCATATGACAGCAGATAACAGGTGGACAATGATGAGGAAAATTAAGGAGTAAATTTAGAAAATAGTGTTTAGACTGAATATGGAGCCCCAAAAGTGTCTTGTTTGTTGATTTCTTGACTAGGTGTTGTTTTGATCTAGATTAAAAGTATAGGTGAAAGACTTGTACTTCCCAGTCTGGAATGTAAGGAGCTTAGGTGCCATCACTCTCATCATCAGAAGAATAAAAGCCTGAAAAACTGAAAATCTACAACTTTTTTTAGGTATAGCAGAAAATTTAGGTCACAAGGCAAACTGCTGCCCCCAAAATTGGAGAGATGGTTTGAATACAGAAAATCACAGCTTGTCAGAGCAGAAGCCCAGGAACAAAAAAAAGTAGTCTCTGCAGGAACTAGTACCTGGACAAGAAAACTTAAAACTATATTTGATGAAATTGTCATTGGCTTGGCGTGAACAATTTTGAAAGTTAAAATTCCAAGGGAGGAAAGTCTTGGGTTCCCACTGCACTCATACACACTCACATGCTTTTATAAGTTGAACGTCCAAGATCTGTACCAAGTTTTTATAGTAAAGATCTGAGAAAAATCCCTTATGCTTCCATTTCCCAGCAGGGAGAAGGCAGAGTAGCCATTTTGAAATACACTCAGAGCATCTCGTCTTCTTAATAATTACTGCTTCAAGGTAAAAAAAAAAAAGAAACAAGTACAAATATGTTAGGTATTATTCCAATCATGTAAAAATCACTTTAATGTCAATGTCTAAATAAACCAATTAAAAGACAGGAACTGTCAGAGTGGATTAAAAACAATGATCCAAATATATGTTGTTTACAAGAAACCCATAGTAAATATACAGAAAACAAAAAAAGCATTAGCTATAGTAATTGAACAAAAAGCTAAGTTTAGAGCACAAATAAGTCAGCACTAAAGAGGGGCATTACTTAATTATAAAGAAGATAAATTCTCCAAAAGACTTAACAATCCTTCTTAACGTGTATGTGTGTGTGTGAATATATATATATTCATTCATTCTTAGTTGAGGTGTCTATCCCCAATTTTTAAATGGGTTGTTTGTTTTCTTATTGTTGAGTATTAAGATTTCTTTGTAAATTTTGTATCCTGGTACTTGGTCAGATACATTTTTCAATGACTACTCAAGTCTTTGGCATGACTTTTTTACAGAGCATAAATTTTTAATTCTAATGAAGTCTATATTATGAATTTTTTCTTTTATGAATAATAGTGTTTTGGTCTTGTGTCTAAAAATTCATCACCAAACCCAAAGGTATGATTTTCTCTTATGTTCCAGGACTTTTAAGCTTTACATTTTACTTTTAAGTCTATTATCCATTTTGAGTTAATTTTTCTGAAGGGTATAATGCCTATATCTAGATTCATTATTTTGCATGTGTTCAGTTGTTCTAGCACTATTTGTTGAAAAGTCTGTCCTTTCTCTATTGAATTATTTTGCTTTCATGTTAAATAGGAGTGGTGAGAGATAAAATTCTTGCCTTGCTACTGATCTTAGTGGAAAAACATCCAGTTCCTCACCATTAAGTATGATTGTCATTTGTAGATTTATAGACGTCCTTACAAGTTCAGAAATTTCTCTTCTATTCCTATTTTGCTGAGTTTTTATAATCTATAGGTCAAGTACATTTTCTTCATCTATTGATATGATTATATGATTTCTTTAACCTGTTGATATGATGGATTATATAATTTTTGAATGTTTAATTGGCCTTGCATACCTGGAATAAATTCTACTTAGAGGGATGTATAAATCTTTGTATACATTGTTGGATGTGAATTTAAATATTTTGTTCAGGATTTTTACATTGATGTTCATTGTAGATACTAGTCTGTAACTCTCCTGTCTTATAATGATTTTTCTATTTTTGTTATTAAGCTAATGCCGGTTTTACAGAATAAGCTACAGAGTATTTCCTCTGCTTTCGCTTTATGTAAGAGATTGTGAAGAATTGCTATAATGTTTTTCTCATTTTTTTTCACAGAATTCACCAGTGAACCCCAATTAGATCAGGTGTTTTCTATTTTGAGTTATTAATTATTTATTCAATTTAATACATACGTGTGGGTAGAATTGCAATATTTCCAGAATCTCTCACCTGGCCTTAGTGCATCCACATATCAATAGGTGTTCCCAAGTAGTGGAGAGTAGTCCATCTCCATATCATTAAGTAATTACAATGGGGAACAAAGGAATATGTGGACCAGAGAGGTTGGGTGGAGTCCCTTTTTGTAGTCAGGTCGTGACAGACACAGGCAAGCAGAATTGAATGACTGCTTGTACGCAATAAATGGGTTTCTCCTACTATATTTCTCCCTTAGACTTATTTTGGTTTCAAAGGTATTTTTCCCAAGGCTGGGAAAATATTTTCCCCCCACAGTTACATCTGGCATAGTTGGCAGGACCTCTGAACCCATCTTCATGAGTGTGACCTTTGTGTGGGCTGCCCTTAGAGACAGTTGGGAGAAACATGGAACCCCCTCTCCCCACCACGGATGGTGGGAAGGCCCCAGTGGCTGCAGCGTTGGAGGGTGCAGCTTCACCAGGGAGCCTCCTGTGCGTAATTGGAATAGGATAAAAGCACCTCCTAGAAGGGTGGAGCCTTCCTCAGAATTGGTGAAGAGTTGAGACATTGGAAGCTGTGGAATTAGTCCTCCATGAGATAGAAGATGATTTAGAGGTCCTGAGTGGTCATACAGAAGGGATGTCTGTTTCTCGAGATAGTGGAAAGGGTGATTGAGGAGACAGAGATAATTCAGCAAGAGAGAGACACATTTCAGCATCACTTGGAGGAGCTTGGCGATGACCTATGGGATGCCCTCAAGAGAGACAGTTATTAAGAAGACAGGTTGCACATCTGGAAGGTACATTAGCAGTGAGGGATGAGGTAACAGGAGAATCAATGTTTCATGAAGCCATGGGAAAGGGGGAGGAAAGAGCAGTGCCTTCAGCCATGTAGATGGTAGAGTAAATGTCAGGAGAGGATGAGGGGGTGCGGCCAAGAACTTATCTGTTGCCAGGGCCACCGCCTGAGGCACAACCTGTCCTCTATTAAAGGCCCACTCAGTTGAAATAAAGAAAATAAAAACTCAACCACAAACTCATCAGAGGAAGGAGAAGCTCCCTCCCCAGGTTGTGGAGCCCTCCATGCTCCACCCTTATTCCCAGGATCACCTGGTGGACATGAGCATCCAATTTTGGCAGAAGCCATCAGAACCTCCGCCTACATGGCTTTTGCATCTCTGGGATGTAGGGGTGGACATCATTGCTATGTTGGGTCCTGAAATGGATAGACTGGCTTCCCTGATGACTCACCCTTATGTCCAGCAGAAGTTGTAAAGTGCCCATCACACCTCAGGGAATCAGTGCCTCTGGATTGGCTGACAACTGCTATCAGGACAGTTTGGCCCAATTAGGGTGATTTACCATACTTACCCACTAGCTGGAAACATGTAGAACTCCAGCAGGAGCTGGGAATGAAAAATGTCATCTATAATATGGACCCCCAGTGCCCTGATGAGGAGTTGTTCACTGTAGAAATGAGAAATCTAGTGTTCCATACAGCTCCCCCATCTCTCTTTGGGTCACTAGTGACTATTCTTGCCTCCCACATTGGGCAACCCCTAAGTGAGGCTACTTGTACTTTAGCAGATCTGGAGGAAGTTGAAACAATAAAAGCACAGAAGGAAGTATGGGCTATGACTGAAAGGAGAGGGGCAAAAGACCCCGTTAAGGTCTTGAAGACCCAGATGATGTGGTCGATTTGATAAAGGCATGGGCAGTAAAACTAAAACTTGATGGGCAGCCCAATAGGATCTTGTTAGAACTGAGGCACCAATTAAAGTCAGAGAAGCAGTTCCACCTGCTGAGCTCCAGGACACAGACACTGGAGGCAAAGCCCCATGTTAATCCTGTGTCCCTGCAAGACTTCCTGGGGGACAGTACTCAGGATTCACCTGGGCCCTAACCCCCACAGGAGGATGACTGGGCATCATGGTTTGACTGAGGGGGGCTCAAGGACCCCACCTTATGGGACGTGGTGGAGACCAGAGGCCACATGCAGAATCAGCAATTCACTGGCCCCTGTGAATGTACAACATGCCTTGGCTCTGGTGGACACAGGAGCTGAATGTTCTCTGATTTATGGCAACCCTGAGCAGTTTCCTGGAACCTCTGCTGTGATAGATGGCTATGGGGGTAAGGAAATTAGAGTGAATAAAGCCAAAATCCCACAGGGGATAGGGTGTTTACCTTAAAAGGAGTATACTGTGTATATTTGTCTCACCCATGAATATATTTGGGAGGTATATACCCTTCATGGCCTGTGGTTATGGACCACTGCAGGTGAATTCTGACTGAGGGTACATGTGGTAAAGGCTATTCTAAGGAGACATACTCAGCATCCACCTGAAGCTCTTCCTGTATCTTGGCAGGTGACAAATACTAAGCAGTATAAATTGCCTGGGAGGCAAAAGGATATTGGAGAAACTCTACAGGAGCTGGAGAATGTGGGCATCATGAAACCCACTCATAGTCCTTTTAGTTCCCCAGTGTGGCCAGTGAAAAAGCCAGATGGCTCCTGGTGTATGACAGTGAAATACAGGGAATTGAATAAAGTCATGTTGTGCCCAAGTTGCAAGTCCCTGAGAGATCACCAAGGAACCAATTCCGATGCAAACACACAAGGGTCATTTACTTGAAGCTCGAGCTCAGGCTCACACCTGTCACTGATGCAGCGGTTCTTAAGTGAGATCCCCGAGCCCAGGGTAGGCAAGGTTTTTAAGCATTACAAGGTGCAGGGAGAAGGGAGCTCTAACTTAGACATTTTCCATTGGTTAAGTCTGGCTGGTGCCAAGCTGGTGATTGATGTAACATGTAAGGAATGTTATCTTTAAGGAGCAGAAGTGTTTGGACCTTGAGGTCTGGTCCTTGAGATTGTAGCCAGGGAGCTATCTAAGGGGGAAGTTACTGGAACAATGGGTGGTTTTTCTCATGATTGGAACAAGATTTTCTCAGAACTAGGTCAGGATTGAGGCCTCCTTCTTAAGAAGGCCTTTTTTAAAATGGAGTTTCTCTTGCTCTCACATTCCCCCCTTCTCTTGTACATTGGGTCCAATCATGGGCCCAAAGTGTCAGGGTTTATTGGTTGGTAATGTGACTGTAACACTAGAAGTTGTACAGTATCTACTCACTCTTTGATGAAGGAAACTGTTATTCAGAATGCAGGGTCCAAATGTGAGTAAGAGTATTAAAATTATTAGGGGGCCAAGCAAGGTAGAGATCAGGGTAGTCAGCCAGGGGGAGCTATTGAACCAAGATTCAAACTGTCCTTGAGACTGTTCTCTTTCATGTTTTCTTTTGGCTAGCCCTTCTCTAACTTTAGCCATAGATTCTTTGATCACTCCTGAATGGCCTATGTAAAAGCAACATTCTTCACCTAAATCTGCGCATAGGTCTCTTGTTGTAAAAAGATTAAATCTAAACCTCTCTTGTTCTGGAGGACAATTTCAGCTAATGAGGTCAGTGACTCTTGTAGGTGAGAGATGGAGGCTTCTAATCTCTCTAAATCTATGTCGATGGCCACTCTCAGGTCACCGTAATGTTTGTTCTGGAGGATAAAGGAGGAGACGCCAGTCTCTATTCCTGCAAGCCCTAAACCTTGGAGCATTGTTAGAGTAATGGCCGTTATGGGCCTCTCTTGACTCTAGAAGCTCCTGCTATTTGGCTGAAAAGCTCTTCATCAGAATGAAATATCAGTTTAGGCACTAGTTGAACTAGGACAGAGAAGCTTTGGGTCTGTCCAAGGACTGTCCCATGTAGGCAGGGAGTAAGACCTGTAGAGCACACCCACCAACTGTCGGTAGGAAGTATAATATATCTGGTGATATTAACTGATGAAATGGTACGATTACAGAAGTGATGATGTTTGGTACTTGTCCTAAACAAAGACCTTGCCCAGTTACATTCTGTAGAGTTAATCTGGCACTTTTCTGCTGCCACCTACAAGAGTCTAGGTTTTCTGATTCAGCATAACTAGCATCAAAGGCAATTCCTTCATAATAAGGAGGTTTAGTATCATAACATAACCAGCAGGATTGAGTAAGGTCTGGTCTGGAAGTGTTTAATACTTTAAAGGTGTGAATCATAAGCTCCCAGAGGGGGTCTCCAGTGGCAGATGTTTCTGGTACTCTGGGAGTTGTTACTAGGGGCGGTATGGTGGCTGTAGTCAAATTGGGGCTCTTGGTGGGAGCAGTTTTCTTATTGACATTGGGGACCAGTACTGGATTGGGCCCAACTGGGATAGATGGGCCACGAGGTCTCACTAAGAGTTGGAGGGTCATAAGCAAGACCAGATCATACCCTGTTTGATATAGCCACAAACCCCAGTTTATTCCCATTGCCCACTGCTTGTAGTTCTTTCCCAGGTCTGTAAAGATAACTCTTACAGGATTGCAAAGTAAGCTAGAACACCGACCATACTCTGGGTTACTGGCCACTTTGGACTGCGGGACTCGTGATACCTAAATCAGGTCTTCTTGGACTGGCGGCATCCACCACATGGAGCCCGTGGATTCACACCCCCAGTTTTGGCAATAGAAATGCTCTCCTCCCCCACACTTGATTACTTGGGATCAGGAGTGATTTCCACCTGGGCACACATAAAACGAGGTCTCTCACAGGGTGGCTGGCTTTATCAGATGGCTGCATCCAGGCCCGTTGGATTTCGGTGGGGGAAGGGTGCAAACCCTCCCTCCATCCCCGGATTCTGGCCTCCACTCCGTTTCTAGGTCCCAATCTCCTATGTCTCAACTCCCAGCAGCTAATCGACAGAGGTCAAACTGAAGCTCAGGCCACCAAGTATTAGGGGGTGCCACTTTGGAGGTGGCATTAAGTATGCCACCTGTGCTAGTGTTGATCACAACCCAAGTCAGGTTAAAAGGGATGTGTGGATTGGCTCCGGCATAACCTGAAATAGATAAGATCACTAGCATTAAGTAGGCCGAATGCGCTGCAACTTGAGCTTGAGTGGTTTCTTGGCATCAGAAGTTGGGACTTTCCATTGTAGCAAAAAGTCTTCTTTTTTTGAGTGCGAAGGGATCTGCTGGTCTCACGTGAGTGTAATGGATCCAAGTTGCCATTCTGTCGACTTTGAGAGCAGTAGGGGTCGTCAGGACCACAATGTATGGACGTTCCAGCGAGGTTGAAGGTTTTCTTACTGGTGTCTTTTTACATAGATCCAGTCCCCTGGCCAGTAACGGTGGGGGGCAGGCAGAAGCCCGGACTCATAGAGGGTTTTCAGCTTAGGCCAGATGCTCTGGTGTGCTGCTTGTAACGCCTTCAAAGAATTCAGCAAATTAGAATCTTCAAATTCAGTTAGCAGTTCAGACTGAAGGTTAGGTATGACAGGAGGGGGGATCCCAAACATGATATCAAAGGGAGTAAGACCCAGTTTATAGGGTGAGTTGCATACTCTAAAGAGGGCAAAGGGAAGGAGAGCCACCCAGTCCCCGCCAGTCTCTTGGGTTAATTTGGTCAAGGTCTCTTTTAGAGTTCTATTCAGCCTCTCTACCTGACCTGAGCTTTGGGGTCTATATGCACAATGCAATTTCCAATCAGCCCCCAAAATAGTAGCTAAACCCTGGCTTACCTTAGAGATGAAGGCTGGTCCATTATCAGATCCTAATAAGACTGGAAAGCCATACCTGGGCAGGATGTCTTCGAGATTTTCTTCACTACCACTTGAGCAGTTTCATGTTTGGTGGGGAAGGCTTCTGTCCATCCTGAAAAGGTATCTACAAACACTAGCAAGTATTTTTATCCATATTTACCAGGTTTCACCTAATTGAAATCAACTTCCCAGTAGGCTCCGGGTCAATTCCCTCTCAGTCGGTTTCCAGGGTTTTTGTCAGTCTTGGTTGCATTAGTTGACTGACAAGCTTTGCAGTTAGCTTCTACTTGTCCAACTCTGATGTGAGCATTTCTGAACATTATTCCTGAATGTCTTATTAAGTCCTGCATCTTCCTGGTTCCCATGTGAGTGGCTCAGTGTATCTTAAAAAGAACTTGATATCCTAGCTTTTCAGGGAGTATAACTTTACCATCAACTGTTAACCACCATCCTTTGGGGCAATGGGACATCAGTATCTGGTGGGCACATTTGACATCTTCTTCAGCATATTCTGGTGATCCTGGTAGACTGGGATTCCCAGGGTCAGGTAGATGTGCTAGCAGAGTAGTCACTGCTTCTAGCACCACTTTTTGAGCAGTGGCATCTGCTAGATTGTTGCCTCTTGCCACTGGGGTATCGGCTTTCTGATGCCCTGGGCAGTGGATGATGGCTAGCT
This sequence comes from Smutsia gigantea, assembly GCA_032199065.1. Taxonomy (NCBI): domain Eukaryota; kingdom Metazoa; phylum Chordata; class Mammalia; order Pholidota; family Manidae; genus Smutsia; species Smutsia gigantea. The sequence continues at coordinate 49,331 of JAVSCE010005428.1, read as the reverse complement.
TTTTAGGTAGCCATTGGGCTTGTAGGAGGGCTAGTATCTCTTCTTTATTTTTAATCAGTTTTCCTTTGTTAATAAACCACTTTCCTGATATATAGCCCCATGAATATGGGCAGCTGCAAAGGCACAGCGACTGTCCGTGTACAAGTTTAATTTGGTGTCTTTTCCCAGAGTCAGGGCTTTAACTAGGGCTATTAGTTCTTTCTTCTGGGCTGAAGTTCCAGCTGGCAATGGCTCCACCCAAATGACTTCAGCTTCTGATACTACTGCGGCCCCTGCATAGCTCTGCCCATCCTGGATGAAGCTGCTTCTGTCGGTGAACCAAGTGACTTCTGTGTCTGGAAGGGGCTGATCTGTCCAGTCCTCTCACACTCCATGCACATGTGCTAATATTCCTGCACAATCATGTGGAGGTGCTTCCAGGGCTGGATCAGGCTACAATGTAGCTGGGTTAAGGGCAGCAGGAGCCTGGAAAACAATTCTGTCAGGGTTAAGTAAAAGACTTTGGTAGTGTGTCATGTGGGCATTACTGAGCCACCAGTCGGGAGATTGTTTCAGGACTCCTTCAATAGCATGAGGGGTGATTACATACAATTCTTGCCCCAAAGTTAATTTGTTGGCATCTTTAACCATCAGGGCAACAGTGGCAATTATGCAGAGGCATGGAGGCCATCCTGAGGCAACAGGGTCTAGTTGTTTAGACAAGTACGCCACTGGGCACTGCCAGAGACCCAGGTATTAGGCTAGGACTCCTTTAGCAATACCTTTATTTTCATTGACATAAAGGTAGAAAGGCTTGGTCACATCTGGCAACCCAAGGGCCAGGGCAGACAGGAGAGCTTTCTTTAAGTTTTCAAAGGCTAGTTGTCTTTCTTCAGTCCAATCAAAGGGGGACTGCTCTTTTGTGGCCTCATAGAGAGGCTTGGCCATCTCTGCAAACCCAGGAATCCATAGATGACTGAACCCAGCTGACCCTAGGAATTCTCTTACTTTCCATGGTGTGTCAGGTCAGGAGATCTTTAACACAGTCTCTTTACGGGCTTCTGAGAGCCAACGCTTACGATTTTCAAGGATATATCCCAAGGAAGTGACGTGAGGTTTACAAATCTGCGCTTTCTTTGTGGAGGCCCGATATCCTAAGTCACTCAGCATCTGTAATGGTGCTTGGGTTCCCTCTAAACAGGTCTGATAGTCCTCTGCCGCTATGAGCAGATCATCTACATACTGTAAGAGAGTTAACTGCGGGTGATTAGTTCTGAATTCACCCAAGTCCTCATGCAGGGCTTCATCAAAGATGGTCAGAGAATTCTTGAATCCCTGTGGTAGGCGAGTCCGGGTCAGTTCACCATGGATGCCTTTCTTATGATCAGACCACTCAAAGGCAAAGATTTCTTGGCTCTTAGGAGCTAGAGGTAAACTGAGGAATGCATGTTTTAAGTCTAATACTGTATGCCAAACATGGTGAGGGGGCAGAGAGCTTAATAAAGTATAAGTGTTGGGTACTGTTGGGTGGATATCCGTGACCCTTTTGTTAACTTCCTGGAGGTCTTGTACTGGGTGGTAGTCCTCAGTTCTGGCCTTTCTAATGGGTAGGAGCGGGGTGTTCCAGGCTGATTAGCATGGCCTCAGGATCCCCTGCTCCAATAGCCAGCGGATGTGGGGAGTAATTCCCCTCCTTGCAGCCCAAGGCATGGGGTATTGTTTTATTTTGATGGGGTCCACTCCTGCCTTGAGCTCAATGAAGACAGGGGGCCTGTGTTCAGCTAGCCCCATCCCCCTGTTTCTGCCCATGCCCTCGGGAACCATTGGAGCCATAAATTCTTCTCTGACAGGGGTTCCAGGGGCCTTTGATGGAGGCGGTATTCTTTCTCTAGACTAAGAGTTAACACTTGGATTGGGTGTCCTTTGGGGTCTAAGACCTTAGTGCCCCCTTGGTAGAAGTGGGTGGGAGCTCCCATCTTGGTCAGTAAATCACACCCCAGGAGGGGATAGGGACAATCTGGAACAACCCTGAACATGTGGGATACCCAGCCCACACCAAGGTCCACTGTTCTTCAGGTAGTCCATGAGTATTTTTTCATGCCAGTGGCTCCTTGGACCCATGATGATTTGGGCAAAAGTGGCCCTTGAGGAGCAAGGAGTACTGAGTGTTGGGCTCCAGTGTCTACCAGGAAGTCAATGGGGGTCCCCTCCACTTTTAGGGTTACCCTGGGTTTGGGGAGTGGGTTCGAACCCCGTCCTCCCTAATCACTGAGTTCATCAATGGTCAGGACAGGGGTCCTGGAATGCTTTCCACTTTTAGAAGGGTTTTCAGGGCATTCTTTAGCCCAATGTCCTCCTTTACAGTATGCACACTGGTTTCTGCCCAACTGGGATTTTGGGCGGGTCTCCTTACCTCGGGTGTCTTCTTCGGCTATTTTCTGGAGTCGTCTTTCTCTCTCTCTCTCTGGGTTCAGCTACATGCGGGCCATGTTTCTGGTTTGGCAGTCCGCTTCCTGGGCTTGTTTGTCTTCAGGGCTGTCTCTGGTGTTACATACTCTCTCTGCCACTGCCACTAAGTCCTGAATGTTTTTCTCTCCTAACCTATCTATTTTCTGTAACTTCTTCCAAATATCTGCGGTGGCTTGGTTAATGAAAACCATTATAATGGCCGCTTTCATTTCTGTCGCTTCAGGGTCCATAGGGGTAAATTGGCAGAGGCCTCTATGATCCGTTCTAAAAAGGAGGCTGGACTCTCATCTTTGCCCTGTCTTACATCTCCTACTTTGACCAAATTAGTGGGCTTTCTGGCAGCCATTTTGAGACCCCCCCCAACAGAGTCTGGCGGTAAACCCGGAGCCTCTCCTTACCTGCAGCCATCTTGAAATCCCAGTCAGGGCGGGACAAGGGAAAGGAGGCATTAATAGTGTCCAAATTAGTGGTTGGTTCTCCAGTATTTCCAGGAACTAATTTCCTGACCTTGATCTGAATCCTCTCTCTTCTGTTGTGAAGAGGATCTGGAGGAGATGTTCGCAATCATCCCATGTGTGCTGACAGGTAAACAAAACAGTTTCTAACAAATTAATTCTCTAGGATTTTTCAGAAAAGTTAGCATGTTGAGTTCTCCAGTTTTATAAATCACTCGTGGCAAAGGGCCAGTAGGTGATGGGGTTGATTCCCAGCTTCATCAGGGGGTCCCGTCACCTGCAATGGGAGAATAGTGGAATCAGCTGGGCTGGACAGGGAGGCGGCTCTTCAACTCCTTGTACTCTGGGTTGGGCCGCCTCCCCCAGCAGCAGCAGCCTGTGCCAGGGGCAGCGGAAAGGCCTGCACCTGGGGTGGGGACACTTGCACTGGCATGGGGTGATAGTGGGGAGGGAAGATAAGCTCTTCATTGGTCCTTCCCTGGAAGACAGGGTAAAGAGGTGCCATTGGTCTGGCTTCAGGTTTGGCTTTAGTCTGAACAGCCAGCACTGGTTCAGATTTCTGTGGAGGCAAAAAAGGTTTAAACCAAGGAAGGGGATTTTTAACCAAGTTTTCCCAGACCAGGATATAGGGAACCTGGTCTGAGTAGCCTGTATGGGGACGGAGAATGACCTGCCGGACTCTCAGGATGGCATCCAGGTCAAAAGTCCCTTCCACAGGCCATCTGATACAGAAAGTTGGCCATCTAGAGCTGCAAAAAGTAAAATGTTTGCCCTTCCTAATTCCTAAGCTAAGGTTATTCGCTTGTTGTCTGACTTCTTTAAAATGGTCCGTCATCAGGGACAACGGAGTAGAAGAGGTCTGATCCATTTTCTCAAAATAAAAAGCTTTCAACAGCCCACCAAGTAATGCAGACAAACAAAAAGCAAAACAGAAAATGCCCTTGGTCGTCCTGAAACAGAATCGGAAGTGTGATGGCGGCAACCTGCCGTTCGGCCGGAGCGACCTGCCTCGTTCCCTCAAATTAGGGGCACTATGTCCCCCTCAAACGGGCCTGTTGGCTCTACAAATGGACCCATCAGCCCTACAAATGGGGCGTCCCGATTCAGCCTTAGACTTGACCTTCAGAAAGTGAAAGACCGTAGCAAAACACACAACACAAACAATAGACATAAAGGTTGCATCACTCACACGCACAAAGTTCTTAACAGCCGCCTCTGATCCTCCGGGTTGGGAGTCCTGGGGGACTTAGGGATCCCAGACAAGCCCCCAAATGTGCCCAAGTCGCAAGTCCCTGAAAGACCAACAAGGAGCCGATTCTGAAGTAAACACACAAGGGTTGTTTATTTCAAGCTCGAGCTCGGGCTCACATCTGTCACCAATGCAGTGGTTCCTAAGTGAGAGCCCCCGAGCCCAGGGTAGGCAAGGTTTTTATGCATTACAGGTGCAGGGAGAGGGGAGTTCTAACTTAGACATTTTCCATTGGTTAAGTCTGGCTGGCGCCAAGCTGGCGATTGATGTAACATGTAAGGTATGTTATCTTTAAGGAGCAGAAGTGTTTGGACCTTGAGGTCTGGTCCTTGAGATTGTAGCCAGGGAGCTATCTAAGGGGGAAGTTACTGGAACAATGGGTGGTTTTTCTCATGACTGGAACAGGGTTTTCTCAGAACTAGGTCAGGATTGAGGCCTCCTTCTTAAGATGGTCTTTTTTAAAATGGAATTTCTCTTGCTGTCATAGTCACACCCCCTTTGCATGCTGGTGTCCCCTCTATAGCAGCCATTATGGACACACTCAGTCATGAACTAGGGATGTATCATTGTGTTGTGGACATTGTAATGCTTTCTTTTCTATTGACATAGCACAGGATAGTCAGAAACAGTTTGCTTCCAAGGCTGGCCATGGACATTCACTGTGCTTCCACAGGGATACCTCCACAGTCTCACCAGTTGTCATGGACCTGTAGCCCAGGACTTAGGCACATGGAAGATACTGCAAACAGTGTGGTTGTATCACTACATTGATGATATTATGCTCACATCTGATTCTCTTATAGATTTAAAAGGGCAGTTCCTAGACTGCTGCAACATCTAAAGGAGAAAGGATGGGCTGTGATCAGCCCCAAGGTTAAGGGACATGGTTTATCTGTAAAGTTCTTGGGAATTGTCTGGTTGGTGAAACTAAAGTTATCTCAGAGGTAGTCATAGACAAGGCCCAAGGTTTCTCCACACCTACCACTGTGGCAGTATACAAGAGTTTTTGGGTCTTTTGGTCTACTAGAGAGTGTTTATTCCCACATTCGGCACAAATTCTGAAGCCCTTATACTACTGGATATGAAAGGGCATCATGTGGGACTGGGATGAGACATGTGCAGCTGCTTTTACTGCTGCTAAGTGGGCAGTCAGGCCGTTAAGGGCCTTGAATATAATGGACTCATCAAGGCCCTGTGAACTAGAAGTTCATGTAGCCTAAGATGGTTATGGATGGGCCTTTGGCTGTGGCTTGAACTGATGCCCCACCTTTTGGGTTCTTGTCACAACTATGGAAAGGAACAAGGTCTGGTACACCTTGATAGAGAAGCAACTGGCTGCCATGTACCACACCTTACTGGCTACAGAGCCCATCACCAGAACAGCTCTGACCAAAGTAATAACCACCTATCCCATCACAAGACTGGACCCAATGGCCATGGAGTGGTGTGCAGAGATGCCTACCATGGCCAAATGGGGTGTATACTTACAGCTGCATAGTGCCCTCTCCAATAGCCCCTTAAGTGAAGAACTCCAATGCTTATTGGAGCCAGTGATGTATACCAGTGGAAAACAGGAAGAACTTTCTTTTGAGCCATTGGTAGCTGAGAGTCCTTATGAGGAGGGAAAAGCCCCTATACCTGAAGATGCTTGGTATACAGACAGCTCCAGTCATGGGCAGCCCTCAAAGTGGAGGGCTGTGGCTTTCCATTGTAAGACTGAAACAATATGGATGGAGGGTGAAGAGGGGAAGAGCTGTCAATGGGCAGAGTTGCAGGCAGTGTGGCTTGTGATCAGCGAGGAGCCCTCCCCTATAGTTGTCTGCACTGACAGCTGATCTGTCTATCAGGGCTTGATGCTGTGACTACTGACATGGTACCATGCCAACTGAGGGGTTGGTCACCAGCCCCTGTGGGGGCAAGAGTTGTGGCAAGACCTATGGGCCTCTGGTCAGACTAAAACTGTTACCGTGTATCATGTGACTGGCCATTTGCGTTTGGCATCCCCAGGGAATGATAAAGCAGACACACTGGCCCAGGTGCACTGGCTAGAAGGAAAGCCTGCCTCTGATGGAGCCCAATGGCTACATGAGCATTTGTTGCACACAGTTGAAAAGACAATGTGGGCTGTAGCCCATCAATACGGCTTGCTGTTGACCTTTGAAGAAGTCAGCAATGCCCAGAAAGAGTGCCTTGGGTGCTCTAAGAGGGACTTACACTGAGTCCCACAGCAACATGGCTAAGTAGTAAAGGGGCCTATACCCCTTGTCAGGTGAAAGACAGACTATATTGGGCCACTGCCCATATCAGAAGGATAGCTGAATCCTCTGTCTTGAGGATTATCATGATTTTATTGCTGTTGTTATTGTATGTTATTAGTCTGGTTACAGTGCTCCAGTTTTCTCACACAGGGGCCATTGTGGAAGATGGGGAGAGTAGATTGTGAGGTGAGATTTCTGGAGGGGTGGGCTGTAGGTAAAATTTTAGTATTTCTAGAATCTCTTGCCTGGCCTTAGTGGATCTCCATATCAATAGGTATTTCCAAGGGGTGGAGAATAGCAGTCCATCACCATATCAATAGGTAATTACGAGGGGGCGTGAGGCATACGTGAACCAGAAAGGTTGAGTGGGGTCCCGTTTTGCAGCCAGGTCATGAGAGACATGGGCAAGCAGAATTGGATGAGTGCTTGTAAGCAATAAATTGGTTTCTCCCACTGTATTTCTCCCTTTGATTTCTGTCTCAACAATGTTTTGCCCTGGGCTAGGAAAATATTTTCCCCCCAGAGTTACAATAAGAAACTACTCATATTATCTATTTCTGTGGTGAGTTTTGGTAGATTTTGTCTTTAAAAACTGATATATTTCATAATTATTAAATTTGTGTTCATGGAGGTTGTTCAAAATAGTCCTTTAATATCTCTTTATAAAGTTCATAGTATCAATAAGTGATAGCCTCTTTTTATTGATATTAGTTCCTTATTTTTTCTTAATCTCCCATATAGGTTTATCAACTACTGTTCTTTCAAATAAACATTGTTTTCACAGATTTTCTGTCTTATTTCCAATTTCATTCATTCCACTTTATTTTTTTAATTCTTTTTCTTCTGCTTACTTTAGATTAATTTGAAAATGAATGATGCATAAAATAAAATAGAAACAACTTCTGATACATATTAGACACCTCCAATGAGGATATTTTGGATGCTACTAATTTACAAGTGATTATTTTATTTGTGTTGGACATGGCTGGGCCAACTGTTTAGGTGCTAGAGAGGAAGATGGCTCACAAGAAGAGTCCTTTGGAAGATGACATTGGAAATGTATTTTTTAGACAATTAGTTCTACAAACAGACTTTTAAAACTATTAAAAGTTGAAATTGTTTGGACTTCTAAATCATCCATATAGTTATTGCTATTGAATTTTGCCACAGATGCCTTTAAAGAAGTAAGATAATTAATAGTATCTGTATTATCAAAATTCAGACAACTTATACCTAAAAAGCTAACATACCGTTTAAGAAAGCATAAAAATGTAAATATTGATACTGCTATATCTAAATATTTTGAATTTGACGCTTTGCAATTTGTTTAATAGATGCAAAAATTTTGCACACTGATTTTTTACAAATTTTTAATCTATGTTGAAGTTGGTTTTTACTATTTTTTAATGTGTAACATGTTCCTGTGATTTTTTTCTTTTCTTTGGCTAAAAATAATATTGGGTTTTTTTTAGAGTAGTGTACAAGATATTTACATAAGCTAGATTAAATATATAAACTGCTTCAAGGTTGTGGAAGTAAATGCTATCAAAGAAATAGATTTGAATTGTAAATATGATCCTAAATGCTTTCATATAATATCCTGTTCTTTCTTGCTTTATCTTGCCCCTTCTTTTTTTGTTATAAGGAAAGCCTATTCTTACATATACTCTTACATTCTTAAATATGTATAATTAAAATGTAATTATACAGTTTCCTCATATATAAGAAAAGGTTTTACTGAAATAAGCAGGAAAATTTTAATCTTTTGCTGACTCCAAATTGACAAACAGTGGTAGCTAGAGAACTGTTCTGAGATGACCCTAAGAACATGCTTATTGAGAATGCTGAGATGAATTAGGGAATCCCACAGAGTGCTCAGAAAAATGTGTTCACGTTACATGTTTTTGCATATCCTATAATAGTTTCTGTCCAAGTTTCAGAACTTCAACATTCTACGATATATATGTGAATCAGCTACATTTAGCACTAGACTATTAACAACTTGAATGTTAGTACAGTATCTTATATCTTTTATGTATCACCTCCTAGCACAATTTGATCTATTTAAGTGTCTTTGCTTATTACTCTCACTGTCACTTCAGAAAGCACACTTTTGTATCTACTGTTCTCATGCTTACTCATCCCTCCATTTTTTAATTTCTCTTTAATAATAACTCCAAATAATTGTAAAGTGTATTTCAAACAGACACCTAATGGAGGTGTAAGTGACAGTTCCCTTTGCTAAAGCATGTATATTAACTAAAGACTAGGAAGGATATCTTTTCTAATTTCTTCATCTAGACAGGCAGTTTTTCTCTCTGATAGTGGATATGTTTTTTATTTATATACATGTATTGGGTGTGCTTGCTCAGACCCTGCTATCATGTATTAAGTCTAGTGCCAGTTACTGTAATAGAAAACAAATCTATGTGTTTTCTTACCCAGCCTCAAAATACCTTTAGCATATTGGTTGCTTTTCTTAGGGTAGGACACAGCTATAACCACAACAATCAAAAATAAATAGTGATTCAAATAGAACAGAAATGTATTTCTTATTCCTGTAAACAGACCAAAGCGATTCAAAATTTCTGTCCACCGGCTACATGAGGCAGTTGTCCAGGGATATTCAGGAGTGCCCAGTTATTCTAGGATAAAAGCATAGGAAGAGTCTCCATTTACTCTTTATAGGTGGATTTCAAGTTTACCCTGGGCTGTGTCATACAGCCCATAGAAGGAGAAAGAGCACCAAATGCCCATAGGTATTTTTGTTTTGTTTTGCTCATATATGACCCAGTCTTAGAAGTATCATGTCACCTTCCCAAGAAGGTCTGAAAAGTAGTACAGTTTACAGGAAGAAGAAATGGGGTTAATGCCTTTATGGTAGCCTCTGCATTATGAGTTGTTATTTTAGTGACCGAGAAAACAAACTTAATAAGTTTAAGAAATTGTATTATCCTTATATATTTAATAAGATTTGAAATTGGGCTTTGATGACTTTTCTGACTTCCAAAGCCAGAGATTTTAAACATACTTCAAGAGATCCTTCAATATATAGCTTTAAAAAAATCCCCTGTGAAGACATTCCTGAATAAATTAATTTATAGAAGACATGCAATATGCCAGACACTGGGATGAGTTCTAAGAACTCTGTGGAAGCGGAACAAAAATCTTCAGTGTACTTTTAGCTCATTTGCCTCTGACTTTTTGATTCAATGTATTCCCTGAGGGAAGACCTGATTATGCCAGAAATTCAATAAAATAAAACATTTAAGTTGTTTGTTAGGAGGAAATTAATCACCAAATAGCCACCAATAATACATTTATTTACAAATTCTGATCACATTGTTGATATGAAATGGATATTCAAACTATACTTTCAAATTTATCTGTATGGAATATCTTATACAAGCAAAATTCATTGATGTGGGTATGATGTAAGTTATTAAACGTAACACATGCTATGAAGGAATCACTATCTTTTTCTTCTGTGAAACCCTGATATTTTTCAGCAACATGCAAAGTATGCATTTGATCTTGACAAAGGTTAAAATTGGAAATCTTAAAGGTGTGTTTTACTGTAGCAAACAAAGCATTACAACTGCTCTTGAGTAAAATAAGATTTATTTACTTTAAAAATGCTATATTGGTTGGCTACTGAAATATATTATCATGAAAAAAAAGTGAAAAACTGCTCTTGCCTGCTTTAAACAATTATTGGCATAAACCTATAATTGTTTTAAAAAAGATTATATAGTTTGGGAAACACACACACATATACTATTAATACTTTGCTGTTTCCTTCAAAAAAGAGTTCAGGGCTTGTATTTTTATTTGCACATATATTCATGTACATATATATTAATTCATATGTTTTTGTGTGTATATATGCTTCTTTACAAACTTTGCCATCTCACTTCTAGGACTAATAGTACAATAGAGTTGAAAATTGTAGTTTCTAGTAAAAGGGGTAGTGATATTTTAATTGCTTTATATGATATATTGGGACTAAACTAGAAATTGGATATGTGATTTATTAAAAATTATATAAATAATAACTATTATAATACTGAACAGTTCTCTGTCATTTTGGACTTAAGTTTCCTCATTTTTATAGGAGTATTTGCACTAGAACGAGGTCAATCTCTCTATGGTCTGTTCAAGGTCAAATAACCTTAGAGTTTTATTCATTACAGCCCATGTTTTAAATAATTTCTGTTATTTAAACTATTCCTGTTTTGCCTTATTGTCTTATCATAGAGAGATTGAATATTTAAAAATATTTCATAATATACATTATTATACTTTTGATTCCCCCTTTTTGGGTAATACTGAACATGTATGTATTTTTGACAATGGGATGTACAATTCTTTCAGATAATAAATTTGAGAATATTTTCTACTCTACAGTATTGAAGAAAATAGAATACATAATTTGAAGTAATACTAAATTATTTCAGTACTAACTGATCTTTAACAAGTAGTCTCTCTGAGCTTCAGCTTTCTTGCCTTTAAAAAATAATAGCTCCATCTTAAGAATTTGGTGATACTTAAATGTGTGAATGTAAATTTATTGACTAGTCTGGATATGTTCCTTTATAAATGATATGTACTATACATAACATACACTGGGAATTGCTTTTATAATAACTTTCATTGTTCATAACAGTTTAGACTAATGGAAGAAACAGATAGTACAGAACGTTTCCATATATTTCTTACTTAGGTCACTCCCATTGTATTTCATATTAATGGTACATTTTTTTACAATTACTGAGCCAACAATTTTAAAGTATTGTTAATCAATATAACTTTTCTGTTCCATGCTAGCCACAAAACTGCATTACATTTAGTTACCATGCCTCTTTAGGCTCCTCTTGACTGTTACAGTTTCTATGATTTGCCTTGATTGTGATGATCTTCATAGTTTTAAAGAGTAAGGGTCAGATATTCTAAGAATATCTGCCAATTTTATTTGTTTGATGTTATTTTTATTTTCACGTTTAGACTGGGTTATGACTTGGGAGGAAGAACACAAAGGTAAAATGCTATTTTTGTCACATTATATCAAGGAGGCACACTTTCGACATGACATCACTGTTGATGTTAACTTTGATCATCTGGATGAGGTATGTCAGATTTCTACACTGTAACATTTTCTTTTCTGACCCCTTTTCATACTGCACCCTTTGGAAGGAAGTCTAATCTGTGCAAACCAACATTTAAGGAATGGTGAGTCATGCCTCAGCTTAAGGACAGAATATCTACACAAACTATTTAGGATTGTTCAACACAGAAGATTTTCCTCTTCTCCCCCATTCACTTATCAATTCAATTATTTATTTATATAAGTACAGATTCATGGGCATTTTTCCTATGATTCAGGTTATAATTCAATACTTCTTTATTTTTTTGCTCAATTATTCAAGTTCTAGCCATTTACAGTTCTTTCAATTGCCTTTGTATCCTTTTTACATACTCTTGTCACTGCTGATTGTTTTCTTCTTGTACATGTCTTTCAGTGATTCGTTATGTTCTCTCTCTACAGAATACAGGAGGATCATGTTGTATGCCTCCTGGTCCTAGTATCAGCCATTTTTCCAACTGCACAGGCTACTTTTACTGGGGACTAGCATTGACCCATATTTGGGCAGGTAGTGCACTTACTGTTAATGTGGAACACTGCTTCTAGGTTTTATCTGCAGAGAAAGCAAGGGTATATGCAGGTTAAAACCAGTATATATACACATATTTACAAATCTTTTTATGTATATCCACCTGTTATTGATAATAAGCTAAATATGAATTCATACTGCTGCCCCCAAATCTTATCAACTATCACATGAATTATTCTAGTTTCCTCTTTCTGCTTATCTTTAAATTCTCACTCCATCTGTGAAAAACCTTGCTCCCATGTTCCACCAATCATTTACTTAACTGTTCAATTCCAAAATATATGCATAGCACTATCAGAAACATAAACCAGTACCCTGTGGGAAAGACCTAATTAGGTAGAGTTCAGTGCTTAGGCAAGTTTCTTTTGTCTTCAGTTTTTACAGGCTCCACTCATTTTCAAAGTTACTTAGGTCAGCACTTTTTCACACACTCCCTTTAGAGATTGTTTGTAATACAGTTATTGTCTTATCCTTTCTGCAGTCCATCCTAGGATGTTTTACATATATATGTGTGTGTGTGTATTAAGGTCATGCTCTGAAGTTCTATGTGCACTGACAAATACACAGCGGCATGTATCTACAAGGGGTGAATCATAAAGAATTGTTTCACTGCTCTAAAAAGATCCCTGTTGCTGTAAGTATTCAACCCTTCTCCCCAGCGTTAAGCACCTGACAAACGCTGATCATTTTACCATCTCTGTCACATTGCTTTTGGGAGTTATTTTTCAAGACAAAGTCCTGCTGTAATTTGTCAAGATAATCCCTTAAGAGTTAATCTAATTAGAAATAGATGCCAAATTTGATGTTCCATATATAGGTGTACATACTGTAGTACTGATGAAAAATAGGCCAACTAGGTGTGCCCGTATCCTCAAAGACAAAATTTCAGTAGTAACCACAGAGAAAAATAAATTGTGTCTTGTAAGCAAAGGGAGTGATTTCCTAAATAAGTATACATATATGTTTTCCTAAATATTTATGTCAAAGGACAAAATGAAATATAACAAGAATGCAAGAAATGTAGTAGGTTTTCACCTACTGTTTAAGGAACCTCATAATTGCACTTTAGAAACTAATTTCTAAAAATACAAGGTGAAAAATATGTATTAAAAATAAGTCCATAACTCATGACTAGGAAATGCAACATACTTGCATTAGCCTTATTGAATTCAGCATTGTTTAAAAAAGAAGTTAGTATTTCTATTAATAAAATGTTAAAATATATAATAACTTTAATTACAGCTAACCTTTATTAACCACTTTCTGAGAGTCATGGGTGATGCTAAATGCTTTATATATATTGATCTTCCAAAAATTAACCACTAAAAATGGTCAAATAAATGAACTATCATGAAGTAGGTTTAAGCATTTTTGTCCCATATGATGAGAAATCTAGTATCAGGATTATTAACTCCCCCAAAGTCACACATCTAACAAACACAAATAGTTAACTTCACGGTCTTTATTCTTAAACCATCTCAATCATTTTTTCTTGCTTCCATGTGATTTCTTTTTTTACTTTATATTTAAATATGATTAATGGTAGTTTAAATATTTCTAATGTTATCTGATAATTATTATGATTATTAATTGTTATTACTGAAATTTTTAATTTAAGCATTTGACTAATTTTCTTTTGATTTAACCTATTTTTTGCCTAAGTAAAAGAGAGATAGGACTTTCAAAAGTAACAATTTATTTTTTTTAAAGAACACAGGGATACTTATATATTATACCATTCATTAAAATCACTACTTGTAATAAGAAAATATTATGTGTTTCATAAGGTTATAAGAATTTTAAGGCAAAAAATGCTATTATGCTACTTTCATAGCTAAATTTGAATACAAAAACTATCATGGTTTTGATTAACTGTTCATTTTGCCCATAAAAGTATATAATTTTATCTGATAGTAATATACATATTTATAATACAATTAAAAAATTTTAGTAACATAAAAATATAAATATATTCTCTTTGTCAGTAATAAATCTTTCTGACAATGCAGTGATATTAATACCATAAAGATAAAAAGAAGAGTATTATTAGTAATGGAGGAAAGAATAACTGTCATTTTAATTTAGAAATTATATCCATTACATAATAAAATAATAACGTATCTTGTAGAGATTGTTCCAAATGTTTTCTATTAATTTAATAGTTATCTAAAGATTCTTTTAATTTGTAGATTCATAATCAAGCTAAGACTATCAATGTGGCTAATTTTTCTATCAGTAATGCTGAATATTGCAGGAAATCGAAGAGATCTTGATGCCTATTATTGTAAGTTTATCTAAGGTAAACCCAGTATCAGTGAAACTAATATATGCAGAGTTGTCACATGTCTTTAATATGGTCATATTTCACAGTGTATTTAGAGAGTACACTTAGTCCTCACTTTTGAGATTATAATAAACTTAGAATTTTGCTAAACATAACATTTCAATTTTAAAATAAATACCTAATGGACAATTTAACAAGGTAAAAATTTTAAAAGTGAAATTCTTAATTGTTAGTGTATTGGATGCTGTCTGAGGTACCCCTCCCACCCAGCCCCTAACACATTTTCAGCCCCTATCTCCCCTGCTCTGTACTCAGAAAGACTACCAGTCCCTGCCAGCTGCAGGGGAAGGGTGGTGAAGATGCATCCATATCTAAGTTGCCAATACTCTTTGGGATCCAATAAAAATACTTACTGCTCTTTCCTATTCAACAAAATGGCTGTGATAGTTTTCCTTTGTAGTGGTTTTCTAGGCATGTTCTCATTCCTTGTTTCTACCTCTATCAATGTATGCCAACACTTTATAGAAAGTCTCTCCCTTGAAGTCTCATTGTTTGAAACATTTGGAATAAATTCTAACTCCTACTAAAACAATCTAAAATGTCTAGAAATAATCACTTTTTAAACTTTAGTGAACATAACTGTTCTTAGGTGAATCATCTATCCTGCATTTTTAATCTGCTTTTATTTTTCTTTAGTGTGGTACAATGATTAACAGAACTTCCTTTGGAGTCAGAACAACTGAATTAAAAATCCCATCTTTTATAATTTCCTAGCTATGTGGCTTTAGCAAACATTTTTAAATACTTTGTGTCTTAGATTCTTTGTCTATGAAATGTGGACTATAAGAGTACATTCCTCATTAAGTATTTCTGAGTAGTAAGTGAGTTAAGAAAGATAAATTATTTGAAAAACTGTGTATTGTATAAAGTGTCAATAAATTTTAGAATTTGGGGGGTGTTACTTTATTTACTTGTCACTAATGTTGTTACCATTACCATCACCTTCCCATGGTAAAACGCAATGCCAAGATGCTCAGAAAACATGAATTTATACACTTATCAAGAATGTATAAGAATATATGTCTTAACAAACCCCTGGGAATACTGCTGTTTTTCAATATTTTAAATTTTTGTTAGCTTCTAATTTCTCTTATAGGAGAAAATAACTTATTTGTATCATGTGGTAATTAGTGAATATAAATAAATATACATTTTGTATTTGCATTTCTTTTTAACTTAACTTAAAATTTCTAGTATTTGTTTTGGACAATTCTCAAAGAAACTATTTTTTTATTTCACAATTTTTTGTTTTAATAAAAAAGAAAGTTATCCCTTTGTGAGTACAGTAGTAATGAGCACAGTGGCTTCTTTCCTTCAGTGATTTGAAATGCCATCCAAAATTTTCATATGAACTTGAGTCTATATCTGTGTTGTCTATTTCAGTATTTCAAAATGTGTCTTGATGTGACACATTTTGAAAAATGTATATAATCAGAATTTTTGGTTTATTAGAAAATTTTTCTTAGTTTATGATGAGGATGTTATGTGGTTATTTCATTTGTGGCATTTTTATTTATCACTTTTTCACAGTAAATTAATAATTCCATATTCTGGATTCTCGTATCACTTGCTGATGGCTACTTATATGGGAATTTTTGATAAGTTCCTTCATTTCTATACCTTTTTATCCTTGTTTGTCTCATGAATTTTTGCATTCTTATTCTATCTTCTTTTTAAT
The DNA here is from genome assembly GCA_032199065.1 of Smutsia gigantea. Classification (NCBI taxonomy): domain Eukaryota; kingdom Metazoa; phylum Chordata; class Mammalia; order Pholidota; family Manidae; genus Smutsia; species Smutsia gigantea. The sequence continues at coordinate 33,227 of JAVSCE010005428.1, read as the reverse complement.
AAATCATCTTGATCATTTTGTTATGTAACCAAGGTAATTCATTTATAATAACCATTGTAGTGTCAATATTTATGGAATAATACTAAATAAAAAATAAAACACGAATTAAATATTTGTAGAATTAATGAATGTATATGACCAAAAATAATAGAAACCTATTATGAAATCAGTGCCTCATTTTGTTTGATGATTTCTATCATGGCGACTTAGCATTCCAAAACAACAGAAAAATTTCAAATATAAATACATACTTGTAAACAAAAAAGACACTTTTAAATTATTTCGAATAGATGGTTGATGTGTTTTCTTCCTTAAAGTTTCAAAATGAATGAAGTAAATTTGTTTTAACATTTTTTCTTGGTGGTCCAAAGTAATATTTGTTTTCTATAGATATATACATTGTAAAAAGAGAGAGGTTTTGGGGAGTTTACACTGAAGAAATTTATATACCTAAATAAATCCACAGTAATATATTATACAAACAACTTCCAAAATAACAATTACCTGGGAAAAATATATCTGTGTGTTTTTGGAAATTAAATATATATGTGTATTATGGAAATATATATATATATATATATATATATATATATTTATATTTCCAGTTCTATTAAAATGGGTTGAAGACCATTCATATTTCAATACACAGTCATGGTACGCTTCATGAGCATTATCACCTTTGATAAGGAGCCTAATTTATTACCCCAATTCAAATGTACCTGGCAGTACATTTACTCCTTTTACAATACATTTTGCTGTGAATACTGACCATGAAGACAAATTCCATTCATAATTTCTGCAAGTGCTCTACATTCTTCTTAAACATGGAAATTTTAGGAGATAAATTTCTTTAGTACACACCACACTAGGTTTAAGTGCCCACAGGTATTAAATTATAAGTACATCAATGACATTTCATAATAATGGACAGTAACTTTAATGAGTGTTAAAAATCTCTCATTTTCAGCCACACAAAACTTAATCATTATTTTTAAAGTAATGTTATATTAAATAAGTATGTAGCAAGAGTGTTACTAAGAAAATTACACTCCATGAAATTAAATATACAATAGAAACTTTTGGAAAAGTTATCTAAAATGCACACTGGATATTATGTCTTAGCTTCTTTGACTTTATTGTTGGTATTGGTGTCTCTTGGAATATCCAATAAAATGTATCTAGGGCACTAAAATTGAACAGTAAATTTCAAAGTTATGCTAATACAGTGGATATGTACCCTGGAAAACTTTGTGAAGCAAATGTCTTTAAACAACATGCATTTAGCTGTACCAGAGTAAGCTACAAAGTTGTGTAAAATAGTTACAATATTTCTACATTTACTGCTCTTTCTAATATATACTTTATTAAAATTAATAGTCGCATAGCATTCATATTCTGATTTTTACTTATAAATAAAACTAAATAATTATTATTTAAAATGAGATTAACATCAAATAGAGAGCATTTTTAACCTTAGATCTTCTAATTATAGTCACAGTATGGAAGCCAGAATATTTTAGTGTTCATAAATCAGTTGAATTTTAAACAAGATTAATTTATAAATTGTGATGAGCACACAACTTCCTTTAAACTTCTACCAACATTTGAAATGAATCACTCTGTCCTTAATACTTTTATACTTTCTTAAAAGATTTCATAGATAATGTAAAAATGCCTTACTTTGTAAAAGAATGAAATGATGTCAATAAGCATTGCTCATTGACTGTCCCAATATAATAATAATAACAATAATAGTAGTAATAGCTGTTGTGAATAAAGTGTCTGTTATGAACTAGGCTCTGTTCTAAGTATTTTACATATAGTATACACTTAGCCTCATAAAATGCTATATTGACAGCACCATTTTAGAGAGAAGGAAATTGAAATACAGAGTTTATAGGATTTGACTAAGAAAACATGTCTAGACAGTGGAATGCAATTATAAACCAGGCCGTCCAGTAACTCATCCCATCAAAACCGTATTTGTCACTGTAGCATTCAAGATCATACAGTATGCATTAAAATAACTTGTACTTATAAGGCATGCATTCTGATCAATAAAATGAATAAAACTATTATTCTAATGTTAAGCTTTCATCTGTTGAATGCTCAAAATATATTGGGCATTATGTTAAGTGCTGGAAATACAAAGATGGAAAAAATTATACATGGACTGCATATACTTGACCTTAAAATATGGTTTAAAAGATAGCTAATAAAGACATATTGATGATATATGAGAGGAATCTAGGTAAGTGCATAACCTAGTTGTCAGATACAGTCATTTGAAAACATAGAACAAATCAACCTAGACAGAAACAACTTTATTTTTTACATTAGAATATTTATTCTAGATGTTTCCATACTGGTATTTTCATAAATACTTGAGGATGTAGAATAATGGTCTCCCAAGGATACCCACATCCTAAATCCTGAAACTGAATATACTACCTTACATAACAAAAGGGACTTTGTAGATGTGATTAAGGTAAAGATCATGAGATGGAAATATTATCATGGGTTACCCATATGTGCACAATGTAGTCACAATGGTCCTTATTAGAGACATGCAAGAGGGTCAGTTTCAGAGGAGATGCAATGACTGAAGCAGAGGTTAGAAGGATGTGGCCATGAGCCAAGGAATGCAAGCAGCTTTTAGACGATAGAAAATCTAAAAAACAGATTCTCCCATTGAGCCTGCAGAGAAACTACAGCTGTGCTAACATCTTAGTGTTAGCCCAGGGAAAGTCATTTAGAAATCTGACCTCCGTAACTACTAAATAATAAATTTGTGTTATTTTCATCTACTAAATATGTGGTAATTTGTTACAACAGCAAAAGGAAACATGTTAATTTTAATATTGCATTGTATTTCATAACTGATAAACTTTTTTATCATATAATATTTATATTATCCATATAAAATCCATAAAATATTACATTATCCATATAATACTTTTAGAATGTGCATGTCAAGTTCATGCTTCATAATTATGGGAGTTTGAAAATTAAATGGCTACTTCTGTGCATGGATTAGAAAAAATAGCACTAGAATGATACTTTTTTTGGAAATTGGGTAGAAATTTATAAAAGCATTTAAACGGTGTCCTTTAAGGGACATTGAGTTTTTATTACCTTATATTTAAATAAACTTTTTTAATTTTAGAACAGTTTTAGATGTCCAGAAACAATGAAAAATTAGTACAGAAAATTCCCATACCCTTCTGTCTTGCCAATGGGCTTCAGCCCTGGGCAAGTTCACTATGGATTCAAGGTGACCAAAGAAATGACAGTAAAGTGTTCTTGGGGTGAAAGGCTTATACCTAACTTTATTTCCACAGTGGCAGGTCAGTCACTAAAATCCCATTCACTCAGAGCGAGTCTGTAGGCAGCAAGCTGGTCTCTGCCTCTGGGCCCCTCAGCCCACACAGCCATCCTCCGGGCCTCTGTCCTTGATGCTGCCACCACTCCAGCCTCTGCTCTGCTCTTCTGCAGCCTTGCAGCTGTGCCACCATTTCACCCTGAGCACTGGGTGGAGCTCTTTATATAGAGTCGATAACAACATATTGCCCACACCTGTGTAGTCAGCTAGCCATCCAGGGCCAGGTGAGAATCCTGGACACAGGCATCTTCACTTCATCCACACCTCCGCACCTCATTTCTCCCTACTACTGAAATCTCGTATTAGTATGGTATATTTGTTACAATTAATGAACCAACACTGACACCTTATTACTAACTAAAATTCATGCTTTATTGGGACTTCCTTAGTTTTTATCTAATGTCCTTTTTCTGTTCCAAGATCCCATCCAGAATTCCACATAAAATTTAGTTGTCGTGTCTGCTTAGGCACTACTTGGGTGTGACATTTTTCTCTGACTTGCCTTATTTTTTATGTCTTTGACAGTTCTGAGAAGATTCTATCAGGTATTTTATGAATCCCCATCAGTTGGTATGCATCTGGTATTTTTCTCATTATTAGACTTGGGTTATATGTCTTGAGAAAGAGAGCACAGAAGTAGAATGCCATATTCATCGTGACATATCAGGGCTTTATGTTATCAACATGTCTTTGCTCTGTTGATATTCATCTTGATCACCTGGATGAAGTAACATTTGGCATATTTTTCCACTGCAAAATCATTCTTTTTTCCCTTTCCATATTGTACTCTTTGGAAGGAAGTTACTCTGTGCAGCCCACACTTCATGAGTTAGGAGTTACGGCCTCAAGAGCAGAGTATCTGAATAAATGACTTGAAAATTTTCTTCTGGGCTGTTGGATTCTTTAACCCTTTTATTTATTCAATGCTTTTTTATATCTGTATTAACACATGGATATTTATTTATACTTTGAGATCGAATCTAATACTACTTTATCTTTTTTTTCACAAGTTACATCAGCTTTGCCTATTGGGAGATTTTGCAGATGCCTCTTGTATCCGTTGCTGTGCTGCCATCATGACAGGTTGTTTCTTTCTCACTGTTTTATACCTTTTCTTTTTGAGACTTTCTTACTCTCTGTCACTATAGGATGATCTGGGATCATCTTTTTTTTTCATGGCACTGTCCTAACATCAGCAATTTCTCTACATATTTGTGGTTCCTTTTACTGGAAAATGGATTTAAAAACAAAGATCTGAGTATTCATTGCTTCTGAGGTCATATTGCTTCTAGACTACCTCAGAAGACAGAGTAATATATGTGTATAGTAACCAAAATATATACCATGTCTTTAAATAACTCTATGTGTTTCCATCTGTATCTATATTAACCTCAACATGAATTCATACTGATGTCCTCAACTCTAATGCATTACCATCTCAATAATTTTAGTCTTTCCCATTTTTATCCATATACCTCCATTCCAACAGTGAGAAACCCTACAGCCCACCATCTGACATCCACTTACATAACTGTTCTATTCCAGTATATATGCATAATGGTCTCAGAATGTTTAGTTCATATGCCCACAGCAAGAATGTTTGTCAGCTAGAGTACAGTCCTTCTGTACAGTTGCCTGTGCCTTTATTCTTGCAGAATCTGCTTATATATAAATTTAGTCAGTTCAGCTCTTTTTCCTTTCACACCCTCTAAATACTGTCTTATTATTTGGACACATTCTACATTCTATCTTCTAAATCTCCAATCTCCTAAATTAATTGTTAAAAATTTGCATGTATTCAGGTTCAATGTATATGAAAGTTTATAACAAAAGGAGAGTGTCATGAATTCACCATTACAGTCTCATATAAAATGGTTTCATTGTCATGAAAAATTCCTTGTACTTCATATATTCAACCCTTGTCTCAACCTCCAACCCCTGACAATAACTGAGAGTTCACTATCTCCATAACTTTGTCTTTTCCAGAAGGCCACATCATTGGAATTAGAGAATATGCAGGTTTTCATACTGGCTTCTTTCACTGAACAATTTGTATTTAAGAATAATCCATTCCTTTTCATAGCTTTGATGAGTTGAATAATTTTCATTTTATGCATATGTCACAGCTTATCCATTCACCTTTTGAAGGACATCTTGATTTTTTTCCAGTTTTTGGTAGTCATGTATTAAGCTAGTATAACATTTGTGTACAAGGTTTAGTGTACAGAGTTTTTAACCATGAGTAAATGCCTAGGTATATGATCCTATAGTAAAACCATGTTGAGTTTTGTAAGAAGCTGCCAAAATCTCCTCCAGAGAGTTTGTATCATGTTGCATCCAACCAGCAATGAGTGAGAGTTTTGCTCTGTATCCTAGCCCATAATTTGTGTCAGTATATTGGATGTGGCTTTTTAGTAGATATCTCAATTTTTGAAGAAAAGTCAGCCTAAAGTACTTTGACTGCAATAATATAATTTGATACTCATATGTCCTGCAGGGGTGGAGGTGGGCAGCACCAATTTCTCTCACCAAATCACTACACAGTAGAGCAAAGGGGTGGGGAGGGGAAAGGAGAAGCCAGTGACCTTTGAGATCAGGGGGACTGAACATGAGAACATGGGAGATGCTGAAGCCATGAGGACCAGTGCCATCTGATTTTTCGTGGTGGTGGGGCTCTTCATTGGGTGCTAAGTTTCTACAAACAGCACCTGCAATACAAACTTTCTTCTAAAGTTCTTATAATTTCAAATGGAGCGTGGATAATCATGAGAATACAAAACACGTGAATATCCATTTGAAAAATCATAGGCTGGAAAAAAAATGGCCACAAAGAAAGCTTCAGAGGTTGGGACACATACATGTAGTGTGGAAAATCACAGCATGTAAGCAAAGGCTGTCCCTCTCCCCACTTCAGTTTTGGGTAAGGCTTTTAATTTAACCAAAGGACACCTCCCAGCTTATAGAATAATTGCTCCCATAACAGTGTTGCAAGTCTATTATGGCTTTGCACTACAGCAGAAAAAATGTTTAATATCTATTGATAAAAACTTTATCCAAGTAAAAATTCTTGCAACACACATCCCTCCTCCACACACACACCAATTCCTCTTCTAAAGTTAATTCATTCCTTGTCTGTTAATACTTGACTAATACTTAGTTGGAGAGCTAGATCCAAAAGACTGAAACTGAATCTTCACCCCAAAATGAAAACAAAATGAAATGAGTAACTTGAAGTCAGTATGTAGTTTAGGCCAACATACATCGGAGGGAAAAGGGAAGAGCAAAGCTAGGTAACAGAACACATTCAATTGAGGTAAATGTCTGTAAAAAAAGTGCAGTGGGACATGAGAAAAACCTACCTAGGGATGATCATGGTTTTGGTGTTGTATTTAAATGCTTATCCCCAAATCATGTGTATTTCTCCTATTTTTTAAAGAAGTTTTACCAATATGCTTTTTACATTTAAATCTGAATCCATTTTGCTTTAATTTGTAAAAGGCGTAAGATCTGCATATATGTTCATTTCTTTTTTGGGATTCCAATTGTTCCAGCACTATTGTTGAAAAAACTAGACTTTCTTTTCTGAATTATTTAGTTTGTCAAAATTAGTTAAAAGTATATTTGTGCATTTATTTCTTGGTTCTCTAATTGCTTTCATTGATCTTTACAAAAGCCTTACTATTTATTTTATATATAGCTACTTTACTGATTATTTTACTTATTCAAGTAACTATTAAGTTACGTGTATATATATATATATATACACACACACACACAAACACACACATACAATTGTGGCTTATTACATATAGCCTAGATAGAAGTAATTCATCAGATATATAACATAAATATTCCTATCTGAGTCAATATTTTATGATCTTAATGACTTTGTTTAATGAGCCCAGTTCATGGTGATATTTTTTGTTTTGTTTGTGTTAGTGTTTTTTGTGCCTGCCTTGTGTAAGAAATATTTGGCTATGTCCAAATCATGAAAATATTTCTTTATTATTTCTTTTATGTATTTATCTTTTATTTTTGGGTCTGTCGTCTATCATATTTTGGGTCCTTCTTATATTAGTTTTGTGTGTTGTGTGAGATAAAGATCATGGTTCACTTATGTTTCTCAACAGTGTTCTATTTCTCTAGCACCATTTAATGGCCAGTCTCTTCCCCCATTTTATTTCTTTGAGACCATTGTTGAAAATGAAGGTACCACGTGTACAGATCTGTATCTGATTAACCTGTTCCATTGATTTATTTTGCACTTATTTATGTTAATCTGATTGTTTTTCTTTATGCAATTCCTTACTATTTTTTACTGCATTTTTACAGTGAGTCTTGAAATCCAAGATTTTATTGGCTTTTCTGTATTCTTTGCATTCCCATGTAATTTTAAGTTTAGACTGTAAATGCCTACAAAATGTTTCTAGGATTATAATTAGGATTGTGCTGAATCTGTAGATAAATTTGGTAAAAATAGACATTTTAAATGAGTTTAATTCATGAATAATTATATATCTTTCTTTAATTTCTCTTACAATATTTTGTGGTTATCAGAATATATATCACTGACAATCTTTTTTAGAATTATTTCTAAATATTTTAATGTCTATTCTATTTTGTTGTATGGTACTATTTTCTTTTTTCTTTTGTTTTTGACTGATTAGGTGCTAGTATGTGGAAGTACAGTTATTTTTGCATATTGGCTTTCATTTTGTGACACCGATAAGTTTACTTATTAGTTGTAGTAATTTTGTTGTAGATAGTTTTAGAGTTTCTACTTAGGATGGTCCTTTCCATACTTTATGGTTTGTTTTCTCACACTATGTTTAGTATCTGTGATATCTAGTATAATGTTGAAAAGAGAGATAAGAACAGACATCCTAATATTAAAGGAAAATATCCAGTATTAAGTATTATGTTATTTATAGATTTTTAAAATGCATTTATTGAATTGAGAGTACTTTTCTATTTTGATATTTCTGATATCCATATTTTTATGTCATTCTGCCTCAACTTAGTCTTGTAATACTGTCCTCATAAATGCATCTCCCTAGCATAGACCTCTAACACACCTAACTACTGGCCTTTAAGGAGATGAGATCACACAGTTATTAGACTATCTGATCACTGTTCCAAGAAATGGTACAAACCTTTCCCATCATTCATGCATATGAATCCTATCAGATATATGGCTTCTCTACTCAATTCTTAAATTCTTCATTATCCTTTTGAGCTGGCTTCCATTTGCAAACTGTGTTCTAGAAAAGTTCTGCTTCTATCAACCACACCTGGTTTAACAATTCTTCTCATCATGACATTACACATGTAATGTTGCAACTTTGACACTGATAAATTAGGTATACAGTGTTCACCCTAAGTTATGGTAGGTTCCTTTAAACTATTTGGCACATTCCACTGTTGGGAGTGTCAAAATACTCCCCATAATTGCTCCCAAAAGGAGCCTCACCGGTAAATAGTAGTTACCATATTACTCTCCAAAGCTCTGTGAGTAACATTTCCACTTTGAAAGCATTATAAGCACAATAAAATTTGTCATCCAAACTTCATATTTCTCTCATGTTACTTGAAAGAAAAGACACTTACATAGACCCAAAAACACGTATCAAATGATCAATCCAACTGGCTACTAGTCAACAGAGCAATGAGTGGATAGCATGTCACATCTTTTCTCTAGGTTATTAGAACCAAGATTCAGTCAGCATCGATAAATCATCATATTTCAATTTCCTACTTTTTAGAGAAAATAAGTCAAATTGTTTCTGTTAGCACTAGTTAAAAGTTAGCAACAGATCTGAGCAAATATAGTGTGTATTAGAAAACGCAGTACATTGATATCTTGCTTTTAAATGTGCTCAGTATTGCATCCTTCCTATGACTTAAGCACATATATAAGTTTCATTACTGTTTGCCCTGTTTTCTCTTGATTCCACTGACAAACCACCTTAACGCATATTTTCCCTCCTTTGGTAGAGTTTTTGGTTTGACTGTATGTGGATAAAATTGTAATTTATCCAGAATATCTTGCCTGGCTTTAGTACATATACATACCAACAGGAGCTCAAAGGTAAAGAGAAGTATGGCTTTAGTGTTTTTGCATAATTCCTCAGGGGTGGAGAGAAGTTCATCTCCATAAAAATAGGTAATTACCTGGGCAAGGAGGGCTTATCTGTACCCAAGATATGAGAGGAGGGCTGGTTTTGCTGTTGCTGGAGCAGGAGAGAGAGATGGGCTAGAATAGAGTTTGTAAGCAATAAACAGGTTTTAAACTTTATTTCTCCCTTTGGTTTTTAGAGGTATTTTGTTCCAGGATTTCCTTTCCCTGGATATACACTATAATACTGTGTACCCATAAAGCGAGAACTGCAGTGGTATTCCTGGACCTATCCTTTGCTCCATCCCTGGGAGATCTTGAAAGTTTTGATGAATTAAGAATTACAGGACAAAAAAGCACCAAGAGAGATTCAAGATGGCAGCATGAGAGGTGAGATGGAGAGCTCCTCCCAAAATCACAAACAGTTCAAAAATATAGTTAATTAATGCAACTAACCTTCAGGCAGCAACAAGAAAGAAGGCTGAACCAGACTGCATACAGACCTCATGAACAGAGCAGAGCTCAAGAAACAGGATAACGTACGAAAGCCTTAATCTGGCGGGACCCAAGCCCTTCCCCCACCCCAGCTCACCAATGGGAGGAAGAGAAATGGAGCGGGTTGGGCATGGAAGCCTGGGACTGATGGATGCCCAGCCCTGGATATCTGCCTTGTGAGCAGAATCCTATAGTGTGTGGTGCTCTGGGTGTGGGGAGCTCGGGCAGGTGGAGTGCTTGCTAAATTGACATCCCGGCCATTTGTGGAGGAGGGGATCTACGCCTGGACGCTCTGTGTCAGAGGAAGGGCGGGCAGTCTGAAAGGCTTCCTAGCAGGAGAGGGCTGCTGCAGGGGCGAGGTTTGAACAGAGCTTGCTGTGCAGGAGAAGGGAGAGCTGGACAAGGTTGTCTGGGCATGCTCTGCCCAGCGGCTTGGGAACTTTGAGGAGCTTCAGGTGCTCCATCCTCCTGGCTGCCTACTCAGCTCCGAGGCCCCCCACTGGGACACACAGCCTGCCAAGCCTTTCTACTGGCCTGCAGGCACCTGCTCACAAACTTGCAGTCACTGTGCAGGTGCCGGGCCAGCCAGAGGAAGGCCCCGCCTACAACAGCTAGAGATGCAAAGCACAGAAGATTACCTGTGTGTGCTTGGCCCACTGCCTCTGACACTGGAGACAGGCACCGCAGACAGGAATCAGGAAATGGATCTTCCTCCCCCCAGGCAAAAGCTCTGCTCCCCTATGTCCCCCAACTTCACTCTGGGGGCTGAGCAGCTCCAGAGACTGGAGTTTCTGTGCACTTGTGGGCACTACACAGAGATATGAAATGTCAAAAGAACATGGTTCAGACCAAAATCTCACAAACCAGAGAAAGAGGGCCAAATGAAACCGAACTCACAAATCTTCCAGAAAGAGAGTACAAAATAAAAATTATAAACATGCTTATGGAGGTACCAAAAAATATTCAAGACCTCAGGAAAGAATTTAAGATGGAGATTCAATCATTAAGAAATACCGTATCTGATATGCAACATACAAAGGAGGGATTGAAAAGCAAATTAGGTGTAGTAGAAGAGACAGTAAATGGAATAGAAATTAGAGAAGAGGAATACAAAGAAGCTGAGGCAAAGAAAGAAAAAAGGATCTCTAAGAATGAAGACTATTGAGAGAAATGTGTGACCGATCCAGACAGAACAATATTCACATTATAGGGGTACCAGAAGAAGAAGAGAGAGAAAAAGAGATAGACAGTGTCATTGAGGAGGTAATTGCTGAAAACCTCCCCAGTCTGGGGAAGGACATAGTCTCTCAGGCCATGGAGGTGTGCAGATCTCCCAACACAAGGGACCCAAGGAAGACAACAGCAAGACATAAAGTAATTAAAATGGCAAAGATCAAGGATAAGGACAAACTATAAAAAGCAGCCAGAGAGAGAAATAAGATCACATACAAAGGACAACCCATCAGGCTAATATCAGACTTCTCAGCAGAAACCTTACAGGCCAGAAGGGAGTGGCATAATATTTAATGCAAAGAAGCAGAAGGGCCTTGAACCAAGAATACTCTACTCAGCAAGGTAATCATTTAAATTTGAAGGAGGGATTAAACAATTTTCAGATAAGCAAAGGCTGAGAGAATTTACCTCCCACAAACCACCTCCACAGGGCATTTTGGAGGGACTCCTATAAACAGAAGTATTCCTAAGGCTAAACAGACATAATTCAAGGGAAGACAAAGAATATAGAATATGATTCATAACATACAAAAAATGGAGGAGGAAGAAAAAGGAGAAAAAAATAGAAAAAGAACCTTTAGGTTGAGTTTGTAATAGTATACAAAATAAGTTAAATTAGACTGTTAGATAGTAAGAGAATTGCGCTTGAACCTTTGGTAACCACAAATTTAAGCCTACAATGGCAATAAGTACATACCTATCAATAATCACCCTAAATGTAAATTTTATCATACATTTAGTGAAGACTTAATACCCATCCTCATTAAAGTTTTACAAAAAGTAGAAGAGGAGGGAATACTCCCAAAGGAATTCTGCAAGACCAACATCACTCTAATACCAAAATCAGGAAAAGACACTGCAAAAAAAGAAAATTACAGACCGATATCCCTGATGAACATAGACGTAAAAATACTCAACAAAATATTAGCAAACAGAATTTAAAATTACACCAAAAAATCATCCATCATGATCAAGTGGGATTCATTCCACAGACAAAGGATGGTACAACATTCGAAAATCCATCAACGTCATCCACCACATAAACAAAAAGGACAAAAACCACATGATCATCTCCATACCTGCAGAAAAAGCATTTGACAAAATGCAACATCCATTCATTATAAAAACTCTCAACAAAATGGGTATACAGGGCAAGTACCTCAACATCATAAAGGCCATATATGACAAACCCACAACCACCATTGTACTTAAGAGTGAGAATCTGAAAGCTTTTCCTTTAAGATTGGGAATAAGACAAGGATGCCCACTCTCCCCACTTTTATACAACATAGTTCTGGAGGTCCTATCCATGGCAATCAGACAACACAATGAAATAAAAGGCATCCAGATTGGAAAGGAAGAAGTCAAACGGTCCCTGTTTGCAGGTAACATGATATGGTACATACAAAACCCTAAAAAATCCACTCAAAACTACTAGATCTAGTATCTGAATTCAGCAATGTTGTGGGATACAAAATTAATACACAGAAATATGTTGCATTCCTATACACTAAAGATGAACTAGCAGAAGGAGAAATAAGGAAAACAGTTGCATTCACAATTGTATCAAAAAGAATAAAATACCTGGAAATAAACCTAACCAAGGAAGTGAAAGACTTATACACTGTAAACTACAAGACACTCTTAGGTGAAATTAAAGAGGACACTAATAAATGGAAACACACCCCATGCTCTTGGCTAGGAAGAATTAATTTTGTCAAAATGGCCATCCTGCCTAAAGCAATCTACAGTATTCAATGCAATCCCACTAAAATACCTACAACATTCTTCAAATAACTAGAGCATATAGTTCTAAAATTCATATGGAACACCAAAGACCCCAAATAGTCAAAGCAAACCTGAGAAGGAAGAACAAAGCAGGGGGGATTATGATCCCTCACTTCAAGCTCTACTACAAAGCTACGGTAATCAAGACAATTTGGTACTGGCACAAGAACAGAACCATAGACCAGTGGAACAGAATAGAGAGCCCAGATATAAAACCAAGCATATATGGTCAATTAATATACGACAAAGGAGCCATGGATGTACAATGGGGAAATGACAGCCTCTTCAAGAGCTGGTCTTTGCAAAACTGGACAGCTACATGTAAGAGAATAAACTGGATAACTGTCTAACCCCATTCACCAAAGTAAACTCAAAATGGATCAAAGACCTGAATGTAAGTCATGAAACCATAAAACTCTTAGAAAAAATATATGCAAAAATCACTTGGATGTAAACATCAGCAACTTCTTCATGAACATGTCTTTGGGGGCAAGGAAAACAAAACAAAAATAAATGAATGGGACTATATCAAACTAAAAAGCTTCTGTACAGCAAGGGATACCATCAGCAGAACCAAAAGACTTCCTACTGTATGGGAGAATAATTCATAAATGACATATCCAACAAGGGGTTGACATCCAAATTATATAAAGAGCTCACATACCTCAACAAACAAAAAGCAAATAAGCCAATTAAAAAATGGGCAAAGGAGCTGAACAGACACTTCTCCAAAGAAGAATTTCAGATAGCCAACAGGCGCATGAAAAGATGCTCCACATCACTATTCATCTGAGAAATTCAAATTAAAACCACAATGAGATATCACCTCACACCAGTTAGGACGGCCACCATCCAAAAGACAAACAACAACAAATGTTGGCAAGGATGTGGAGAAAGGGGAACCCTCCTACACTGCTGGTAGGAATGTAAATTAGTACAACCATTGTGGAAAGCAGTATGGAGGCTCCTCAAAAAACTCAAAATAGAAATACCATTTGACCCAGGAATTCCACTCCTAGGAATTTACCCTAAGAATGCAGCAGCCCAGTATGAAAAAGATATATGAACCCCTATGTTTATTGGAGCACTATTTACAATAGCCAAGAAATGGAAGCAACCTAAGTGTCCATCAGTAGATGAATGGATAAAGAAGAGTTGGTACATATACACAATATAATATTATTCAGCCATAAGAAGAAAACAAATCCTACCATTTGCAACAACCTGTATGGAAGTAGAGAGTATTGTACTCAGTGAAATAAGCCAGGTGGAGAAAGACAAGTGCCAAATGATTTCACTTATCTGTGGAGTATAAGAACAAAGAAAAAACTGAAGGAACAAAACAGCAGCAGATTCACAGACCCTAAGAATGAGCTAACAGTTACCAAAGGGGAAGGGACTGTGAAAGATGGGAGGGAAGAGAGGGATAATGGGGGAAAAGGGCTATTACAATTAGCACACATAATGTAGCAGGGGTAGGGGTTGGGTGGGGGATACGGGGAAGGCTGTGTAACACAGAGAAGACAAGTAGTGATTCTATAACGTCCTTCTACACTGATGGACAGTGACTGCAATGGGGTATATTGTGGGGACTTAATAATAGGAGGAGTCTAGTAACCATAATGTTGCTCATTTAATTTTATATTAATAATAGCAAAAAAAAAATTGCAGGACTTCCCCTGCCTTTAGATAATGGGGACAAAGTCAGAGTTAGTACTATTCTGGATATATGGGGTGAGGTTTTGACCCATTCCAAAGTTCCCTTAGGAATACATAATATTATATTTAGCTTATGGAAATCTAGTTCATTAATGTTTGTTTGATTTGTACATGTAAATACAGCCCTTAATCTTGGATATGGAGATCAGCCAAGATAAATAAAACATTTGTGAGATGGAAAAGGCATAAATAATCTTAATCATTCATTCCCATCTCCCTGTCCAGTTGGACCCCAACCACATATTACAGTCTATCATATTTCTATTAAAATATACCTGTTTACTTGACTCAACCAGCCTGTTTAACTGTTTTTGCAACTTCTTTTCAGTAAGTGGTATTTTAAATTGTTCATTCTATTTTATAATGAAATGACAGTTTTGGGGTTGATAAAAAATATATTATCTACATGCATTATTATATTTCCTTGTTTTTTAATACTTTAATAGCTGTAAAATGTGTACCTTAATCAATGGAAACAAATTTAGCTGGGAAAATTTTTTGTTGTTGTTCTACATTTTTCTTGTATTATATGCATAATTGCAGCTGCAACAAGATGGGATACACAAAGTCCTAGAATAGAATGTATTAATTTCAATTGATCACTCAATATTTATTTATAGGCACCACAGTGCATAATGCCAATAAAAGAAGTCCGTTATGAGGAAGCCATTGAGTTGGTGGAATTTTTGCCTAGGGACTCTGCTGAATCACGAGGTAACATCCCTTAGCATATTAGTGCCATCAGTGAATATGAAGGAAATGTACTATTGTTTATTCTATGCATGCTCCCTATTCCTCTTTAGTCTAAAATAGTTTCTTTAAGATTACTAGTATTTTTCCTCAACATGTTTTGTAGATTTCATCAGTGAAATATTCTAGACATCAAGGTTTGTTTGTGAAAATATTTTCAGTTTAGAATTTAATTTTTAATAGATACAAGTTAATGAACATTCTGTATTTGTTTCTTGCCAGTGTTTAAAAGTAGTGCTCTTGAATTGGTCTGCTCTAGGTTTTTATGAATTAACTGTCATAAAGTTTATGTAATATCCCTTTATTATGTTAATATTATGAGTAGCATCCCAGTGATATTTTCTGTTATTCCTGATATTGATACATATTCTCTATTTTTTTCTTTAACCATATTTGCTAATATTTACCAATTGTGTTAATCATTGCAAATAACACTTTTTTGGCTTCTTTATACTTTTCCATTTCTATTTTTCTATTATTTCTATTCTATTTAAGTTTTTATTATTTCATTAATTCCTTTTTGATGCAGAAACTTACAGTATTTATTATTTTCTAATATATGCATGTGGACTACCTCATTTCTGTTTATTGCTCTAGATGCAGCCAACAAATGTTGACATGTTGAATATTCAAAAATAATATAACTCTAGTTTTTCAGTTTGGGTAGTGCACAGTTTTAACAACAAAGTGATAAGACAAGTTTTGTTTTTTTAAATATTTGCTAACAGATACAGTGTACCCAGGCTTTTCATTCTCTACAACATATCAAAGTTTCCATTTGTTAGGTTTTCTCTGGGTTCAGTAACTTTCTTTGTCTATTTAAGTATATTTTGTGGGTGGGAGGAGGTATTCTTATGCACACAAACTCCCTCAATTTTTTTCTTCTCCTGAAAGTAGCTTTGTTTTGCCTTCAGTTTGGAGGCTTCTTTAGTTTTTATACTGCCTATAGAATTCTAAGTTTACAGTTTACTTTTTTCTTTCATTACTTTAAAGATATTTATTTTCAAATATTTTCTTAGGCTTTGTTGTTTTTGGTGAAAAGTAACCTGTAACCTTTGTCACTGTTCTTTTGAATGTAAAGTACACTTTTTGCCTCTGGCTTTGTGAAATTTTCTGTCTATGGGTTTTGAGAAATTTGTCTATGGTATTCATGGGCTTTTCTTGGTAGCTGTTATGTTTTTGGTTCACCAAATTGAAACTTAGAAATGGGGATTATTGTTTTAAGTAAATTTAGAAAGTTTTCATCTATCATACCCTTCTCCTTTTCTCCTCTCTCCAGGCGTGTTTGGACTTCGTGTAGGGGAGACCAGTTGATAGTGTCCTCGGGTTGCCTGATGCTATGCTTCTTGAAATGTTTTCTTTCTGTTCTGTATATGTATTGGATAATTTTTTTTGACCTCTATTCAAGTTTTCTTTTCCTTTGTACAATATCTAATATGTTTCTAAGTTCATGCAGTGGATCCCTTATTTCAATAATTTTCTTTTTTAAGTAAGTAAAGTTTGTTTTTGTTTTTTCAGAGGATACATTTTTCTCCTGAAATTTTGTACTCTCTTAGCTTCATTTAATCTTCTTCAGTAAATTATTTAACATATTGAAATATATGTTTTATAGTCCTCACCTGGTAATTCCAATATCTTGATCATTTATCTGCCTCTCTTGAGTGTGCTTTCTTTTATTATGTGTCACATTTTTTTTTGCATGTGTACTTTTTTTTTAAAATGTCTTTGATATATAATCTTATATTAGTTTCAAATGTACAACACAGTGGTTTAACAGTTACTCATATTATTAAATCTTCACCCTCACTGGTGGGGTTGCTATCTATCAATATAGGATGTTACAGAATCATTGGCTATATTCTCCATCCTGTACTATTATCCTCTTGACCAACTTATATTATGATTGAGAATTTTTGTTCCCCTCTATCCCCCTAAACCTACCCAATCCAACCCCTCCCCCATGGTAACCACTAGTCACTTCTTAGTGTCTGAGTCTACTGCTATTTCGTTCATTCTGTTTCTCTTTGCTTTTAAAAATTTCATGTGTGTATATAAAGAAACAGTGGAAACTGAAAATGTAGCTTTTATGTTCTTGTTTATTACAAAGGGTGCAAGCTTTTCTTCTACTTGGTAGCTAAGTAGGTGTGCCGATCACTCTGAATCCACCTGAAGTGGAGTGAATCTGGGGCTATGCCACAAACTGAATTAAAATGAGTTGATCCATGGATAGTCCAATCCCTAACTTCCATTGACAATCTAATCTCTTTTAATTAGTCAGATTCATCAGTGATGATTTGGACCCCATTTACGATTGTTTTAATTCACGTGTGTATTAAATTCTAGCCAGGTCCAGAACCCATGGTCCACATAAGACTTCTCTAAATTCTCAGTCTTTTCTAGGCCCTCCTCTGCTAATGTCTGCTAAACACTATTGTTTGTTTATGGTCTGACGGATGGACTGTCGAGCACATTGATTTATTTTTGGCTTTGAGATAGTTTAAAAGCAGGCTCAGCTGCTTTTAATTTATTTGGGCAAAGGCTCTCCATCTATGGCAGCACCTCTCTTCTGCCTGCCCATGTCCAGAGAAGTCATTAGACCTTGGGATAGAAGCTGATATGGCTCTCTGCTTGTCAATGAGAGTTTTTGGAATCTAGGTCATAAATCACTTATATAATGGTTACATAAAATATATACATATATATACATGTATATATATGTGTGTTTATTTTATAAGTGTTTTTTTCTTTTTACCATGGGAGTGGAGGCCTTTAACATCTGCATGAATTCTAACTGGAATCAGAAGTCTTCTCTATTACTTTTACTATGCTGGCTATATCTAGGGAATGAATTTTTCCAAGAAGGATAATCATAGGAAAAAATTTCACACGAGGTCAAAAACTAATATAATTAAAACACTTTACAGTAGTTATCCTCCCCTGAAAATTTAGAATTCTTCTCTATTACACTGAGACATATGTATTTAAGACAATTAGAACTATGAAAAATTCAAAAGGTATTTTTTAATGCTTGCTTGTTATGGAGAGGGAAATGTGGCAATAGGTGATGGATTAAGCTTCACACAAAACAGCAATCTTTGTGTCTGTGTGTGCTTGTATTCAAGATTTTCCTCAAAATGTGTGGACAGATTCTTCATGCATCACTCATATATCACTGGGCCATATGCAGATATTTGGAACCTTTTTGGCATTCAATGAATATGAACCAGGAATGTTAAAAACCTGCAGTGAAGGGATAAACCTTCACAATAATTGTCCATCCAAACTGTAAATGGTGACCCCACTGAAAAATATGATTCTATGTAAGTTAAACACATTGCTACATCATCAACTTTTTGTTAGGTCATGTCAACTACTGGGATCTATACATATGTCTCTGGTTATACACACACTGTCAAATAAATAGGCTACCATATCTAATTGACAGTTGTCTCATCAGTGATCACATACAGCCATTCCAGGATGAGCGCAGTATGTGCTGTGTTCTACAAACTTATTTATTTTTAATATAACTCTATTATTGCAAGAAATAGCAAGTGAAGAGGAAAGAGAAGCCAATAGAATTTACTGATAAACTACAAATATTTGCTAACTGAAAGCAACCCTCCATGGGGATTCTGGGCTGCACGGTTTTCCTGGTCTATGCTCACATTGCCTGCATCTTCAATTTTAAACAGCCCAGAACTTAATTGTATTTTCTTATCATTTCATTGTTTAATGAGTCTAATTCTTGTCTTTTCAAGAAGAATATGATTTCCTTAAGAGATAAAAACATATATCATGCAACCACTGAAACCCTCGCACCAGCTTGCACATAATAGGTTATTTTTTTAATTGATTAAAAAAATAGAATAAAAATACTTGAAAGTGAAATAAAATAGTTTTCTGGAAAACCAGTTATTCTTAAGTTTATTATTCAAGTTAACTGACATTATGTTTGTTCCAATTTAATATCAAAGTGTACCTTTAAGGTTTTCTAATTTATTAAAAATGGCTGCCACTTAGTGTATATCCTACATATGCATTTTTTACATTAAAACATATTTTCTATTTTCATACACACACAAACTGTGAAGTGAGAATAGCTGCCCTTATAAATTTATGCCCAAACTCATCAAACTGTACACATTAAATATGTGCAGTTCTTTGTATATCAGTTATATAGCAATAAAACTGATAAAATAAGGTAAGAAATTGAACTTGGAAAAAGTAAGTAAGTTGTCAAATTATAAACACTTAATAAGCAGCTTAGACAAGTATGTCTTATTCTAAAGCACACACTTTTTGTAGGAATTACCACAATTCCCTCTGAGTCTTTACTAATAATTTTTAATAAGAATGTAATATTTTCTACTCTTGAATACATTAAAGAAACTAAATTACGTTTTTCTGCTACATTCTTTCTTTATAGATTCACAATTCGAAATCTTGACACATAAACAGCAAAGCATTTCATTAGGTGCCACAGACTAGAACCACATCTGTTGAAAGTTTTTGGAATTCTCAATAAAATCTTCACCAAGACAACATTTAAAAGTACATTTCTGAAACTCATTTAGATCCCTTGAGGGGCATTTTTAATTATTCACATCTTGCTGCACATTTTTTTGGAATTTGAAATCAAGCAGATTTCCACTATTTTCTCTCAGTGTTTCTACTTTTTCTCACAAACACCTATCAGGTAGTTGCTTTGGCTAGAACTAAACAAACACAGGTGTTAAAATTATCAGTTTCCTCATATGTTTCCTACCTCCTTGTGCTATGGAAAGTAATTAGGTTTCTGTAAAAGACACATTTTCCCAATTCATTACACCTAAAGAAACTGCCAGGCAAAATATGCTGCCAATATATGATGAGCCATTGCCGACTTCCCATATGTATTTTGCAAGCAGGTGTTTCATATGCAGTTTGCCAGAAACAAACTGTTTTCCAGGTGCATAGAGAATATCATCTTTGTGCAAAAAAGAATAGTAATAACTATGCCTAGTAGAGTCTTTCTCAATAGGAGAGCAATATGGAGCTGGATAAAGGATTGAATTGAGCACAAAGTGTTTAACAGCCTAAAGTGCATCCATCCAGTTGGACTCCATGTTAATTACTCAACACAGACTGCATGGAGATAAAATACCAGCACAGAGCCAGCAGATGGGGATTAACATTGTTAAAGTACCTTTTATGTAAAACACAGTGTTTTCCCATATCCCTATGAGTTAAGTGCTATTATGTGTACTCAATAAATGGCAACACTGGCTCAAATTTTATGCAACTCTCTCAAAGTCACACAGTTAGTAAGGATTGTACCAGATTGTACCATGTCAGTGATTATAAACCCTAATTTCAAGGAATTTAATTCTGCTTTGGTTTCTATTCTCTTGGAAGCTGCAAGACACTTTGCATGAAGTCCTAAATATGAATGGGATTGTGCCTTTCTATGGGGAGACTGGCAAAAAAGGACAAATAGCCTTTTTCTACTTTTCCAATATATGGGACTCAGCCCAAATGAATGGCAGAAGAAATGCCTATTCATTTTATCTTTTCTTTCATGCTGACCATGTGCCTATGGCTAGGATTGATTGACAGCTCTTATGCAAGCACAGAGCCAATGACAATTTGTATTAATTTTTTGCTCTAAATTTGTACATATTTCCACCAATAATTATTATATCTTACATAGAACCTCAAGATACAAAGCCCAAAAGTAAAACACCACTGTGCTGATCTACAGGAAGGCGACAACTTAGAATTAATCGATCTTAGCACAGGTTGCTGGTTTGGTGGATCTAATTTTGAACCCAACTGCATCCCTTACCAGCTGTGAGCATAACTAGAGTACCTAACATTTTTGTTTCATTTTCTATTTAGTGGCATTAAAGGTAAATTCCTACCTCATTGCATCCTTTTTAACATTGAGATAATATAACTAGTAACTTTAAGAATGTATCTTATCTAGTACATAACTGTAGTGTAAGCCCTGAGAGTTGTTCTTTCCTATTTGGAATGTAAGTGCTTGCAAGGCATCCACTTCAAAGACAGCTATCTCAAATAAACACATTGCCAGCCACTCCACTGGATGAAGAGCCAGGCCCTGCCCACCCAGAGGCTCCTTTGTTTTAGGGATCTCCATTGGTCTCTATGAATGATGGTAAAGCAGAGCCCCAGGCCTGTGAGAGACCTCTGCACTCTCTCTCACTGAAACCTCACTGTGTGGTCCCAGATCTAACATGTAATTTCCAGGACTTGTAGTAATAAATCTTTTATTTTTCAAAGTTTCCTAATGTTCATTGCTGAGTACATCTTGCAATCATAATAAGAAATCCAAGGGCCCATCTAGACACAACATTGGCTAGTGATAGGCTGAGACCAGCACAAAGCAATAATGATGATAATAAACATTTGTCATTTCCACTGCAATTAGAATCTATATGTCTAGATTTTATTTGCATTTTTGGGCAATATTAGAATAAATGTGGAAAACTGATAAAACTTAAACATTAAAATTTTAATGTTTCAGTTCACCTCTTTTCATCTTAATTCACCTCATATAATAACATTTAAACAATCTTCATTTAATCATTTAATGTATTGGTTACTTAAAAAATAAGACAAAAGGAAGTTTCTATGTAACAAATCGACAATGATGAGCTCTGTATGCATGTATTTTTGACAGCCCTTGCCTCATTCCTGAAGCTTCACAAACCTTAATTAGTGAGGAGCAGCTTCCCTGACACAGGTTCTGTAGCAGTTTTATTTTGGATTAATATTATACACAAATTTCCATAGTATATGAGAAATTTAGCACTAGAGAGTAACCCCTGTCTGCAGCTAGCAAGGGAGCAGGCACATGAGTCCTGCCACCACAGGACACTGACTCCTGCCAACAACCTGAGCAGCCTGGGAGCGGACTTGTTGCTGCTTCGTGGGACCCACAGAAGAGAAATTAGTGGAGCCAACTGGAGTTCTGATCTTTAGAACTATGAGACATTAAATTTGCATTATTAAATATACTAAATTTGTGGCAATTTATGTCAAATTTTTCTACAGGTGAAAAAGAATTAGAAATGATGTTTTTAAGGAATAATAATGACTAAGAAGAACAGGATAACAGGATAAGGTACCAAAAATTAATGGTTTCTAGCTATTTATAGAAAAGCTATAGAGCAAAAGAGATTTGGATAATCAGAAATAATGAAAGATATTGTCAGAGAGTAAACTGTTAGAACTTAAAATGAGAGCTCAGAGAATCTGTATAATAGCAAATTATACAGTGATGCTTCAGAATAAATTATTGAATGCTAATGAAAGTCACTATAGTTTAGGAGGTAAAGGAAATGTGGGGCTAGTTAATTAAATGAGCCCAATGACTTGAGCACTGAAATAACCTCATTGTTGGGATGGAGAGGAAATTCTGAGACACTGGGCAAAGCCTGAACAAATATGTTGGGATGACAAAGAATTTTAGTGGAAAAAAACTAAAAGAGCTAAGTGATTACAAAATCAAATGATAAAATTCACAGTAGAGTGATATTTATACCAAAGAATTAAAAAAAAAGAATTCTCATATTTTAGCAATTTTTTGGCACTTTTATTGTCCAGAACTTTTATTTTATGAAATTTTGCAGTAGAGAACTGTGTTTTTATAATCTGTAATTTCCAGTAAATGGTGAATGTGATTAATAAACAATTCTGGATGATGTTTTCAAATAAATCATACAAATTAAATTTAACAGATTTCTATTAGAAACTTATTTTTTTAAGAAATATTAAACTTAAAGAAATTTAAAGAAACTTAACAAATATATTCTGGTTAAAAGGCGCTCTTCATATCCTGTCTTTAAGCTTTCCATGTATTATGAAAATACCCCTGCCTCTTTTCACAGCTTCCTACCCTTCATTCACATTAAAATATTTAAATACTCCCAAGTAAATCATGTTCTACATAATCCCTTAACATTCTTGAATACTCTTAAGTTAGCCATGTGTCATATGCGTCCTTCATGTCTGATCATGTGGCTTTACCCCTTTCTGGTTACTCACTTTCCTAAAACAACATCTGCATGAGTAATTCCCATACATCACTCATGAATCATTATGTTAACTATCTTTGGGATATTTTTCTGTCCAGCTAAGTCTAGATTATGTGCCCTTATGTGTACTTTTATGACCTTTACCTTCTATACACAACCTCTACCTTATAACTTACTAGGAGTTATTACAAAAATTATGTTTACTTGTCTACTGCCCTACATTATGAGATCTTAGATGTCTGCATCCTTAAAATTCATAGGGTAGTTTATGCTCTAGACAAATTCAAGTATGCTTGTAATTGAATAAAACATTGATGATGATAATATCTGAAAACCAATAAATGCATAATATATGAACATTTTAAATATGCAAAAATTACTTAGATTGCTAATATGTTATGATGAACAAAATATAATGTGTAGAATATGGAAGACATTATAATTTGTATAGATATGCTCTATTACTAGAAATAGATACAAGTGAGAATATAAATGAGACATATACGTTTATATTCATAGTCACAGTGAATGTATGCAGAACCTAGAATATATTGTGATTTGTTATGCCTATAATATTTTAACAGTTATGGAAAGAGATTGCTTAGGTTGGTAATAACTGTATGGAATTAGAGGAAAGGGTAGATATTAGAAAGAGATGGAACTGAAAAGCCATTTGAATTCAAAACACATATGAATCTGGGTTATCTGAAAAGGAATTGGCTCTAAATCTGATCTCAAGATAAAATTATCGTGTCAGGTACTGATTTTGACAATGTGATTTTTCTAAAAGAAACTTAACCCTCTTGATAGAGTGTCAACTCTTGCTTAATGATGTGCAGACTGAGTTATATCAATATGTGTCTTCAACACACTCATATTAAGGACCAATAATTACTGGTGAATATGATACTCTTAGTAACAGTTTTGAGCTCTAAATTCCAGTTTGCTTAA
Source organism: Smutsia gigantea (assembly GCA_032199065.1). Taxonomy (NCBI): domain Eukaryota; kingdom Metazoa; phylum Chordata; class Mammalia; order Pholidota; family Manidae; genus Smutsia; species Smutsia gigantea. The sequence goes on along the minus strand of JAVSCE010005428.1, from coordinate 8,752 downwards.
ATATAAATATAAATGCTGATTAAGGCATAGCTTCAATTGTAAAGTGATGCATAATATAGTAGTACCACTCAGCACATGAAAAGATAAAAGTGATTTTAAATGAAGGTACAACATGAAAATTAAATGAATTCTATCATAGCACTCTGAACACTGCTGATCTAAAATTAGGCTTTGAAATATATTATCAACCTCCAAAACCAATAAAAATCAAGTGAGATCAATAAAGACAAATAATAATGTCATAGCTTGAATTAAAATGTCTAACCTTTCCAATTTTCCTTGCTTAATGAAAATATATACTTCAATGGGATATAAAGTATAATTTGGTGATGTCAATATCTGTGGAAAACCAGGAACAAAAACGTGGTACTTCCATTCACTTAAAATACTTTTGCTGTCAATGCTCATCCTCATAATGGAATCTGGACCTCAGCTCTCTACTACTCCATAAACAGAGTAGAAATAATGTTTCAGATTAGTTAGAGCCTGTTCATTCAGGGTGTATACCAAACTTTCTGAACAATGAAAGCTTTAAAATATAACATATTTGACATTTGAATTATCTATCATTAGCTTCTAATAATTTATTGAATTAAATGAAGGTGATACATATTTATTCACTGAAAAACATTACTCTCTCTTGTACAAATATTTCTGCTTCTAGTATTTTGACCAGCTTTTAGGTGTTATATAAGAGTGCTTATCAGCTTTTATATCTGGTGATTATTGTATGGTTATTTTTTATTAACTAAAATAAATTGTTGATTACAGTCCTTCAACTTGGCCTTCGTAGAATACGCATGTGCATATGTACAAAGACACACGCAAATACAACATACGTATGCCACAAAAATACAATGGAGAAGATTAACAGATTACATTGACTGTTTCCCACTTTTATTTACATGTGCAAATAGAAATGTATGTGAGGCAAGATACTTGGTATTTTTAGGACTACATTAGCTTAAGAGTGAATTCTCATAATATGACAGATAAGGAACATAAAATCTCACCTTTAACAAAATAAGATTCTGCCTGTACCTAAAAGTAAAAGAGAGTAGACAGGTGCCTGAAACAATATTGGGTTACAAATATAACTAAAAATAGATTTAAAGAGAAATCTAATCTTAAGATATGTGGAAGAACATTTGTAATTAATTACAAAATTTACATTTAGGTTATAGAAAAAATAAACTCATATGCATGATAGTGTGTTAGTCCACATAATATGCTTTGGAAAGTAAGTTTTACTGCTAGCTACAAAGGAGAGTATTGTATAATAAAATTAGTTTCAAAAATGTTTTTAAAATTGAATTTTTCTTTTGTATTTTGAAAAGTGGACATGTACGTATGTGACACATGTATATTTTCTAATCACCCTGAACAAGACTAGCATGCAGTGGTTTGTTTCTCACAATAAGACACATTATTTATGAATCCAAAAGAAATTCAAAGAAGTACACCCAGAAAAAAATATATAAATATAACTCAATATTGGTAAAACAATACTGGTAATTATGTTAAATATAAGCTTTAACACTGACATATATAATCATTATAACAAATAAGTATAATGTTACTTTTCATGTGTGTGCATATATATATGTGTGTGTGTATGCATGTATACACAACTATCCATCTTATCTTCTCTACTACTGAAGAAGAATCCCAGTAATTTATCTACATACCCAGAATATCTAGTGGGTAGACAGTTGATATAAAGGAAGACAGAGAGAGAGAAATAGATAAATATATTGTGAAGAGGGAAACCTATTGGAAAGACTGACAGATAATCCCCACAACACTTTGAAGGCTCCTAGTGACACTGGGCTGGACAGCGCCACACCGCCAACATAGGAGACCCTAGCCCCTCTTTGATTTCCCCAAGAATACCTCCACAATCACTATCATTGTTTCTTAAACACAACACACAACTGTGTCCAAAAGATCATGTAGGCTAATTGTCATTGTCTGCAGCATTTCTATGTACCTCAGCCACATAAAAGAGAATGAGATCCCAGATCATTTCCCAAATATCATTTCATCTTCATGGAGAAATGCCTTATGGAGAAGACCAAGCACACACCATCTACCACTTCAAGCACCACACTGTCTTCTGAAACTCTTGGCCTTCCATTAGTTACAACTTGTAACTTCAACAATTTTTTCTCATTTCATTTGAATCTGTGCTGTAACTGAAATAAAATCTTCCTAAGAACGGTGTTTTTTTCTTCTTCTTTTTCTACACATCTCTTCAGTAGGGGTGATTTTATCACACAAACCTCTTTTGCCACTTGTTCTGATGGCAGTCTACACCACCTATTACTCTCCACTGTTGTTTCCAAGCCACTTTCTTCTTCTTCTCCCTCTTTTACAATGTATTTACTTTTGTCTCTTCTGTCTGTTCCTTTTTTCTACCTCAGAATAATTTATTATGTGTTTGCTATACCTCAGATTCTCTTATATTTTATTATTTAAGGTAATTTTTGTAGGCATGCTTCCATACCAATACGTTATTACTCAAAAGTAACACAACAATCTCCTGTTTCGATGTTTTTTCTTTTTTCAGTTTGTGAATTACACTTTTAAGCTTAGGAAGACTTAAACTCTTCAAAGACTCCTGTTTTTATATAATTTCTGAGTTTTCCACCCAGAAAATCATCTTAATATCTCTCTCTCTATATATACACATACATATATATATATATATTTATATGTTTATAATTTTATTTGTTATAATATATTTATATGTATTTATAATTTTGTATTCTGATTGTTCAAATTGAATATCCTTTATTTGCAATCACTTCAGATGGGCAGTTATTCATTTTTGGCTCATTTGGTCTCAAGTATAGTTATTGGAATGCCCTTATTAGTAGGATTTCTGCAGGTGTTGTAAAAACACTGTGGTCCCTGCTCTGTGAATTTAGGGCTTAAGGGTCAACCATCAGCCCTCTCCAGAGAATGCTGTCTGAAACAACTTCAGTTGATATTCCTTTAGAGATAAAATATAAATAAATTTCCTGTAGAATGCAAGTTTCACCTCTCCTATCAGTTTTATCTCATCTTCATTAGTCACAAACTTAACACCAAATCATACGGAGTTGATACTGAAATTATTCTTTGAGGTACACATCACATAAATTTCAGATTCCTCCAAGAACTTTTTCTTCCTCGGTTCTGAGAGTCTCTACAACAGACTTCCCAAGTTACAGGGTCTGTGCATTGATTCAGTTCTCTATATGTGATCTCAGAAGATCCAGGAATTGTATCAACACCTATTTCCTCAGCGATCTCAGCAGTTGTCTGGATCAAGAGAGTCAAGCATTCTGGAGTTGGGGATGGAAAACAAGGAAATGATGTTTAGGTGCCATGTATGTAGGTATCCCAAATTGCTGAGTCTTTTACTTTATTTTATTCTACTGCATTGTATAACTCATGTCTCAAGGATGATTGTTGATATTTAAAATTGGGATATAACAATATTTTTATCTCTGTATTTTATTGCCTTCACAAGAGGCAGAACTTCAATAAAATGATTTCTTTACCCTTGATTTTGTGTGTTTGTTAAAAAAAAAACTAATAATTTTACCATAGTCATGAATTCAGGAATGAATGTCCTAGGATGCATGATATCTGAAATCCTTAGTCAGGAAGACTTGCAGGCTGAAGGTGACTAGATGGCTGAAGGCTGGAACCATCTGAAGGTTCATTTACTCATATGTCTGGTGCCTACAATGAGATGATTCTAAGACTAGTCTTCTGACCAGAGCACCTTCATGTAGTCTCTCTAAGCAGCTTTGGCTTCTTCACAGCACTGTGCCACAGGGTTGCCAGGTTGACTACAAGGCAGTTTAGGCTCCAAGCTTGACTGTTCCAGTGGACAAAGCAGAAGAGGCCTTCCTTTTCATGACAGCCTTGAAAGTCACACAACATCACCTCCCACATAGTCTTTTGGCTGAAGCAATCATGAGACCTTCCAGATTCCAGGGGGAGAGGATGTAGATTCCCCTCACCCTACATGGGAGGAATATCAAATAATTTCGATATTCCAAAGGAGATGCTATTTTATCTTCAATTTACATCTTACTTTAAGGAATTAATGCAAGGTATAGAATTCAGGAAAATTCAGGAAAGTGTTTACACAGACAAAATTTTGCATATATTTAGGGAGTTAATTCCCTCCCTTCTCATTTCATTCAAAAAACAGTCTTAGAGTGTCACAATTAATTTATACTTATTCCATCAAGAAGGACTCTATGTCTTCTCCTCTGAATCTGGGCTGCCTTGTGACTGCTTTATATACTGGAGTACATATTTAGAAAGGAAATGGACATTTATTTTTAAAAACAAAGTTATTTAAACTAATAGCAACATCAAGAAAAAAAATAATCTATTTCTCCCAGCCCCTATCCCCACCTTTGGAAACCACCAATTTGTTCTATGAATATATGGGCTTGGTTAGATTTTTATTTACATTTTTAGATTCCACATACAAGAAAGATCATATGGTATTTGATCTACTCTTGATTATTGGGGCTTAATGAAGTCAATAAAGAAATTCTTCCTTCTGCAAATAATAAGAAAGCAAAGAATACTTTAAGAAAGAAAATTTCAGCTTTATTTCTGGTATAGTTTTGGAGGATATGCCTTTGGCATAGGGCAACAATGGGGTCCCAAAATTAGACTGATTCATGGCATCAGACAGCACTGCAAAGTCACAGTTCTCCTCCAGCAAACAAGGCTTTGTTCCTAAGATTACTGCAAGACATAAATGAGAAGAGAAACATTTAAATTTGAAAAATGGTTAAGTCTGTAAATTTCAATAGGATTTCCTAGATATTTTACAGAAAAAAAAATAAGTCAAATATTAAACATTGGATCCTGACATCACATTTTCCTCTACAATTCAATAGATGTTGGAATCGCTTAACATTTCATAATAGGTCTATCTCCCTCTCATCTTATACTTTCTTTATGGTAAAGTCATTCTAAAACTTTAATTACCATCTACACTCATATGATTCATAAATGTTTATCTCCAGCCTTAGACTTTACAGATTATTTGATAGGACCTCTTGGTGGTTCCAAAGTTTCTTTAAAGTCAACTTGTGTGAAGATTAGGACTTCCCTCCACAGTATGCTTTTGGTGGATACATCAACCAAAGAAACTTCCTATACTATTTGGACAAAAATATATTATCCATTTCTTCAGACTCCAGTGTTCTTACAGAGAAAACTATAATAAATAACATATAGGACAACAGGTGAATAAATTAAATTGAAGAAGAAAAAACTCTAGGAAAACTTCTAGTTAAAGAAATGAAGAAAATCAATAAAACATGAAATGTTACAAAAAATAAGTAGCAATGAATGCTAATAAAGTAGTTCTGATCACATAAATTCCATGTGGAAAATATATATTGGAAGTTATGTAATTTTTATAAATACTTTTTTTAATCTAAAGTAGTTTTTTGGAAAAGAGACTGCTTGCCTAATTTTGAGTAAAATATTGGTTTCAGGAAGCATAATGCTTTCTGCTCTTTTACCATAATACTGATGTTACCTATTTTCAAGTTTTCACAAAACAGAACGGAAGTTATTTCAGGTTACCTACTGCCAGCTATGTATAGCTTTATTATAAATTCTAAAATATTTAGAATCACTGTGAAAAACATGGTGGAATACAAATGCAAGGTGGAAACCTCCTCCCACACATACACCAATGAAGCAACTACAGCAAAAACAACTAATCTTGAAAATGAACTGCAGGACAGACCACCTACACCTGGGGAAGAAGAGGACACCACACAGAGAAGGGTAAAGCGGCAGGGCCACCATCAAATGAAACCCCAGCCCTCTGCTGCACAGTCCACAGCAGTGGGGAGAGGAACACAGCAAGGTTCAGACCAGTGCTCAGGAGCTCGGCACACCTGGCTCTGGAGCTCTGTTCTGAGAACAGGAGTCCATATTGCATTGGGCTTTGTTGACTAATGGGACTGAACACCAGAAACAGTACCCTGGGAGTCTGAGACTCCTGCCACCTGTGGAGGATAGGCTCACTCTCTTGGTCCTGCTGATACCCAGCACAGAGGTGGCAGTCCGAAACATTTATCAACATTAGGAAGGATGCCAGAGGGTCAGGATTGGAAGGAGCTCTCTATGCAGGATAAAGGATAGGTTGATGACATGTCCCCCAGCCCTCCATCAGTTTGACAGTCAGGGGCTGCCAGGAACTGGAGCCCAAAACATTCCAACCTCGTCACTGGTGGCTCAGACCTGAGACAAATCCCTGTGCACTAGCCAATCTGCCCAGCCACTTTGACCCAGTGGCTGTCAGACTTTGTTGCCTGAGAGGCGATGGGAGGCTTTCCCAGCTTTCCCAGTCCTCTCTCAGCCCAGCTGCAGAGGTTCCTGAAGGAACCCCCAATACTCCCTTCTTTTAGTTGGCATGCCAGCCTCATGTGCTCCACTGAGCACTGGCTCTGTCCACCCCACTAACACAACAACATGGACAATGCTGCCCAGCAGGAAGAGGGCAGGCTCACCCACACCAATTAACACAGAAGCATCTCCATGCAGCTCACAAAGGAACTGCTGAAGCAAGCAGTCAAACACTGCTGACCAAGATCAGCCACTCGCAGAAGACAGGCAAAAAGGTGGTCCCCCCTACAGCCCACCAACAGTAACGGTGGCTCCACCACTAAGGAAGACCAGGTATGGGAGAATAAAGAGTCTTGAGCTTCTGGGCACCACAAGATGCCTTCTTCATGAAGTTATTACTCTCTAGACCAGGAAGCATAGCCGATCCATCTAACAAAAAGGGAAAAAAATGAGGAGGCAGAGGAAAATTTTCCAAGCAATAGCACAGGATAAGGTAACAGAAAGAGGGCTTAGTGAAACAGATCACCAATCTTCTTGATAAATATTTCAAAGTAACAGTCATAAATATCCTTAATGATATGTGGAAAACTATTGATGATCTTAGGGAGGACTTCAACAAAGAGATTTGAAAAAGAGCCACTCAAAGCTAAAGAATAAAGTAACTGAACTGAAAAATACAGTGCAGTGAATGAATAATAGATTGCTGCAATTAGAGGAGACAATGAATGAGATTGAAATTAGAGACTAGGAAAACAACGAAGTTGAGGAACAAAGAAAAAAAGGAATCTTCTGAAATGAGAAGGTGATAAAAGAGCTAAGAACTCTAAATGAAAGAGTAGTAGTATATTTGGGGTATGGGAAGTAAACGAGAGAGAAAAAGGAGTACAAAGTCTCTTTAAAGAAATAATTGGTGAAAACTTCCCCAATCTGGAGAAGGAAATAGACAACCAGGTCTAGGAAATGCGGAGAGCCTGTAACAAAAACAACCCTAGGAAGACAACACAAAGATATATAATAATTAAAATGGCAAAAATAAAAGTTAAAAAAGAGTATTAAGTAGTATGAGAGAGGCAAACATTTAACAATAAGAGAAACTACATCAAGCAATCAGCCAATTTTGCAGCAGAAACTTTACAGAACAGAAGAGAATGGCATGAAATATTTAATGTATTGAAACAGAGAAACCTTCAAATCACTAAATTAATAGAAGGAGGGACACAATAAAAATCAGATCAGAAATAAGTAAAATGGAGAAGAATAAAGCAGAATAAAATGAATAAAACTTGTCCCAACAAGCTTTTTAGACCACAAAGGAATAAACTAAAAATGAATTATGCAAAGAAAATGAAAAATCCCACAAACACATGGAAGGCTTAATAACATGCTCCTAAATAATCAATGGATCAATGACCAAATAAAAACAGAGATCAAGCAATATATGGAGACAAATAACAGCAATAATTCAACAACGCAAAATCTGTGGGATGCAGCAAAGGCCATGCTGAGATGGAAGTATATTGCAATACAGGCTTACCTCAGGAAAGAAGAACATTCCCATATGAGCAGTCTAAACTCACAATTAACGAAACTAGAAAAAGATGAACAAATGAGACCCAAAGTCAGTAGGAGGAGGGACATAATAAAGATTAGAGCGGAAACAAACAAAATTAAGAAGAAAAAACAATATAAAGGATCAACGAAAGTAAGAGCTAGTTCCTCGAGAAAATAAACAAAATACATAAACCTCTAGCCAGACTTATTAAGAAAGAAAGAGAGTCTATTCACATAAAGAGAATCAGAAATGAGAAAGAAAAATCATGATGGACAGCACAGAAATACAAAGAACTATTAGAGAATACTATGAAAATTTATATGCTAACAAACTGAATAACGTAGAAGAAATGGACAACTTTCTAGAAAAATACAACCTTCCAAGGCCGACCCAGAAACAGAAAATCTCAACAGACCAATTACCAGCAATGAAATTGAACTACTAATCAAAAACCTACCTAAGAAAAAAAACACCTGGACAAGATGGCTTAACCACTGAATTTTATCAAACATTCAGCCAAGACTTAATACCCATCCTCCTTAAAGTTTTCCAAGGAGAAGAAGATGGGGGAATACTTCAAAACTCATTCTATGAGGCCAGCGTCACGCTAATACCAAAACCGGGCAAAGACACCACAAAAAAAGAAAACTTCAGATCAATATTCTTGATGAACATAGATTCAAAAATACTCAACAAAATATTAGCAAACTGAATTCAAAAGTACATCAAAAGGATCATCCATCATGATCAAGTGGGATTCATCCCAGGGATGCAAGGATGGTTCAACATTCGAAAATCCATCAACATCATCCACCA